>CM061044.1:87756974-88121974 GCA_030762985.1 Adelphocoris suturalis
TTTAGCTTGCACTTTTGACCTAAAACGCGGATTTAGTGTAAGTAATATCATCGTAATCTTTGCTTCCGAGTACACTATATGTAGCTGAAGCATTGTATTCACTTTCAAGAGTTAGAGAAATTAATTTTCTCACCATAATCAAAATTTCAACACGCATTTTACTTTTTAGACCACTTTGTACAACTTTGGTTTCGTGTATGTGCGTGTCCATTTCTATATTTTCCATTTGAGATTTTGATAAAATCTTCAAGAAATATGCGGGTTAGGATGTGGATGATCACCTATTGGTTCATCACATATCAATCAATATTTTATTCTGCGCATGCGCAAATTCAAAATCCATAAAGCATAATTTTTTTTCTCGGGCTAGTCGTTCAATCTCGCTCAATTTCCAATGGTAGTCGGGAAATCAATAATTTGATTATCCCATGAGTTTCATAGAGATCCTTTCATTAGTAGACTCAAGCATTACTTCGATAATTTTCTTTTGATTTTGATGAAATTTCCAGGGAATCTGAAGGTTTGGTAGAGGATGGTCTAATTCCAATTTCATCATCTATACTTAATCGTTTTCACTGCGCACGCGCAAATTTAAACTCCTTTATGCGTTATTTTGTCATATCCGTTCGATCTCCTCCGAATCCGGAGGGTTGATGGGGAATTAAAAATTACCCAGTATAAGGTTCATCACGATTGTATCATGAGTAGCTGGTACGCATGCGCCATTCATTTCCCAAGGCCAATCGATACCATAAAAATACCCCAAGAACGAAGCATAAAAAACGAAAATTCGCTAAAAGGGCGTTTTTGTTAAAATTATTCTATAGTTCCTACAACCCCATCACCCATACAATAAGTCGGCCTTTTTAGTCTTATTTGAAGAACTAGGTCGTTTTGGGAAACGCATAGTAAGTCGAGGACTGAGAGCATTTACCTTATAATTAACATTTAGGATTGCGGCAAGTAATGAACCCAACTGGCACAAGGACAGACTAGCAGCTAGAGGCGCCCATCGAGTTATTAGCGGCTACTAGAAATTCAAATGATTCTTGATGAGAAAATGGTCAGTATAACGCCGGAGTCCGTTGTTGCTGATTGGTTGATGACTCGCTAAAACGCTTGTCATAATCCTAATACTTCAAACGACCTTGTAGTATCATTCTGCAAAAAAGATGCTTAGAATCCTTCAATACAAAAGTTTCACTGTTGCAGCATGATGTCTGTATGAGCAACTTGTCATTTTTAGCGAATTTTTGTAGAAAATGAAGCTATGCAATTGCTCCAAGAAATTTCAAATAAACATTTTCGGAATATTTCTTCATCGAAATCCATTTTGAGGCATTCTGAAACGAGTCCTAGAGTTTAACGCTTTTTCATATACCTATATATATATATCAAATTTCAACAAATGTACTCACAAAATCACTACTACACAAAAATATAGTCTGTTGATAACAATTTTTTGCCCTGACAATGCCCAAATTTCAAAACAACGTATCAATATAACACTGCAATCTACAAAAATTCGCCCATACGATCATGCTGCATGACTGGAACCTTTTTGCTCTCTAGTCTACTTAAAGGTAGCTAAACCATTGTTTTAATTTTCGAGGGATTAACAATTTGTTTTCGACACAATCAAATGCAGACTCATATTTTATGTTTCAGACCATTCATAACACCTTTGGTTCAGTGTCTGCGAGTGTGTTCGCTAATCCTTGGAACGAGCATAACTTCTACAGTTTTTATTCGTGTATAGTGAAATTTTCAGAGAATACGAAGACAGCAGTTCGGAGCTGACTCATACAAACAGATACCAGAGATAATATGTGTATACACCTACTGGTATAAACAGACACCTACACACACAGATAGTGTATACAGTATCTATATACACCTACAATACAATAATACCTTCCTACCTGAGCTGATATCGTCCCGGTTTTGCAAAATCCACGAGAAGAGCGAGTTCTTAAGACTTTTCCTATTCCTATTTCCTATCCCCGCCTATTCCCATCAGTGTCCCGGTTCCTCTCGTGACAAATATGGCAACCCTACTAGTGGTTGTGGTTATATTAGATAACGTAGGTACCTACTTATAAAATAGTTTACAATTCGAGATTCAATCCCAAGTGTCCCAATAGAACTATTTGCAATCCACGCCGTAGCTTAATTTTCTACGAGATTCGGCACCTGTTGTGAGCTTTCTATCAAGTCTATTTCACTAGACGTTCAACAGCACGTCCAACCCCCCATCACCAGTGCCATCTAGATCCAATTCGTCTTCATATCCCACCTCCCTAACATCATTTTAGGCGTAAATCTGATCTGTTTGTCCAACTAATCTGTATTTTGCTAAAAGGATTGATTTAGGATATTTTTTTATTTGTGAGATGCGAGCTTGCGAGCATCCACACCACCAAACTATGAAAATCAGTCTTATCTATTACATAGGCCTGTTTCATAATAAGGAGGCCGATTATGGTTTATAAGGAGGCCAGTTTATTATACGGAGGCTGGTGGTGGGGGGTATGACGGTGCTCTTGAACGCCAAGTAACATTTACCGACAAACTACTAAGGAATGTACAATATATACCCGTGGAATTATATCTAATCAGCGAAAATATTTCCAGTTATGGTGTAACAGAAGTAAATATAGCTATTTCTCTACAGGATCGCGTTCTTATTCGGTAGGCGTCGCCGTTTCAGTGATTTACACTGAAGGCAACTTCAAACTCCGGCTCCCTGAACACATAACGAAAGTTGAGCGCGTTTTCGGCCGCGTATAAGTAAACACGTTCAAGGCCGCCTCTAATCGTCTACAACTTCGAAAAAGCTTTCGCACTGAATTCGTAAAGGTCCTTTCAAATGATCATATCAGTTCAGTTTCTGTTCACAATCGATTTCAATTCAGTAGAAGGTTTGAATTTAAACGATAAGGTAAGTTCTCACTTTTCAGATCGTTGTAGCTCGGAAAAGCGTGGAAAATATAGTTGCGCGAAAGGACGAGAGCATAAATTCCACCTAAACTTAATAAATTTCACTTAAATAAAATAAATAGTACTCGCAGTTCTATCAGTCCTCAGTATCCGTTTCCTCATACCTTTATATTTATTTTTATTTATTTAATTTTAACACAGAATGTATTTTTGCGATCACAAACTGGTTAAAAACCGACACAGAATTATGTAACGAAAAAACGACATGCTGTCACCGATAAACTTTGTAGCAAACCTTCGTTTATAATTAACAACAGTTGCTAACATTGAATCGCTCAGCTGAAAAATCTAGTTTTTTACTGTTCGGGTACACTTTCCTCAGCTTCTGCTCAACCGATTTTCAAAATTCAAAGTGGGTTATATTTTTGGTTTCACAGAGAGCAAATGGATCGTTCGGCATTGTCAAGACATGAACAGTTTGGGGAGTAGGGATGATGAAACGGGAAAACATGGAGGTAAATAAAGGACGTATTGAAAAACTCGTAGCAAATACGGAAAAAATTTGTAAATAAAAATAATTTCAATACCAAACGGTCCAAATAAATTTTAGGTCTTTACCTACAAGGGAAAAAAGTAGGTTGATACCGTCACCCAATTCTTTAGAAAATCCACCTAAATTAGCGCTCCTGGAAAACGTAACCCTCCCACTAAAAGTTCTGGGAAAAAAAGAAAAAAAAAGTATTTTTTGAAACTGAACGATCAATAGACAATTCAGATTACTACAGAAAAGTTGAAAAAATCGAGTTCCTAGCTTCACTTAATCATCAGAAAGACGCACTCAATGTAGGCTCCACCAAGTCACTTAAATGAAACTGACCCTCAGTCCCGACCTCGATTCTTTTATTGGCAAAGAAACAGGGAGGTTCCCCAGTATGTTATCCTTAATTTTCACTCAGCCAATAAATGGTTGGATTTGTTCCCCGGTTCTTGTCAAGCTAATCACTGTGATTCCCAACCAGCCGTTTCAGTGACCCGAATTCGGATTTAGCTTGTTAGCACGGCTTCTTAACGTGTAATTTTCATTACTTCACTTCGTGAGTGAATAAGTACGTCCCTTGACTCTGACCTTAAATCCTCAATCTTGTACTCGCCAATCATCTGATATCAGTCAGTGGAATCCAGAGAATATTTCAAGTTCGAATAAGGAACCAATTGAGGAACGGGGACTTAACGTAAATCCGTTAGTCAGAAAGCCAATGCTATTTGTAACTCAACCTAAATAACTGGTGTAAAAGTAAAACCATTTTGCCTATTATGGGTGTGTATCGATGATAACGAAGTAATAGATTATGGCGAAGTTGGAAGGTGTTCAAATGTGAATGATGAGAGTACAGACTGTGCACAGTATTAGACTCAAGTTTATTTTTTCAATTTCTTGGGATCAGTGGGTTTTGAGCCTGTAGGCATCGCATTATTACCTATTTACGTAGTGGATTATTGGGGAAGGTAGGTCCGCAGGTCGTGTGTGTACTGGACCCTCATGTGTGACATCTTACATCCTATCACAGGTCAGATTTCTGACATGGGAATGACTGATGAAGCAACGCCTACCCATTCTAATGGACGTTTGGGGAAGGTAGATCAGCTGTTTTAGTGTGTACATGTTACATGCTTAAATAGAGACTTCTATTGAGTGAGTCTAATAATTTGCACACGTCTGCACTGACTCATCTCAAACTGCTCCATTCACGCATTACATTAATCTAATTACAATTACACTGTTATTAACAAAGTTATTTAGAAAACACCTTCACATTAACCTTATTCTTAATCTTATTTTAGACGAGTAGATATTTGCATGTGCATCATATCTCAGTATGTCATGCAAAAGGTATTCATAGTGCACAAGATGTGATGTACAGCACAGAAAAAGAGAATGCGAACTTGATGGTATGTATAACAGCTCTCTACATACAGCAGAAGCATAACTCGAATAACTTCAACGAATTATGAAAACATTATGAGAACGCATGATTTATAAGTAATTAGCTTGATAGTAGAAACTGAGTGATTTAAGAATTTTCTGCGCATGCGCCGTGGATACAATTATTTTAAAATGAGTAAATGTATTGCGAATTGTCCTCAACTATCCTTTAAATTTGAGCGTAATGGGAGAGATTTGAGTTCCGAAAAATGTAAATTTTTGAAGATTTAACATTATTTGCAGTAGATTCCTTTAGATTAAATTGTAAAAAAGTAGATTTTATGAATAGTGGTAAGGACCCACAGGCCACAAACCAATAGACGGGCACGATAACAGTTATGTTCAGCAAGGTTCATTCTATTTTCGAGGGAAAATTAAAACAATTTTCGCCTCTATGGATTAGAAATTCAGTTTTCTCAACTTGGTGGACACGGAAGCAAATATCTTCAGAATCAATTCCTCATGCCAAGTTCAAGACCACATCTAAACGGCGGAACAGGAATAAGTTACAACAATGAAGTGATAATTAAGGAATATTTCCGTTCTAATTATATTTGATCTTTCAATCCGCGCATTATTTACCGCTCACCTAATCTCCGCTTTTCACTTCACGCGCATTTGATTAGCTTCCATGGTGTGCTGTTTTCACGTGGCCACCCGAATGGTTTTGTGCAGTCGGTCGGTTTGATTCGTCAGTAAAAATAAAATAATAGTAACAGAATGAGAAAAATAAAAACATTAAGATTTCGATATATATCACGATCATTCTCCGAGATAATTGGTGATAAAAACGGATCAAACTTCTTACCCTATAATAGTGAACTTATGGAGTCATTTTCTACATACGAAAATATTCCACATACTCAGTTACAAAGTTGCTTTTAATTAATTGAAATACACATTGCTAGTAATGGCTAAATGATTGAGTTTTGAAGAGTAAGTGTAATAGTGGATAGAATAAAAACTAAGTAACACATATATTATATTTTACAGTGGTATCGGGAGCGTTCATTCACTAAGAAAGACTTTTTTTGTTCCTTCCTGTTCATAAATGGAAAAGCATTACTGAAAACGTCATTTTCGTACATTTAAACGAACTATTCCATGATACAAACTTTTCTCACAGCTCCAAATAGGCAAAAGTTTGTTTATCTTCTGAGATCATAGTAGCAAGGGGCTTTAGTACCACAACCGTACTTTACACATGGCAACATCATGGATAGAAGCATGAGACAATTTCAGACCAACAGCTTTAGGTAACACTCTGGGAATTGATGAACAACCTATGACTGGCATGTTGTCAAAATAGTATGAAGATGGTGTGAAGGAGATTTCAAAATAGCAATGCCTGTGACGAAACTTTTAATCACTAGATGATTCGGCTCGAGGTCATCATTAATTATCATCATAATAACAACAAATCATCACTAATCAAAAATTGGATGACCAAATGGGTTAGTTTATTGTTCCCATGTAGGGAAAAATCGTGATAATCAACAGATCGATCTAGTGAAGGTTTCTGAACAAAGACGATTCAATACCCAATTGTCCTAAATCATTCTGTTTGGACCGGATCAAATCTCATTCACCGAGGTCTGCGTACATATTCGATATTCCTCGTATGTCAGAAGGGTTTCATGTAATGTAAATAATGTAAGAGGTTTATTCGAATGATATAAGCATTGGTAGACAGCTATGTGGCTGCTGGATTTCGATGATGGATCAACAGGATGCTTCCAGCACATACGGAACAGACCTCCTTTTTACGTCATTTTGGGCCCAACTGGACGGACAAGACTATTCCGAGAGGCCTTTCTACGTGTGTCCCGTCAAAATCGGCAAATGTCGGCCTCCTCGACGCCGATCATCTTCCGAGATCCTCATAACAAGGAGCTCCGCGGGGTCTTACCTCATTGGCGTATCGCGCCCCGTTGCGCAACGGCCGAAAGCCTACATAATTCGTTTCAAATCGTTTTAATTTGAGGTTAGCAAGTGGACGGTCGCCGTCATGTAACATCCCCGTTGTGCGGAACTGGACTCGGAGTCGGGCAAGGCTTGTCACCTCCAGAACCCAACTGTCGTCCTCGTCTTGGACAGTCCGGTCGGCGTCAGTTTTGAACAAATGCGGGTATTCAGGTTTGGGAGAATGCAACGAACTTGCAACCTTTCGGATATGCAGATCACTGGTTCCACGATCGCAATCCCACAGAAAAAGACAATAAAACAAAATTTTTCCACAACTTCTTAAGAGTAAATATAACAACCAAGTACATTCAAATTATGTAACGACTAAAGGGGGAAGGGATAGGGACTGATGAAGATTATAATTATCCAGGAAAATTATATCAGGTGAGATTCAAATCACGTTTCCATCAAGTCAATTATGAAACGTTCAGAGATTCAATAAGTGTTGCGGAGGGATAGGATTCATTTGTCTGTATTGTCCAAACACTTTCAACATGATACTGCACGGCTGACGATACTAGGTCCGTTCTTACCCATAAAATACCTAAGATTATTGATCTATAAATTGGCAGTCGGGGTCTTCGCGTATTGAGAGCCTTCGTGTTTTAGCGAATTTTTGTAGAAAGTGAAGCTATTGCAATGGCTCCAAAAATTTTAAAATCAAAATTTTCGAAAAATTTCTTCACTGAAATCCTTTTTTGGACATTCTGAAACGAACGCTAGAGTTTAACGCTTTATATATATATATATATATATATATATATATATATATATAATTTGGATATGAGAGAAAGAAGACAGATTTAGGCACATAAAAACTTCTGTAAAAGGGAAAATAAATATATGGTACCTCAATATTTCGGCTATTTGTGCCGTGATCACGAGTAGAAAGTGTCTATATATATATATATATATATATATATATATATATATATATATATATATATATATATCATTCCAGACGATAAATCTCCTTAGGATTGAGATAAAAATTCCGTTCATACGCCAAAAACTCAAGCTTTCTATAAACGAAAGGATGAGTTTGTTGACCAACACTTTTTGAGCACATTAAATTGGTTAAATTTCAAAAATTGTACTAAAAAAATCACTAAAAATTGTCAAATTTATATTTTTTAGCAGAATTTTAGCCAAAAAAGTTGATCAACAACGAAATTGAACATTATAAAATTTACGCACAAAATTATGCAGAAAATTGTACTCAAATTTCATTAATATTTGCTGAAAAATCTATTTAAAAACTCCCAAAAAGAGCTAAAATTTCCGAATCTTCTTTGAATTGCAGAATATTATTTTTAAAGAGTTTTGCTGCCATAAAATTAGTAGTTAACTATATTATGCTATGTTAACTATGTTATATGCACTCAAAATGCTCGAATTTCAAAACAGTTCAACAAATTTCAAAACAATGTATTCTAGAATAATATGTTTTACCTCATGATATAGTACAATTATTTAAGAAAATTCGCTCGTACGATCATCACTGGAACTTTTTTACTTTTCAGGATCGTATTTATTGACTAGAGATTTCTGAAGCCCGAATCCAAACAAGGTTGCACTGTTAAATACTGAGCTCTTAAATCATCAATGTTAAGATCGAGATGAAAGCTGATGCAATGTAGTGGTAATGAATGAGCAGATAGATTTAGTCTGAATAGCGATAAGAGAATCATTGCGTGGATGATAATCGCTTGGAACATGGCAAAGAACTTAAAACAATAACGAATATCTTGGTATGTGTGTAGGAATAGAGGTTACGGGGTTGGAATGCGATAAATACCAATGTTGCGAGAGAGAATCTCGGAAACGTGACGATATGCAGAATGAAAAATCAACAGAATTTGTAAGCAACTGTTTTAAACAGCACACTACTGAAAACGGAATAACCGTACTCAAATTTAGACTTTGTTTGTGCGATGCTTGCTGAACTCAGCATTGACGAAACGTTGACGGCTCATTCATGAAAGAATGGAAACAAACATAATCTCAAAGAAATACGAGCACCACCAAATTTTGAAACTAGTAATGAAACTTGAAAAAGTCGCCCACATCAATGATAATTCTGAATTTATCCTTAAAGCTACCATACTGAGACAGGTGCGAACTTCTGAAACGTATCAACGCCCTGAAATTCTCAAATTTTCAAGATAATTCCCAGATTTTAGCGACTTTCACGAATGACCCCAAAAGACGAAAGTAGAGATAGAATTGTTTCCTTTTACACATTACATTAAAATTATCACTGAAAACTTCATAAAATGTCAAAAAACCCCATCATTAGTATTTCTCTCCTTATACAAAAATAACATTTCTGACAAGGTCATTCAACTTTTATTTAAACGTACTTAACAAACAACTGTTCGAAAAAGGCTCAAATTTATTATAATAGTATAATTTTTCAAAATTTAAAAGTTATCCGACATGAAAATTGAACATGGAAGAAAAGGTTTTGTCCAAATAATATGAAATTTCAAGTTTTAGAAAATATTTTCATAGTAGTATAGTGATATAAAAATAAAAATATCCAAAATCTATCACTGAACATTCTATCACTACAATACCCTATAACCTATTAATATATAATATTATATATTTATATTAAAACATATAATATTATATATTAATAGATAATTTTCTATTGCCTAAAAAATACCCAGAGCATGCATCATAATCAAAACACATTCGGTGTTGTATAAATGTATTTTATTTTGTACTGAAATTATACCACAGTTTTGTTTCTAAGGGATAACTATTTATCTTTGCAGGACCCATATGGATGTACAAGATGGAACAAATATCGAGGATAAAATACAATGCATACATACATACGACTGTAAATACAAACGATATAGGTATTATTAAATGAATATAAGTCAAAATCGTTTATACACACGAAATTTCATGATTGTTTTGAGCAGTGTTGGGTGAAGATTACTTAAAATCACGACAGGTCGATGTATATTACATTGATGTATTGGAATATTTAGTATACAAGTCAGCTTATGGCTGAACATTACTATTCTTTCGGGTAAACAACATAATTTTGTCAATAATTTATAACGAAGCCATATTCCCAGTGGCAGTTGATTTCTGTTTCGTTTCCCCGACCTGCGCAGCGAAGCTTTTTTAATGGCATGACGAAAAGCCATTAAAATATCTCTTGCGAAACCAAGCGGTAACTCAAACTTTAAGAGTCGAGTTTTCATCTGATCGACTGGAGAATTTTCTCAGATACCTAAAGGATTTCAACAGTTAAATTTAAAAAATGAAATTATCATGGACATTTTGGATGTCTTACGGAGTTCAGTGGCATATTTCCAGAAAGCAATATAATCAAGCAAAATAAATTATCATTCTATCCTTGTATTCCATTAAAAATTGTAATTAAAATTTTTTTTTTTTTTTTGTGTCTGATGGGTAGGTAATATTAGGGATTAAAATCATACTAGAGTTGATTCACCCTCCGTGTTCCTACAAGTGTTCAAATCCAATTCAAAAGATGGCACGAGTTCTATTGAACAAATATTGATAGTCTGACCAATCCAGGGGCATTCATTGCGAAACTAATTGAATGTGAAGTGTAATATTCATGTAATGAAAATTGGATGCGCAATAAATATCGTGGCCAGTCATTCAATCAGTGTAACTTGAGGATGTGCAATAAAATACTTCTCTTTGTTGATTCTTTTTGAGAAACCAATTATTTTGCGAACACTGCACGGGACTTTGGCAATTATTTTGGCACATTTGTCGAGCACGGCCAAGAACAGTGAACATACGGAACATTGAACATTTTTGTGCTCAAACATCTATAACTGTATAATATTATCATTATTTATAAATTACATCCAAATTATCATCAATATAATTTATAACATAATTTATAAGTTATCAACGATTAACTAGGACATTAAAAAAAATTGTCACAAAATTATGCTGAAAGACGTACTTAATTTGCAATAATACTTGTTGAAAAATCAATAAAAACTGAAAAAAAACGTAAAATCCAAAATCTTTCTTGAACACCTAAATTTTATTGTGAATGAGTTTTTTTGCCATAAAATTGGTTTTTAACTATTTCTTTCTGCTGAAATTGCTTGAATTGCAATACAATTCAACATTTTATAATACGATAGGTAATAAGAAAATTCGCTTATATGATCATGCTGCATGAATGTTGATTTAAAAGTAAATATTATTATTATATTTATTGCACCAAGTAATACAATAGTAATAGCAACATTCCTTACACAAGGGTAATCAGTCACTGGTACGAAACTGTGATATACATAACACATCTCCATTCAGTTTTAACTATTTAGTGTCTTTTGGCGCACAAGATTTACAGGAACACTGTACAATTTTTTCTTGAAAACACCATTTCCATAGATCGTGAAGTTTTCGTGTTTTCGGACGCCTAAGTATCATTAACAATCTGTAACTGAACAACTTCTTCGTTGAAATGACCTTGGAGACTCTGATGGGCTATTGCTCGTGTCTTGATGACTTCATTTATCATTGGGGAATTTTGAGCTCCTAATGAATGTTGTTATTTGACGAGTATCGCCACACAACAACGCATGACCTCAGTACTTTGTCCTAGAATCGCTCTGTAATATCGCGAATGCTTTGAGCGGTGTAACCCCATAATTGTGCACCATATATACAGACCGTCTAGATGACCTGACTATCCAATTAGTTTGTTTTGCCCTTTTTGGTGAGGCAATATGCACCACTTGATGTATACATGAACATTGTCAGCTCACTCACCAGAGAAAAAGACGTCACAAAATTAGGAATCAACTGGTCATTTCACTAATACAAAGTTTGCGAAGATGAGGGGTGATGAGAAAATTCAAAATTGGTCAGGTGCATGCTATAAGTATTATAGATGAATGTTTGTCCGACATCATTGATTGTAATGATGGTTTACCCTTCTGGAAGTCTTCTCATATACTGAATAGAGAATGTATGAACGTAGAGTTCCAGAAGTTAAAATGATCAATAATGGTCTAATTGACAATTTCCACAAACGTATTGACTTTGATGAATAATTCGCCAATAGCAGACTACGAGTATTATCCAGTAAGGTTTCATGCAGCATCCAGAATCATGTACAGGGAAGTTCCAGAACAATTAGTAGTTAGTAGTAGACCGATCGCAAGCTTTCTTTGACCCTAGGGGTTGTAGAAAAATAAGAAAAATTGAATGAAGTTGGTACTTCGATCATGGGATTTGCAGAGGTTCTAAAGAAAAATATGGGTTCCAACATCAAATCATTCGAGTGGGCCTTGAATTTCTTTCAAAGTCTATTATCGTGTTCTTACGACACAGGTGTTTGGAAGAAAGTGAGACATTTACATTTAGCATGCACGAAAAAAAAGAAAGTCCTTCGCAAGAAGGAGCAAGTGTCGTTTTCAAGGTTTGGGTGGAAAACGAAGACTCGGTTGACCCAATTTCTTTGACTGGAGGCGCGGAATAGTTGGGCACCAGCATTGAATAATTCATCGCGCCTTCAAACTCTCCCCCGCTTTTCAAACCGCATCAAGTTGAAGACAAATAAGACGACGAATGCACGCGATTTCTCTGTTCGGGCCGGCAGGCCTTAGGTAAATGGAGATACAAACTTATTTTAAAAGAATTGAAAGTGATGGATGGAGTAATCCGTCTGAAACGCGGTAAATTGTTGCATATCGATTTATAGGTTTACTTTCTCTGCAACTGAAGGGCTATAAAAAAGTTATTTAGTCAGTCTAATACGACTTTCGTAACACCCCAGAGCGTAATACATGAGGTGCCCAGCAAACAAGACCCCTCCCTTGGGAATTGAATTTGCGCGTTAAAACCCCTGTGGATCCAATCTCAACTGGGACGCAGACTGTTGGTGCTGCGACAAAGTGCAGTGGTAAGAAGGGCTTGGGATCCTCAGCAGCTTTCCAGCTAGGATATGGACGGAACTCTAGTCGAAGGTGAGTGGTCTTATCAATTTCGAATGAAGTAAGGAAAAACGCGGAATCGGACAATTTGGCCCTATACAGTTTACGCTTAATATGATAAGCCTTACAGCGTTAAAGGCCGGGACACACCTATCATGCACCTTTCCGATCCGACAACGATCATAGAGTAGAAAGACAGGAGAAAGTAGGAGAAAGACAATATTTGAACGCTGTTGTTCACACACCCCCCACACCTGTCCAGTGCAACTCCCAACCGACTTTGTTCAATTGCTCCTGATCATGCTCCGATCGTGTGGACAATTAGTTTTCCGGCTACAGGGCTAGTTTTGAAGTGTCGTCTCTATTGAACGAGAGTTTTGACCCTTAAATTTGGTAAAACTTCGTCTTGTCATCCAAAAGACGAGGTAAAAGTGTGTGAAACTCTCCTTCTACATATCTTTTCTTTCATGTTGATTGTTCTCAGAATCTGCATTTTCTACTCCCCATTGATGGTCCTTGATTTTCTTCATCTTCTTCAAGACAAAGTGCCATCCTAAACCCGAATTCCAAAATGTAGAATCTTCGCGATGTTGTTGAATCGAGACTGGAGAGTGCGGATCGAGCAGGAGATGAAAATCGGAGAGGACTCAGAAGCGTATGAAATGTGTGTTCATCCCTTTCCGATCCCTCACCGATCCGACAACATCGGGCTAGCGCCGGATCGGGGCGTGTATGAAAAGTGTGGTCCAGCCTTTATATATTTTAATCATAGAAAATTGATAGGAAACCAATTTCTCAAGACTAAAATATATAATTACTGCCACACTACATTTCGATTTAGAACAATTTAGATTTTAAACTACCTACGAGCTGAAATAAGAGGCGTTTATGGGTTCCCTGAGACATAAAATGTATCCCTTCTCGTGGCACGCCAGAGCCAGCTATCGACCAAAAAAATATGACCTTATCGCATGTTTACGTGGTGGAAATCATACGTTACTATTTATTGAAATTAAGAAATGAATTGTTATTGATTAAAAAGGATATTTTTTATTGTTGAAATTGAATATTTGAACACCAATAATGTGAGTTGTGTCAAAAAGACTCAAAGGTGTAATGTCTCACGCTGTAGGCCTAATGTTAAATATACTATGTGATGTACGAGTAGTTCAATCGTGTACATTGTTGAAGTTGAGATTCGCTAAGTGAAATACTCAGGTTTTAACGGGTTTACCAGTTGGACTGGTTGCTTCTGAAATCAGTCTACGCCTATCGTTACCGCATTATCCATTTTGGTCGGCCTCCCAACACGCTCGACGTCGTTTTATCGAGCGGAGAAAACGCGAAAAGCGGCCTCGTATCAGCTGGGTGTATGTGTTAGCCGTGTTTTAATGGACGAACGGTGTGCGCCGGCGGAAGGAAGGACTGCGAGGGGTTAGCGAGCGATAGTTCCGCTTGCCGAGTTATCTCTGAACCGTATTCGTCCTTATTCTAATAAGCCTCGTGTCACTTGATGTCGAAATTCCTTCAACGAAAATTCGTAAAATATTGACACTTGTATCTCCCGTTCTTTACTGATTCTTCAATGGTCTCTTGAGGGTAAATTCTTTACTATTCCTTCACCAGGCATTTATAATAAAACACTAGATATCTGACACTATTTGACAAATTATTGAAGGGATAAAGGAGTAACAAAATGTAATTTTAAAAAATCTGTCAATATGTGTGTATGTCTCTTATATAGGTATCCCTAACTATCATGTATATCCACCACACTATTAGTATAGATCACTGAAATATGTTAATATGGAGGATGAAGAATAAATTGGTTCATAAATTTTGATCCAGGGGCTATGAGGGGCAACCATGAAGAAAATGAGGAAAGTTGATTTCAAAAAATTAGGAACAAAATAAGAGGAACGGAGTCATGGTTTGTGCGAGCAAAGAGCCTACTATTTGTCCACAATTGATGAATTTGATAGGGAATTATCTTGGATATAACTTGTAAATTTAATCGAAACCAAATGAAAATTGAAATTAAATTCGAACGTGCTGCAAGGATTCCAGTGGCGCAGGCGAGGGGCTACTAATGACCAATGAACGACGAAATCCAGGAAGAATGGGGCTCTCCGAACTAACGAGGTCTGCCGCTACGAGCGCTAGTGGGCGGAGGACCTTAGGAACATGGTTGACATGACTTTCCCCTTGTTGATCCCTTGCGTCGCCCCTTTTCGCTCTACAATTCATTCCCCGCACCGTCAACCTCTTCTATACTGGGCAAAAATTAGAATTATATTATAAATAAATCATTATAAAAAAGAGACACAAACAAATAAAAACCGGCAAAAATAAAAAACAACTTGTGTCTGCTACGACTGCCCTTATAGGCAACAAAAGAAGAGCAAATCGATATGGTCCTTGTTTATGTGCTGCACTCTACCTCGAGTTCCCCACGTTCGGAGCCCCATTATCAGACGTACTATTCCGAACAAAACTAAAAATTTAAGCAAAATCGGAGAATTAGATCGTGAAAAATTTACGTTTGAGGATTTTACGTAGCACACGCAGACTGCTATAGTATTGTGGGTACTGATTTTTATACGGGATTATCTAAGATTTAATCCCCCTAATTTATAAAAACTTCTGCCAATCAATAGAAAGACCTGGCAGACCTCTGATTCTTTTCATACAATTTTAATTTCCATATGATTCTAAGCGCTGATTTTTCGGCAGCATTTTACTTTTGTGAGGAGGCCATATATGTCCCAAAACATGATTTTGATCTTTACTTCGTAAGTCTTGGGATGCTTTTCACCAATTATGGATATTAAGTCAGAATGACTCACGTTTACACATTAATTTCCGTTATTCGTAAAATCATCAAGTTCAACTTCCCTTCAACATTTGAGGAGTTGGGAAAAGTTGATTTTTTACGAAACAAACGAGTAACATTATTGGAATTGCACAGGAATGTTACAGTCTCAGTTGTACTCTACTAACATCAAATTACAATGTCGATTACTATTGCGAAAAAGTCATTTAGCTAAATTATGATCCAATCAGCAGAGTTGAGTCCACAGTTGAGTAAGAAAACACGTAATATGTGTGCGAGGGTACCGGCAACATAATCGTGTTTGGAAATACTGCCAGTATTACGGAGAGACGACGATTCATAGCAAGTAGCAATCGGGAAGGTAATCGGAGTAAAACAATCGACAAGAACTGTATAATTTTATCTCCACAGCGAAGTTACGAGTAGAAGTTTAAAAGATAGTTTCTGTAGAACAAACTAAATGTTTTAGAACGTTGATGATTATTGGCACAACATTAACTTTTTAAGTTTCCAATCATCGCCAGGAAGCGTTATTCAACCAGATCGAAAGAATGCTAAATGTCCCGATCCGAATGTTTATTTTACTGCAGTTCCAGAAACATTACTTATCTTTAACAAGTTTCATGATTAAATTCTAGATTTTTCCGTATATACACAGAATTCACAGACCTACTTTTCTATATATACTGTTCTAAACATAAAATAGAATACCTACATTCTCTTCCCTAGACCGCCTACTTACAGGTAACATAAATTATAATAAACTTGCGATCCGGGTTCCCTCAATGGAATCATTGAAATAAAGTCGATCAACAATGAAAAATAAAACCATTATTATTATTTTGAAAGTTTTCCTGATTTTTCAAATATTTCAACCCTTCAGTTTTTCCCTTTAGGGTTGATGGAAAGCAAAGATTCAGTGCGCAGAAGGGTCCATATGTCCAGGTGCGCACAAGGCTGTCCAAATTTTCATAAACTTTGGTCCTATAGTTTGGGGGAAAAGCTTCAGAAGACAAGCGAAAGATTTTCTTCTTCCGAGTCTCTAAAATCAAAATTTCCACTCGCGCTTTACGTTTTAGACCATTCTGAACAACTTTGGTTCCGCCTTCAGCGTCTGTCTGTCTGCCGTGCTTCCGCAAATTCTTGTAAGAAGCTTATTTTCCACAGTTTTCATCCGATTTGGATGAAATTTTCAGGGGATGTGCGGGCTAGGGGGTGGACGATCACCTATCAGTTTCATCGTTCTTGGCTCAATACCTCACTCTGCGCATGCGCAAACGTAAATTTAACCAATCATCATTCTCACGCCCTAGTCGTCCGATCTCACTCAAATGTGTATGATAGTTAGGGATAGACAATTTGATCATCTTATATCAATTTCAACATGAATGTATCATTGATAGCTACTGCGCTCATAACGGGGAAAATCGACAGTTTTTAAGCGTTAGGTACTTACTAAAATTTCTTTCCAATAATCTTCGCTTACAACGGAGCCGTTTCAAGGGAAATTTAGTGCCATCAGTTTCCGTTCTTATCCGGCGGATATTGCTCACCACTCGAAATTTCAAGTAGCCTGTGATTTAGGTTAGAACAATCCAAACATATTCGCTCAATCAGATCCCCAGTTAGTTCAATGGTGTCCAGGATACCCCATTTCACCCCCTGCCCCTCCCCTAAAACACCCCCTCTGGCGAAAAATTTAAAAACTTCAAATAGCCTATAATTTAAGTTGGGCTGATACAGACCCCATGCATATAAGTAGTCCAATGACCCCTGTAACCGTGAAAAGCGGACAAACATACGGACAGACAGACAGACAGATAGAGAAAAATTGAGAAAATGGTACCAATTGCCTACAAATTTCATGATTCTAATCAATGTACAGACAGACATACTTACGATTTTATTAATAAAGGTGGGTGGTTGAGGGTGAAGAATAGTAGATTTGGCTTCTTCAATTTTATTCCATCGTCATATTCCTACTACAGGTTGTATATTTCTCACTATGAAGTGGGAGTGGCAAATAATGATTATGGCGGTACTTGTTTTCTTATATCTGTACCAGAGCTGTTCGTGGAAAGTTTTGTTCCTTTTTTATATGTTAACGTTCATAAACAAATTTTAATTAATTATGACTCTGATATGGAAAAAAATACCACCTTACTTATTATTTGCCACTCCCACTTCATAATGAGAAATATACGACCTGTAACTTATGATTATCTACAAGTTATTCAGTTCCAGTCACTTATGATTATCCACAAGTTCTTCAGTTCCAGTAATTCCCTGATGATGCCACTATGAGGCAAAACTAGTAGGAATATGACGATGGAATAAAATTGAAGAAGCCAAATCTAATACTCTTCATTCTCAACCACCCATACCTCATGTATTACAGGGTTCTAATAAAATGATAATTCTCTTGACTTTAACCAAACGACCAGACCACAAGTTAAAATATCTGCCAGATTTCAGTTTTGTTGGGGTGCCATTGTACGCTTTGCGGCGCATTTAACAGAACTTGCAGTACAATTCATAATGGTGACATCCATTAATCTTCCCGATTCTCGCCCGAGACACGTTAGCCTTGTCGACTTCTTACCGACCGAAATGACATTCATCCTAAGGAACTATTATTGCACAACTAGTACCCACGAGAAAATGTCAATGAACTAAGAGTCTTCGACAACTATGTCCTTTGGCCTGAATCTCACCGCTGAGATTAACATTATTTCATTACCAATACGTACGTACAATATAGTGACAACCGTGTCTACTGCAATCTACTGCAATAATACTTGACAACCGTGAATGTACTAAAAACCTGAACTAATAGTACACTGCTTGGTACTTCTGACCTATATAAATTACAGTAATTGTAACCACAAAAAACAATGAATGTATAACAAAGAAATTCATAATACAAACTAATTGATAAGTTTGGCTAATCACCCTAGAAATTTAAGCTATTAGCAACGGCTTCAAAATCTTTTAAAAAGTTCGAGTGATGCAGTATCGTATGAGTGAATTTTCATGAAATTATCGTATTGCTGCATTATTTTGTAATTTGAGCATAACCACATTTTAAATAATATTCTGCAATTCAGGAGAATATTTAGATTTTTTCATTTTTTTAAAGTTTTTATAGAGTTTTCAGCAAATATTAATTCGTGCATACCTTTTTTCATGTTCCATTTCATCGTTGATCAATTTTTTTCGACTAAATTATGCTGAAAAATATGAATTCAACGATTTTTAACCGTTTTTCAGTGATTTTCAGCATATTTGAAATTCGAGCAGTTTAATGTTCTTAAAAAGTGCTGGCCAAGAAACTCATATTTTCATTTGGAAAACTTGATTTTATTGGCGCAAGAACGGAAGTTTTAGCCCAATCCTAAGGACTGTTATCGTAAGTAAATATGTATCTAATGACGTAAGTAAATCGTATCTAATGACGTAAGTAAATAAGAGTACCTACTTTGGACTTCAATGATTCAATTCAGAATGCCACAAAAACAAATTTCAATGAAGAAATTTTTCGAAAATATGTATTTTAAAATTTTCGGAGCTATCGCAATCGCTTCGTTCTAATGAAAATCCGTTATTTAGCTATCGGCAATGGCTTCATCTTATCTTGCAATGAAAATTGATAACAATTTCAAAATCCATTTTACCTCAATAAGACATACCTAACCAAGAAATATATATTTATTTTGACATTTTGAACTTATTTTGACAAGTGTTGAACGTATTTCCACACACAAATTTAATTTGTTTTCTCGATCGAATTTTCCGCAATCTAGAAAGGTTATTCTTTCAGTAGCTATCTCTCAATTATTGCACATCATCCTTTAAACAACCAGTCAACATTTTGGGAACCTATGGATTTTTATCAAATTACATATGAGGTAAGTATTTACTGTTCATTTTAATTTCATGTGTTAATCAAGCAGTATTCATCAATGAAAACGTTATCATCAATGATTTTACTTCCCTACCAACGAAAGTACCATTTCTGCATGTTTTACGAGTTTTGCTACTTTTTTTTACATCAAATTTTTTTTGATCAGATTGCTTGAAGTAAATTCTGGTTCCTAGATTACTATACATTTATGTATATATACGTAGTATACACTACATATCTATATGAAGTTTGAGTGATTGCTTACGAATTCATTAATTTGCTTACGAATTAATCGCGATTGGCACACATGATGACATTTTCAGTATTTGTGCGGGTTGGCTCCTAGAAGGTTCCCTATAAGTTTCATCGCAGTCCAACAATTATTTTTATTATAGACCGGCAGACTACACAACTTGTATTAAGTTCCTATTACCAATTTGCCACCCAATAGATCGATATATTTATGTTGAAGTAGGTACATGAAGGGTCCACATTGCCGATCCCACTTAGCTGATATTTTTGAAATGTACCTCATTTATACAAGACTAAATTTAAATTAATCATAATCATGAATTGTTCAAGGTATTGAACCTATTTTGTGTTCAATCCTATAGGTGAGTCCGTTCAATATGGATTTGGAAGAATCTCAAAATTCCTTTAATAATCAAGTAATCATGTACGAAAAAAGGAGTAAATAGCATATACCATTCATACTTTATGACATTGGTGATCAAATGCAGGACTTATAATTTGTTTCTAATTGCCAATCATTAATAACAAGACATAATAACTGTCACACAAAGCTGTGTTATAAAATTATACTTATTTACAATTTGATTTGTTTTAAGAATAAAACAAGTAATTTATTTTTAGCATACCTCCTGATCCTGAATTTATTCCCACTTCCGAACACCATGATGGAGCTGAACATATCACACAATAGAAAGATGAACCAGATTCCAAAAATCGCGAACAAACAAAAAAAGTATTTTCCCGGCCCGCAACGTTCACTGAAACCGCCGAAACATACTCGCGTGCTGTCGATATTTCAAATATTTTCGAGTTTCTATTAGCGTGATTTTACATTGTACGGTGGACCGGGAGAAGGGCCGCTTCTCCAGGGAGGAATTTGATGAAATTTCGAAAATTTGGATTTAAGAGAAAAAAAAGTGGGGAGTTTGTAAAGAGATGACAAGTCAGAACAGGTTTTCGTTATAGACGTGCTCAGGACGGATACTGAACTGAGCGTGTCGCGAGGGAACAGGCGCCCCCACCAGCGCCGCCGGCGCCGGGCCCCCTACCAGTAACAGAGGAAGGACTTTCTTTCTGGACAGCTGAGCAGGGTCGTAGCTAAGTGACGCCGGAAGGCCGGAACTGCAGCCAGTGAATGAGTGAGGAATCTTCCTCGAGATTCAGATACGTCAGGTTTCATTACGTTTTATCCATGCATACCCGTACAACAAGCAAACGTCGATATTTTAGCAAGATGTTATACTACACATACATGAATGCAAGTGATTGATTCAAACGAGGAAGCAGTATAATACTACAGACCCTCCTCCATAATCATGCAGGTATGCCAGTGGTTGAAACTGCATACTGCCGATGCTTCTGAAAAACCTTTTTAATACGAAGAGTACATAACACAAGTATGCAGTAGGTAGGTATCTACCGGTAGGCAATGCGAGGTACCGCACCCAATGAATGAATCAGGATCTTGGCAATGCAAGTTTGTCAGGTTATGTTTGTTGTATACAAACAATAAACAAACTTCGATTTGAATTAACCTATAGAAGTGATTCCAATGACGATACTGAACATCATTCTGGCAGAAGTTTTTAACATTCAGTATTGCAGTGCAGTTTAAAAAAAAGTGTAGGTTGTGCGCCATAAGCATCGTGCACCATGGTCATTGTTTAACAATATGAATTTCATGATTGAACAAAGTCAAAACTGTTGCAAGCGAATAGCAATCATGCTTCCATTTGCTTCGTACGAGCAATAAACAAACTTCGATACGTCATTCGCAGTACCTACAGTACGTATAAATTGCACGAGATGCATACAATTGCAAGAGATTAGAGCGAAGGAACTATTTTTACTCAATTGAAATAATTGGTATGATACACATGCAGTATGCTCGTGTATCATAATCAACAACTTAATATGTTTGAATTACGAACTGTGCATCTTTCCTTGAAATTAGCGCTTGAATTATTCAAAATTCCCTGTAATTGAATATTCTAGGTCTCCTGCTGAGAATATAATTGAATGGTGATTTCAAAACCATCAGGTTAAATCTTGAAAAGTCTAATGGGAAAGTCTTCTATTAATATAGATTACATATTTTTAATGAGTTCATATTATTGTAAAATGGAACATAATTGTATTTAATGAAAAATTAAATCTTGTTAAGAAATTATGAGAGTTGTCGTTGGACAATGAAAGTAGGAAAACTACTACGGAATGTTCGAGCATTCAACTTGCTATCGGTATGTGGTCGCCGTAGGAGACGAGATTCCTACCAGAGGAACTGGTCATCGACGAGGTTCAGTACATCAAGCGAAATCCTGAGAGCAACTAACCCAGAATGGGAATAAGAAGGTGACAACGAGCGAGAGGTATGTGAAGACGGAGAGAAAATGTGCAAATTCAGGAATTCGAAGGACCATTAAGGCGCCTGGAGTCCTGGATGTCATGTGATGCCATTCAGAATCAAATTTCGAACGTCTCACGACCTTTCCGGGGGTCACGAATTAGTTTTCACTCTGCATGGTGTTTTCGTGCTGGAAAATAAAACACGGACTCTTCCGAACTTGGAAACGTGGAAGACAAGAATTTACCAAAACGATGAAGGCTTCTAGCGTTCGATACGTCATTTTGACAGAAAAAATCGATTGTGAACGTATTAAGAAATTCCAAGATTAACGATTATTTCTTTAGCTTAAGTAGTAAAGTACCTCGCTTACAACGTCTTCTTATCACCATGGATGATTATTTTATAAGATTAAATTGAACCATGATAGAGCAGAATCAGACTAAGTTCGATAGCTTTCTCTTGCATCGCGAGATGTGCCAACAATTTTTTTAAATTAATGCATTAGTTATTTTATTTATAATAATTTCAACTCTTCACCAACCCTCATCAATTTTTAGCCATTTTTAATGATTTTATGGCACATTATATGAAGTTTGACAAATTAACTTAATGTGCTGGCCAGCGAACTCATCCTTTCGTTTTGAGAGCTTGTTTTTGTTGTTGCAAGAACGGAATTTTTATCTCAATCCTAAGTAGAGTTATCGTCTGGAAGGAGGACTATATATACATATAATATATGAGTATATATGAAAGAGCCCTACGAAAAGACAGTTTTACCTAATTTGGAAAATCCAGGGTTTTTCCAATCGGGAATTGAACTATGACAACCAATATTTTTTCAAGCTGCAAAAACGTTAAAAACTGCGCCAAAGTTTCTCCTTTTCAATGTTGTAGTTAATTTTACTTTTACGTTGCTAATTAGGGGAGAAAATTACGTTTTAATGTCGAAAAACATTGTTTTTGCAATGAAATTGAGAGTTTTCTCGAAATCTGTACTTCTATGAAAATACGAGGTAGGGGCCGGTTTCTATGAATTTTTTACGCTGAATCAAATGGTAACACTTGCAGATCTCTCAAACACCGTTATAACCAAGTTTTACACTTGAGCTAACTAGTTTCACCCCTAAAAACACAATATTTATCATACCAAATCAACTCAGATTTGTGAGTTAACCATTCGATTCAGCGTTTAAAAAAAATATTCGTTGAAACCGGCCCCTAACTCGTATTTTCATAAAAGTACAGATTTCGAGAAAACTCTCGATTTCACAGCAAAAACAATGTTTTTCTACATTAAAACATAGTTTTCTTCCCTAATTAGAAACGTAAAAGTAAAATTAACTAAACCGTTGAAAAGGTGAAATTTTGGCGCAGTTTTTAACGTTCTTGCAGCTTGAAAAAATGGTGGTTTTCATAGTTTGATTCCCGATTAAAACAACTCAAGATTTCCCAAATTAGGTAAAATTTTCTTTTCAGAGAGAGTTTCATGTCTCCTACCTTAATTGTTGAAAAAGTTCAGGAATCTATCTGATAGGAAATTCAATGCTCTTTCCAAAGATATCCTCAAATGTGAATTTACACACCAAATTAAGGGAGTTATGATTGTTTTAGTGACAAAAGGTCGATAACACGAAAAAATTTTATCTTAAAAATTGAATTACTCGGAAACTAAGCGTTTAAAAAGAAATCTTTACGAGGAACTTTCGATCAGAAATGAGCTCTAAAATTGACCCCTGGCCGATGGTCCACCCTTAACGTTTACAACCTGTAGAGGCTCCATACCAAATTTCAGTCTCTTAGGTTTATTATGCGAGAAATGAGCTCCCGAGCTCACTCAGCTGATCTGGGTGGTTCCTCACCTTGTCAATAGAAGCTTCATACCAAATTTCAATGCGAAGGTTTCATCAGTTTTCATATTTATCGAGATAAAAAATTCGTTCTTTCTCCAAATGGCAGTCGGTGTGAAGACCTGTTGATACAAAACTCAACAGAATCATATTCACAATGTCTTTTAATACAACCCAGAAGAGCTTGTCATATCATGCCCTTGCCATACAAAGCAAAGCTTAGGTAAGTATATTAGATAAGTACAAAACTACATAACCTAACCCTATAACGTAATGATAACGTAAACAAAGGATTATTTCAAGAAAATGAGTTGTTGTACAAAGAAATTTGTCAGCCTCCTGTCAGAATCGAACCCAAATGGACAACCAGAGAAACAATATTATCACGGTCAATCACTTACTATCAACCGGAAAATTACGTCTTCACGTAAAAGGTGTTACGTTAAGTCGTTTTGCCACGAAAATATCCACAATTTTCTCATAGATAAAAGCGATTCGTTTCTCGGCACAGTGTGAAAAAAGTCTCCAAGGGGGATGTGATGACTTGAAGCCATAATTTCAGGTTCATAGGAGAAGAGATGATAGGTTGGGTGGTGGTTGGTTGGCCAGAGAAAGTTTGACCTGCCGGACGGAGTAGTTAATTTCCAACTCTTCCTGTCTCTTCCCGCTCGGGCTGTTGCCTTCTTAAACGTCGGGGCTGTTTTTATTTATTCATTTTTTTTCTCGGTCTTTTCACTCCTTGAGGAGATTAAGAGGTCCTACACGAGTCTAGTTTAACAACCGATATTACTTCACTGGAGTCATAAGGAGACGTTGGAGTAATATCGTTTTTTTCACCGGAGACCTTAATAGGGCGTCAACGCAAGAGAACGGCAGGCAGGTGGAATAAAAACGACACTCAAACGCATCAGAAAACCATAAACTATGTAGCAATAAATTTAGAATAAAAAACCAAGTCTCGAACCAAACAGGCTGAAGAACTGTTTGAGGATAAAACACGATGAATTACGTACCTAACTTTTTAACAACAAACTTGAAAATATTGTTCTCCATAACTGTTTCATCTTTCAGTTGAATGGATGAATGGTAAGTAATGTGCTTTTTATTACAAACGGTATACAATGTACAGTAATGTAGCAAGTATGTACGGCTCTATGATAAAAAAATACCTTCAGATATTCACAGTCCGCTATTTTCAGTTTTTACGTTTTTTATTTTAGATTTAATGAGCGATTCAAGGGATGAGAAACAAACCCCCCCTAGACCCCCGGTTACCTCTATTTACATACTTGGAAAGAAATTATTGAAACACAGAATGTGTTTTAGCTCACGCGTTTCACATAAACCCGTGAAACCCGCATATAAGAATGACTCAGATTTTGCGGTGAATCTTATCACTACTATGTCAAGTTGTTTTATTTATTTATCACCTGCGCAAAGACTCACCACCAGCTCAATGAAATCATTAGGAGTTGACAACCGGCTGCAATCATGTTCACAATATCAATTATTGAGAATGATCACCTGTGTGTAAACGATTATTCAAATAACCATGCTCATAACTCAGATTGTTGGCCACGTACTTTGCAGTAGTTAACATAATACGGTTGGATAAATCGAGAGCTTTTGAACGAATGGTCAACGAATTTTGTGGTATGGAAAATGACGAAGTACCACTTCCCTAGCAACGACTCGGTTGTAAGTGGGAATCATCAGAAATTGTTGCAACACATTTTCGGTACACATAAATGTTTCGTTTTCGGTTGGAGATGACAAGGCTAAAACACATTCTGTGTTAAAACATTATGTAATTATAATTTGACAATATTACGTGAAATTAATGTAAATCTTATGCAGGCATCTCTAAAATTATCTGGAACGAATCGAAAAGTGAAACGGGCTGAAGCTAAAAGTTTGTAGTGCGGAATCCATGAGAGTGCTCCTTTTTCTATCAATACTACATTCTTACTGGATAAATTCGATACCTAATTAGGAACAGTACGTAGATTTTGATAATTGGAAGATTTCATTATTAGGACGCAAAATGGATAATAGCGTTATTGGAAAACACTCTCCGTTCTTATATACGAGGGAAATAGCCGTCAATACCATCTCACCGATTTTAAGATATTATTCATTGACAACTATTTAGGAAAACAATAATTAACTTAAATGTCACTTAATGTATGTTCGATTATAAAGGCAAGGTTAAAAAAATATAAGTCGCCATAAATCAATCACACGATGAAGGAATGAACTGAACATTCAAACGATCGCGTCGCATGGAAGAGTTCATGTTGGTAAGTGAACGTGGGTTGATATGAAAGTAACATCCGCTTAGCCTGGCGGTCGCAAACTAGAGATTATAAGAACGTGATACGTCCTTGACAAAAGCATTATATAGGATGAGAGATGTGTGGTCTACTTCAGACGAAGGACGTTAAAAAATGAAATCACACCGCCTTTCGGACAATGGTTTCTCAAGTAACTTTCAGAGGGCAAGGAATAATTGCCCCGGGGTCTTTTTCGGCAGCACTTCCCACATTTTTTCCGGCAACTACGAAAAAAAAAAGGCTGAACCACGAAGGAGGATGCGAAGGGAAAGGTGGAAAAGGAAATGGGTGATAAACCGAAGGTAGGAGAGGGAGACAAGAAAACGTCGGTGTCCCGAACATTTTTCCAGAATGGCACAGAAACCGTGCTCAGAGGATTGGGCTCCTATTCAACTACCTATTGTAAAGCCCAGAAGAGCGTTTTTCCCACCCGCCAAACCGGCGTGATGACGCGAAACAGTTAAACGTCCCCGAAAAAATTCTTTTGGGAAGAATCTCTTTCCAACAAGGCCCTGGAAATCGAGAGCAGTCAGTACCTGCCTGGTTGCGGTAATTATCCGCATGCGGGGCCGCGGGATGGGGGTTGATTGCAAGTTGAGGTTTCCTATTATAGTGGCGAAACGGAAACTATTGAAATAACGGCAACGATACGGGAGAAAATTGCTTAAACCCACTATTCCATTATGGTACAAGTATGCCATTTTAACCAGAAAGTAATAATTGAACAACAAACGATCAAACAATACATGGATATACATCAAATTCCGCAGTTCAGTTAATTCGTTTTCAAGATCTTTGGGTGTGCTATTATAGTGGCGAAACAAAACTTTTGGAATAACAGCATTAAATATGGCAGAACGTTGTTTAAACCCTTTATTCCATATCAGTCAATTAAGGTACAAGTAGGTCATTTTATCCAGAAAGTAGTAGGCAATTAAGCAATGGACATGGATAAAACAAACGCATGCATTTTCATAAATTTCCACCAATCTTCATTTCATGCATTTTCAAGATCTTTAGGGATATTTTTTTTTTCAGCTAAAGAGAATATTACAAACACAAATGGAGCAGCTATTTGTGGGAACACTAGTTTCTTGGATTGAATTAAGCGGTTTATGCTGTGGGCAGGGTTGCCAGGTGTCCGGTTTTGGCCTATTTTTCACCAAGCTATCCGGATGAACCTAAGCTATCTAAGAAATTGTGGCAAATGTCCGGCTTTCATAGTTCCTATCGTTGGTTGCTATCCTACGAGATCAGCCGTGACTTCTGGAGGACCTTCACTTACATCCTTTACTTGGCAATCGACGCTAGAAAGCTATCTAAAACGCAAAAATCATTTGAGTGTTGTCTTCTTTATAGTGAGAAGCAACTCTCTATCTCTTCTGTTAGCCATTACTTGTGCATTTGCTCTTTCAGTTTTAGACAAAGGTAAATAATCTTGAAACATCGGAGATAATCTGAACTGTTCTAGATGTAGGTAACATCGAGATTTTTGTTCCGAAATTCCGAGTTACCAGATATTTACTGATTCTTAGTTTCCTGAATACCTAGTGCATATATTACATTATTATTAGTATAGTATTATGTACCTAGTACTTAAATCTCATTTTATAAAAGTTATTAAAATACCTCCACTAATTAGTTTTTTGAAAAACTAATAGGTATTTTGAGCGGTTGATTGTTTAATTAAGTACCAACGTAAATTATTAATCAATGAATTGACATTAGAAAAACGCAAGCTCAAATTTTTTCCTCAGGTTGATCTAGCTTTACTTAACATTATAAGAAAAACATCTCTAATCCATTAAAGGTGAGCGCCTTTAGTGGTTTCGAGATTACGGTTATTAATTACTATGTAGTTAGTATGTAATTATAATACAATCTTCTAGCTATATGTGAAAAGTTCACTATTATCTTTAGGAATGAATAAAGGAACTAACTGACGGAAATTATCGGTGCACAAAAATGAATTAGAAAAATCAAATATTTATAATTTAAACAAAACTTACATTAAGTGAAGAAAATATTATTTCTTTATTGGATTGTATAGAGAAGGACTATATGATAGACAATTCATGTAAGAAATAAATATCAATAACTATGCGTGGAATTAATTTCTGCATAATTTTTAATGACTTGTTTTTAATGTGCTTTCCAACTTTCTCCGGTTTATTCCTCCATCTCACCTGGTGACCCTGGATGTGGGGAAAGATAGTAAGGTACCTACTTCCCAGAGGACATATTCCATATTGATGATTTTATGTCAAAGGGAACTGCAGATGTAGATAAGGCCTGTCAACATCACAAGTACCCCCAAAAAAGACGCTCCGTATACAAAAGATGCCAAGTCTGATTTTCTCACTCTTTTTGACTGCGTTTAGGAGTGAGATGCTTCTTCAAAGGCATTGCCGATTTTCGCTTATCGCACAACCGTACTGGTAAGTGTGATGGTGGATTCATATATCTCACCGAGACTGAAAATACCTTTATTCCCAATGTTGAATAATAATATATTTCATTCATAAATTATATGGGGATGTGAAACCTTTAATGTCGTTGAGGATTAGAACAGGGCTGTTTACAGCTCTGAATTTGTAAAAAGTAGGTATACGTAACGCAAATGTAATTGCTTCATATTATTTCAAGAGAACGTTGCTCACAATGGAATGGAAATAGTTTCACAAAATGGGATTAGGAAAGACATGAAACAATGTTACGTAGGTACTTCGTACTGGACACGCGTTAAAAGTTGTAGAACTCAGTGATAGTAGGCAATGGTCGCGGGTTGTCGCCCTTATATGGAAATGAAATGGGTGATAGATGAAAGATATATTCCCCATCACACTTGGAGAACAGCACGGGTGTTTACTGTGTGATAGGCAAAAATTGGCCAAGCCGTTAAGAAGCGTCTCACTCGTAAATGCAGTCAAAAAGAGTGAGAGAATCCGACTATTGGCTTGGCCCAAATTGGATGATATCATGCATTTTGTGGCTTGGCATCTTTTGTACGCGAAGCGTCTTTTTGGGGGGATATCAAACATTCTTGTTGCCATAGAAGGAAAAAGTTAATGTACTCTCTATTAAACGTCAACTTCCTGGGATGAACGAGAGAGAATTTAAATTCAATCAGTAGATCACGACTTCGTCGTAGCGGCTCCGAAACCCCTAATGGCACTACCTTCCTTGTCTAATGTAGCCTGTTTCAAATTTCATCAAAATCGAATGAGGAGAACTGGAAGAAATGGGTGGGCAAAAAAAACGAGGTGAGACGAGAAAAAATGAAGAAAGTCCGAAAACATGCACTTTGACAACTTGTTTTAGCTCATGTAGAAACGAGCTATCGTTACATATTTGGCATCAGGCGACTCAGGTTGCATGCTC
The DNA here is from genome assembly GCA_030762985.1 of Adelphocoris suturalis. Classification (NCBI taxonomy): domain Eukaryota; kingdom Metazoa; phylum Arthropoda; class Insecta; order Hemiptera; family Miridae; genus Adelphocoris; species Adelphocoris suturalis. Next base: position 87,786,715 of record CM061044.1, read on the forward strand.
CTCCCAGGATATGCAAAATTAAGTTTGTGCCGACAGGGTGAGGCCGGGAGGAGGCCAAAGTTGGGCCGAAGTTCTACTTTGTTACTTATCTCGGCGCGTCTCGTTTCGTCGCTTGGCAATGTGATTGCAATGGTTTACTGAAAGCTTGGCAATGCGTGACTAGCATCTTGCTGGATTCACCAGATTTATGTTATGTGAGCTGAATAAAAAGAATTAAAATGAATCGTAAAATGAAGTTGAAACGTTTAGATGACACCTAGAAGTATATATGAAGTTAATACTTATGGCAAGGAACAGACTACCAACGGTAGGTACCTACATCTCTATTATCTCTATCTCTATTATTAATCTCTATCTCTATCTCTATCTCTATTATTAATAAGAATGAAACTCCGTCTGTCTGTCGCTCTGTCGCTCTGTCTGTCGTGTCTATGCACGGCCAAACGGCTGAGTGGGCCGGATCTACGAGTGGGGGGATCTTTTTGGGATTTTCCGATAGGGTGTATAAGCGAATTTAAAATTTTCTAATCCCACCCGAACCATGGGCCGTAGGGCGGGAGGGGGGTCGAAGTAATAATTAATGTGCGCTTTTTCCACTTCCCCGCTTCCCCTACCCCTCTAAACGGCCGTTGACAATTCCGGAAAAATACGGGTTTCGTAGGTTTTTGAACGAGGAAGACGACGGCGCGATCGGATCGCGAAAAAAGTATCGGGAAATGCGTCAAAAAAATGCGAGAGTACGGACCCGTTTTCTCGAAAAGTCCGCCGAAAAACTTGGTTTTTTTCCCATTAAAATATACCCCATAAAGGTACGTTTTTCGGAACGGTTTTCGCGGGCGAAATACAGCTTTGGGTCCGCCGAATCTGAATCCGAAATCGGATATCGAAAAAAGTGACGAGAACTCGGTCAAATTGCGAGCAGAAGCGAGCAAAGCGATTAAAATGATTCTGCCGTGGACGAGAGAAGGCTCAAGAATTGACGTGAAGGGTTCGATGTCACAACATTGCGAGGCGAGCAGGTATGCCTACATAGGTACCTACCTTGCGAGCGAAGCGAGAGCCATTTCAAATAATAAATACGGACTTTGTCCTACACATATACAGGTATACCTTGCGAGCGAAGCGAGCAACATCCCCGAATAAACTTTTCGTGGTTCCTCGTAGTTTTATAAGATTTAATTTGTTTGTAATAATTCCCAACTGAAAAAAAAAAAACGTCTGCCAAGTTGGGTGGGCAGTATAACTTCCTCAAGCGAGCGAAGCGAGCAGCATCCCCTACAGAAGTTAAACCTACCCTTAGAGATCTACCGTTTGCGAGCGAACCGAGCAACATCCTCTAAATGCCATACTTTGCGAGCGAAGCGAGCAACATTTTCTACATGCCAGACTTTGCGAGCGAAGCGAGCAATATTCCCTACATGCCACACGTTGCGAGCGAAGCGAGCAACTTAATGGGGGGTCCGGGGGCTTGCCCCCCGGCTGGACGTGGAGGCGAGCGTAGCGAGCCGGAGCGGCTAGTTATTAATAAGAATGAAACTCCGTCTGTCGCTCTGTCTGTCTGTCGTGTCTATGCACGGCCAAACGGCTGAGTGGGGGGAGTCTACGAGTGGGGGGATCTTTTTGGGATTTTCCGATAGGGTGTATAAGCGAATTTAAAATTTTCTAATCCCACCCGAACCATGGGCCGTAGGGCGGGAGGGGGGTCGAAGTAATAATTAATGTGCGCTTTTTGGACTTCCCCGCTTCCCCTACCCCTCTAAACGGCCGTTGACAATTCCGGAAAAATACGGGTTTCGTAGGTTTTCCTACGAGGAAGACGACGACGCGATCGGATCGCGAAAAAAGTATCGGGAAATGCGTTAAAAAAATGCGAGAGTACGGACCCGTTTTCTCGAAAAGTCCGCCGAAAAACTTGGTTTTTTCCGATTAAAATATACCCCATAAAGGTACGTTTTTCGGAACGGTTTTCGCGGGCGAAATACAGCTTTGATCCCGCCGAATCTGAATCCGAAGTCGGATATCGAAAAAAATGACGGAAAGTAGGTCAAATTGGGAGGGGAATTGCGAGGGAAGCGTTTAACATCAGAAATTAATCGACCACGGGCCGCCGTTACACAACGTTGCTTACCTGAAGGGACCCTCACAGGGGGGTTCCCATTTGCACTTCTACGCAATACCTTGCGAGCGAAGCGAGAGCCATTTCAAATAATAAATACGGACTTTGTCCTACACATATACAGGTATACCTTGCGAGCGAAGCGAGCAACATCCCCGAATAAACTTTTCGTGGTTCCACGTAGTTTCTAAGATTTAATTTGTTTGTAAGAATTCCCAACTGAAAAAAACGTCTGCCAAGTTGGGTGGGCAGTACAACATTCCCTAATAAACTTTTCGTGGTTCCACGTAGTTTTATAAGAATTAATTTGTTTGTAAGAATTTCCCAACAGAAAAAAACGTCTGCCAAGTTGGGTGGGCAGTATAACTTCCTCAAGCGAGCGTAGCGAGCAGCATCCCCTACAGAAGTTAAACCTACCCTTAGGGATCTACCGTTTGCGAGCAAAGCGAGTAAAATTCCCTAAATGCCATACTTTGCGAGCGAAGCGAGCAACATTTTCTACATGCCAGACTTTGCGAGCGAAGCGAGCAACATATCCTACATGCCAGACTTTGCGAGCGAAGCGAGCAATATTCCCTACACGCCACACGTTGCGAGCGAAGCGAGCAATTTAATGGGGGGTCCGGGGGGCTTGCCTGGAGTTATTAATAAGAATGAAACTCCGTCTGTTTGTCTGTCTGTTTGTCTGTCTGTCGTGTCTATGCACGGCCAAACGGCTGAGTGGGGGGAGTGTACGAGTGGGGGGATCTTCTTGAGATTTTCCAAAAGTGGAAGCGAGCGAATTTAAAATTGTTTAATCCCACCCGAACCATGGGCCGTAGGGCGGGAGGGGGGTCGAAGTAAGAATTAATGTGCGCTTTTTGGACTTCCCCTCTTCCCCTACCCCTCTAAACGGCCGTTGACAATTCCGGAAAAATACGGGTTTCGTAGGTTTTTGAACGAGGAAGACGACGGCGCGATCGGATCGCGAAAAAAGTATCGGGAAATGCGTTAAAAAAATGCGAGAGTACGGACCCGTTTTCTCGAAAAGTCCGCCGAAAAACTTGGTTTTTTCCGATTAAAATATACCCCATAAAGGTACGTTTTTCGGAACGGTTTTCGCGGGCGAAATACAGCTTTGATCCCGCCGAATCTGAATCCGAAGTCGGATATCGAAAAAAATGACGGAAAGTAGGTCAAATTGGGAGGGGAATTGCGAGGGAAGCGTTTAACATCAGAAATTAATCGACCACGGGCCGCCGTTACACAACGTTGCTTACCTGAAGGGACCCTCACAGGGGGGTTCCCATTTGCACTTCTACGCAATACCTTGCGAGCGAAGCGAGAGCCATTTCAAATAATAAATACGGACTTTGTCCTACACATATACAGGTATACCTTGCGAGCGAAGCGAGCAACATCCCCGAATAATCTTTTTGTGGTTCCACGTAGTTTTATAAGATTTAATTTGTTTGTAAGAATTTCCAACAGAAAAAAACGTCTGCCAAGTTGGGTGGGCAGTATAACTTCCTCAAGCGAGCGAAGCGAGCAGCATTCCTTACAGAAGTTAAACCTACCTTCAGGGATCTATCGTTTGCGAGCGAAGCGAGCAACATTCCCTACATGCCACACTTTGCGAGCGAAGCGAGCAATTGAATGGGGGGTCCGGGGGGCTTGCCCCCCGGCTGGACGTGGAGGCGAGCGTAGCGAGCCGGAGCGGCTAGTTATTTATAAGAATGAAACTCTGTCTGTCTGTCTGTGTCTGTCTGTCGTGTCTATGCACGGCCAAACGGCTGAGTGGGGGGGATCTACGAGTGGGGGGATCTTCTTGGGATTTTCCGATAGGGTGTATAAGCGAATTTAAAATTTTCTAATCCCACCCGAAACATGGGCCGTAGGGCGGGAGGGGGGTCGAAGTAAGAATTAATGTGCGCTTTTTGGACTTCCCCGCTTCCCCTACCCCTCTAAACGGCCGTTGACAATTCCGGAAAAATACGGGTTTCGTAGGTTTTCCTACGAGGAAGACGACGGCGCGATCGGATCGCGAAAAAAGTATCGGGAAATGCGTCAAAAAAATGCGAGAGTACGGACCCGTTTTCTCGAAAAGTCCGCCGACATTATTAATAAGGTAGTTACCTACGATTCGAGTAAAATCATGTTTTGCACTTTCCACAAGGCTCATTATGCATTCACCTGTAATATGGGCATTCCAATGCAGGTATTCCGTTTTCGATAGACAGTAAAATTGGTAGTGTGAACGCGAGAACAGCAATTACCTACCCATTGTCCCCACCCATCCACCATCCGGGCCGTACCCACGTGAATCTTCGTTACTTTTTTGAAGGAGCAAAAAGTTATAAAACGTTTCTGACTCTCTCGCCTCTCCGCTTGCGAAGCTTTCAAAATCACATCTTCACACCAGCCTCAGAGGGTAGTTAGTATCAATTAATACATTGACTCACCTATTGGATAATCGGCCAGTTCATGTGAAATGGAGTACAAAGGTTGCTAAATGTAGATTTCGGTTACCACAAAACGGTGGCCCTCCGGCGACTTTTCGTGCATGTACGAGTAGTAAGTACCTACATCCCGTGGGCGGGTGCTATTCTTTTGTCTTCGTTTATGGATTTCCTAATCGGTGTCCTGAGATAAGCCGATTTCGTAAGGCTGGATTGTCAAATCACACCATGATAGGAATCTAAATGGTTAGGCTACTCTTGTATCTTCAGAACTGTCTTCATAATACTGAATAAGTGGTGTTAAGAGGAATGATTGGAGTTGTAGTTATGTAGTCCAACGATGAAGAGTGAGAAAAATTGGAACTTGCCGTAGTGATAAAATTAGTTTGACGACCGAATTTTTTCACATAGAAATCTGCTATGATAGGAAAACTCAGTTGCATATCATCTCCCCTCCAATCTCCATGTAGCATTAGTATGAACCATGAACCATACTTATGGGTTTCCTCAGCCATTTATGAAACATTATGTTCCATTCTCCAATCTGTTCGTATAATACTTAAACAATATTGCTGAATGTATATTGATTTTGCTGTAGAGAGAAGTGAGTCTATTAGAATGAATGTTAGCAATTATTTTAGGTTTTAAATTAATGAGATATAATGACTTTTGGCGATAACAAAAAAGCACAGACGAGAAGGTACATGAGGAAGCACACTGATCCGCTTTGGAATGATAAAAGCTGATTTTTCCATGGAGCTTAATTTTTGAGTATTGGAAACCCGGAAGTCAGAAACCTTTGCCATTCACAGATAGACTGAAACGATGATAAATGAGTTCATCGCATGTTGTACGAATAAGAAACCTCCTTTTTATATAAATTAAATGAAAATCACGAACAAGGATACTATATTCTAATACGAATGATGTTGGAAAAAGCCTTGGATATTATGTGAAAATTGCACAATATTTCACATTTCTGCTTTCGCAGAGCAACCATTAAAATCAGAAACGCAATGAAATTCACGGGGCTCATTCAAGGGCCTAGAACCTATTCCCTTCAATCCACACTCTTCTTTGAAATGACAACAAATTTGGGTATGGAATTTGCGAAGATTCGTAAATACCCATGGGAATATAGAGAGCAGATAATGAATGGATACAAATATTATAACATAAAAACAAGACCAAACAAGTTCTGAAACCATAAAAATCATGCAAAATGGTGGTGAGTATTTTGATTTTGGAGGCCACCACTGCGATCCATCATTGCCTTCGAGATTAATATAAAAACGGGTGATTTTTTATGAAAAATTACGTTCGACGAATCGTTAGCAACGTTTCTGGGAGGAGTTTACGTTTTGATTTCACTGGGGAATACAAAAAAAGTGATGTCAAGTAACACAGAAAGTAACAGTGGACTGGATAAAATGAAAGCCGTTTTTCCGGATTGGCTCAAATTCTGAAATTACAGCTCATTCGCCTGTTTTCTCATGTTCAGTGATCTGCAAAATCACAACTAAAAGTTTTGCATCGTATTTCCAGGTTTATAACCACCTTACCATATGTTTTTTGGGATGCTGAATCCGAATATAAAACCGGATTTCAATTATCTAGCTCGTGTTTTGGCGCAAACCGCGTTTAAACCCAGTCTAAATCGGAAAAAACAACGTTTTTCCATAAATTAAAAGTTACTTAGCTCTGAAACGGAAAACGATAGAAAAAATCCGGTTGCAAATTTGAATTCAAATTAAAAATCTTATAAAAAATACCCATTTATTTCATCGAATTCATTTTCATAGATTCAAAAGATGAGATCATCTAGGAAGTAGTCATTTAAACACTTGGAATGACATTAATATTCTCCTCTGAGAAAAACAGGCGAATGAGCTTCAATTTTGGTTTATTATTTCCAATAATAAGCCTATGTGATCGTATAGCAAAACATTTTTATAACCCCCCCTCAAACTTTGTCACTTTACGTTTCAAGGTGCGTAGAATCCAAATTTGAAATGTCCGTCCGCCGTTCGCCGTCCGCCGTCCGGGCCATAAAAGGCCTTAGAATTGACTTAAAAAATCTGTTCTTTCGCACATAGACTCCACTTGGGGTCTAGTTGGTCCTAACTTCTCGCCAGCTCGATCGCTCCACTCTCATGGGTGCTATGAGCCAAAAATAGGTGAAAAAGTGTCTTTTTTTTGTATATTTCAAGTTGTACAGAAATTGGAGATTTATGAGTGAAAAGAAAATGTTAGCTATTAATTTTATGGAAAAAAAGTATTCTAAATGATACTCTTCTATTCAAAAAGAGATTTTGGATTTTAGGCTATTTTTTGCAATTTTATAGATTTTTTAAAACAAAATTTAATGAAGTTCAAGTTTTTAGCATAATTTCGTACATAAATTTTTGAATGTTCTATTTCATAGTTGATAAACTTTATTTGACCAATCTTATGCTAAAAAATATCAATTTAACAATTCTTAGCCATTTTCAGTGATTTTGTCAGCACATTTTTTGAAATTTGACCAATTAGATGATATCAATATACAGTATAGGTAAAACATTTTTATGTGTTGAAAAGATGACTTGGTAATAAATTGTTTTGTTTATCAACTATATTAAAAAGCGTAAAACTGTGAGATTCCGCTGCTGTAATGGATTGAACCCATTTGTGAGGTCCGAAGCTCTGAGTTCCGATACTAAATATACTATAAGCGGCGTTTAATAATTATGGACCAGAGATCTACGTAGAAGGGGTGTCTAATACATAAATAACAAACCTTTGTGTAATAATTTGCAGCGTTTTTAAATTCGAGCCAATCAGGAAAAACGGCTTTTATTTTCTGATCCTGCGACCTCAACCCCCCCCCCCCCCCCCCCCCCAGTTCACTGTTGCTTTCTTTGTTACTTACTCAACATAAATTGTTTGTGTTCCTCAGTGTTATTTTTCATTTTCTTTATATTATATACATATTTTTTTCATATTATTTTTATTTTTTGTTTAGAAATTAATTCCCAATAATGAATGTTTATAGTAAGGTAAGAGATTATAATTGCCAAAAACCCTCACCGTTAGGCCCCAAGACAAATATCAAAAATAATTATCACCAAAATTTCAGTTGTTTCTCAGCAGAAACTTTCAGCTTTAAGGCTACATAATACATCACTACTGAAATAATAAACATTGGTGTAATCATTTAACGGGTTCTATAGTTTCACATAAACCAACAACCGAAATCTCGACGAGGTGCGCTAAACAATGGAAGAATTCAAATGCGAATCCCCTGCTGGTAACTCAATGGTAACTTCAGTGTTTATAGTCGAGACGTGTTCCTTTTGCATATGCAAGGGGACAGTAGAGAGACGTCCGGTACATTAAACTCTAAGCGAAAACAAAGAACGCAATAAAACTTAACACGTCTTTTCGCTCTATCAATTTTGCATTGCTAATTCTCAAAAGTGCAATCAGCTTGATGTTCAAGTAGATTTAGATTGCGTGTAGAAAACGGGTTCCGCGTGGCAAATAGCCTCCTCGGATCCGTAACATGAATTTATAGAAAATTGAAATGTTTTAAATAATCTTAAAATATAAAGCAATCAACTCCTGAAAATGTCATGGAAATCGGTTGAAAATGTAGACATTATGCTTGTTGGAAAGATTTGAGGTTTGCGCATGCGTAGCAGCTGCAAATGATATTCATAAGGGGTAATCTAATAGTACCTAATTGCCTAACTACCCTACCCAATTTTAGAGGGATCATATAGATAGGCACTGAGAAAATGTCGCTTAATGGAATTTACGTTTACACATGAGCAGTAAAGAATATTAATTTTAGAGCGATAAAATTTATTGATGACCACTCTCAGCCTAACCCTCACATTCTCTGAAAATTTCATAAAAATCTAAAGGGAAATAGCGGTAAAAACAAAGTTAAAAAAAGCGGCGGATTTCACATTCGCGCATAAATATATTATTCAGCATCTACATACCTATTAATAATACCACTGTCTTGAAATGTATACCGAATGATTGCCGTATAAATAGAGTTGCTCCAACTGTTCTCTGAAAATTATGCTTGACGAACTAAACGTTTGCGAAAATTAAATTCTCTCCCGTTCACCCCAGGAAGTTGAAATTTGACAGCGAGATTCTCTGGGACACCAAACACGAATAGACTCAGTTGCTATTTCCTCATTAACTGAGTGAGCTCTCCTGATTACTATACGAAAATTGAAATTTGGTAGGGAGACTCTCTGGAACATTATGAGACGAATGAATTTATGGGCTCTATTCTGCTCAGCTGAGTAAGCTAAATTATCTCCTATTTACCCTAGGAATGTGGAATTTGATAGGGAGTTTCCCTAGGGCGTTAAGGGATGAACAAATTACAGGTTCTAACCTGATCAGTTAATTGTGAGCTAAATTCCAACAAGGGGTCTATGAACCAGTTCAGATAACTGATATTGATAGTACTATGTTCACAGGATCCAAGAACAATAATTCATTTTCGACATATCGTTTTTGACCTATTAATGTGTTCAATTGTTGGGTTCATTGTTCATTTGACTGTACATTGACTACTAGTATAGGTACCTACTAAAGTTTGTGTTTGCAAGTTGGTTGGGTTCGGGCCTATGACTTAACTGGTGCAGTGGCACCATTTTTGACATTTAGGTCTTGCTGATCACCCTAGGAAATTTAAATTTCACAGGGTGCTTCTCTCGGGCAATAAAAGTAGATTAGAATGGCTGACTCCATCCTGAGCAGTCCGTCCATTTAAACCTTTTACTTCTATACCACCAAAAATGTGTGATATCTCCAAAAAAAGATGCTCCTCGAACTAAATATGCCAAGCCACAAAATACATGGTATATCCGATTTGGCCCAAGCCAATAGTCTCCCACTCTTTTTGGCTGCGTTTAGGAGTGAGACGCTTCATCAATGACTTGGCCAATTTTCGCCAATCACACAATAAATTCAGAGCTGAAGTGTGCTGTACTAATCCACAGTAACATTAAAGGGTTCACATCCCAATATCATTTATCATCCCCATAATAGAGTGAATTATATCATTATTCAGAATTAGGAATATATTTTCAATCTCGGCGAGATATGTGAATCCACCATCACACTTACCAGTACGGTTGTGCGATAGGCGAAAATTGGCCAAGCCGTTGAAGAAGCGTTTCACTCCCAAACGCAGTAAAAAAGAGTGAGCAAATCGGACAATTGGCTCGGCCCAAATTGGATGATATCATGCATTTAGTGGCTTGACTCCTTTGTATGCGGAGCCTGTGTTTGGGGGGATATATAAACACATACGAAAAAGCTCAAACTTCAGGAATCGTTTCAGATTGTCTCAAAACAGATTTCTATGAAGGAATTTTTGAAGAATTCTGATTTTAAAATGTTTGGAGCCTTTGCGATAGCTTCATTTTTTACGACAATTCGCTAAAAGGGCACTCGCACGCACAAGCACACACAAACACGAAACTGAGGTTCTTCAGAATGTCCCTAAAAGTAAAATGCGATTGGAAATTTAGATATTGGGGAGAAAAAAAAAAAGTTTTTATCATCTTCCGAAAGTGGAAACAATATTTCCGGTACTTTAAGGTATATTTGGAAGCAGAATGATTTCAATTTCTTATTTCAAGAAGCAAACTTATTGGAAGGAGATTGATACCATAAACCAGCCAATTCCAACAGCGGATTACAACTAGTAAAGATTAGTTGTATTCAGACAAATCTTTAATGATGCTATCACGAGGATCAACAAACGAAACTGGACAGTAAATAATGGGACAAAAGTTCGATCAATTATCATAATTTTCATTGGATCTTGGTAAACATTTGAGAAATCTTTTGATTGGAAAACAAAGTGTTAGGTACCGATCTTTTCGTTTTATAGCATTAAGATCAATGACAGCGACTAAGTGAAATTCTTACAATCTGCAGAATGTTCGTTTTATACCTTAAAGTTATGCACTTATCTACCCTGTTTCATGCTTATTGATACCTACACACCATAACTGTTACTGAAACCGCAGATCCCTCTGTTCTTCCATAGCCCTGAAGAAGATTATTATATTTATCAAAACGTTGGAGAAGAGAAGACAATTTTTATTCGGAGCAATCTTCGAGAATCTATAAAGTTAAAAATCCCTTTTTATTAGGCTAATGCAGCCTGGGTTGTCGGATCAGCTGTGAGGAGACTGGCCTCAGCAGTGACCTCACCTCGATACGCCGACCGACCGAGAATTTATAAGACCAACGAGCGCCAAAATCTGGCATATTTCTTCACTGGACTGTCAGCGCTTGGTAACGATTGGCCTTCGTTATCCTGCTCGGTGAGTAGGATCCGGGACGAATAGCTACCGTCTCATCAACGACAGTGCCCTCTTGGAAGCCCTCTTCTCAGTGTCTCTCTACTGCACGAAATCGCCTAGACCTTCTAGATCTTCAAGCCTCTACGAGAACTAAGGTACAACGAGGCGAGACTAGGGTGACAAAGGTTTTAAAAAGATTGTATCAATAGAGGGGGAAAATTTATCACGCTCTTTGTTAATATCAACTCTTCCCTAAATTCCTAATCTAGTTGTAAATTGGGCACTGACAGGGTCCAATCCACAATATATCCTTTAGGTCGCAGAGGAGGGTTGCTGAAATTCAGAACCCAAAGTCCCTTTATCACTAATGAAGAAGAAAAAACAAAAATGAAATAGGTAGATAGCGCAGTACTTACAGTTGGAGGGTGGTGGGTGGACAGTGCGGTGGAAGGGCAGGCGGAGCTTTGAAGAAGAGGTCCGAGCTGGATTTCATTGGCTCAGGACTTTTCGGTTCAGGCGACAGTTTCGACAAGATTTCGGTGCAGTGTTGCTTCATGGCTTCCACGTTGGGTTTACCGAGGGGCTCCGCGTGGTGGATCCCGTGCGAGTAGGAAACGCGTCGCGTCACGTCGCTCGGCGTCCGCACGAGATTCGCTTTCCGGGCGGTGGGTGAGATCTTGCCGTTTTGAACGGCGTTGGCGATTTTACCGTTGACGTGCAGTTTCTGCGTCGACGTCGTGAACCGGAGCGACTGCCTTTCCGACGAGTTTTTGACGAGTTCGTTCGGAACGGACGTCGACCGAACGAAATTCGCGGTTTTGTAGTTCACGTCTTTCCCGTGGTATTTCTTCGAAATGGGGGTTTGGGGACCGGGTTTGTTGACTTCGTTGTTGCTTTCGACTATCGATAGGTTGCTGTCTAAGGAACGGGGCTGTTCGGGGACGTGGGGTCGTTTTTTATTTGGCAGAGGAGGTGACATCAGGTTGTGCCTAAGGGGTGGCTCTAGGGGCAGCTTCTTTTCAGCTGTGTACCGTCTGATATCCACGTAGTTTGGCTTCTTATCCCAAACGTCACTCAAAGGGTCTGCGTAGTTTGATTGCATTGCTTCAATTCGATTTTCGACGTACCTGCAAGGAAATAATTGGACATCAGCTTCAAATAATGAATAAAATCTAGGCTTAGTTACAAACAAGTTCAAATATGTTTAATCCGAAGTTTTCTTCGGAGAACTGCAAGGTTACAAGAATCGTTGCTCTTGTTTGTCCCAATAGAGACCAAAAACCTTCGACTGATAACGTATGACAGAGGTAGGAGCTGGGCGGGTCCAGTGGATAGCTAACAGGAAAGGTACATCCTGTTACTTGCTCATCATATCACCATTCTAAACAGGTGACATCGATGGATGCAAATGAAGGGTCCATGAAACTCCAGTTTCCAACTCCAACCTGCTGCCATTTCAGGAGTACTTTCGTATGACATAATTACCTAGGCAAAAAGTCATCACCAATACACCAAAAAACACGAAACAAGACTGGGGAATAACCAACATAGTCAAAAACACCTCAGGAAATACCATCAGAGTCCATACATGACCGACCTGCCCACTGTGGAATGTTAGCGATTTCTGTTATTCGCGCTAGTTTATCTGTAGTTCGCATATCGTAAGTTCACGCGTTTCACAGTGTTGCTGCCCAGCAATCTGTGATCCCATTGAAGAAATTATACAAGAGGTCCCTCCCCACAAGGAAACCAAAATTTCAAGACCTGATGTCGCACACGAAATATTCAAAAAACCCCAACTCTAAACGAATTTATCAAGGATTAAAATTTGAAGAAAGAGATGTTAAAGAGGAATAATTTGTTGATGACGTTCCAATTGACTTTGAAGAGTGAAATTTTGATTTTGTTTGCAACATTCGTTTTCTGATGTTATGAATAAAAAATATTCATTTTAGATTCATGTAATTGAAACCTTACTGATTTGTTTGATTTCACTTCCAATTTAATACTAATCTTAATCTCTAACATGAACATAACATAGTGACTCTACGCAAAGCCGAATTTATTGGAAAGATCTATAATTTTGTTGTTGTTTCACTTGAGAGAAGGTAATAAAATTGTAGCGAATTTAATCCAAAAAAGGACTCTTATTCAAATTTACAAGCAAAAAGTGTCAAACCAGGTAGATCTTGGGTTGAAGGAGCATAATGATGTTATATTAACTCAAAAAGTCGCCAAAATGAGTTGTCTGTTGCTGGACATTGATAACTTTTCCCCGGTTGAAATGTGACTAATCGTCGTTTATTTGGGATTTCTTCTGTAATATTCAGTAAATTAGAAAATTAGCACTCAGAGTTCACAGAAAAATGTTTTTTGCTTGTATGAGTCACAAGTAGGCATTATTTGGAGAACAACAATCAATGTAATTTCAAGTGAAAATTTGTGTTTAGTTTTTCTCTAAACAAAGCTGACTGGACTTTGATGGATTTCCCTGGACCCTTCAAATTCCATCCGCTGACCGGCTCCTAGACAAGATCCCCATTATCTATTCGCTTCCAGCAGAGAAGAATGATGATGAAAAATGCTGGATATCTATCCGAAAACCCAGCCCCTGAAGCCAAGATCAGCATTCAACAAGACAAAATCCATAAACAATGGATTTAACTGGTCGTCAGGGTGATCCACTGGGTACGTTTCAGCTGAGCCTACCTTTTTGATGCTTTAGATCCCCATTAAAGTATTGAAGCATTGACTCTATTTCAATGCGCAAGAAAAAGATGAACTACCCAAAATATTCCGCACAAATTTCATTTTTTCCCCCCATGTTTGCCACTTATATTTATAATGGATATTAGCCAACAATTTTACCTCTCGTTGAATTTCTCCATAAAGCCGTTTTTGATGGAGTGGTCGTGAGAGTTAACTCGCTTTAGCTCCGAGCCGTTTTCGTAGTAGCCATCCAGCCTTGAAGATTCCGTGGACTTGGCAATGAACAGCGGCGGCTTGGAATCTGACCTAGTCAAATTGTCCAAGCTCATTGAGGCGTTCATCGCTCTCTCAAACCTAAAATACATCAAGGAAAAGAGCGTTATTAGGAATCAGTGAGGGCTGTCCCATCAACCAATTGATAAAATTCTAGAAAATGTATCAGTTACCGCTGACTAACCAAGTCATTTTGAAGGGAAAAATTTCCAGTCATACAGCATTGCTGTGGTTGCATGTGTTAAATTTGTGAATTTAATAAATGACTAAATGACGTTGAGAGTGGATTTGCCTTCTGAACTAATATAACCCTGGATGGACGTTAACCATACGTTGACAGCAACCCCCCACCTAATAACCGCATACTTACATGCTTGTATGCTAATTGCCAGACTCATCAAGCCCGTTTCACTTATCTAACAACCGGACTTCGAGGACTCGCAGCTTTACAACGATCACTGTAGGGAGAAGGCAGGTTGTTGGCATGTAAATGGTTGACCAGAATGAGCTCTGAGATCGAGAGCAAGCATTTTCCCCCTACCTGTAGACCGTATCCCCTCTCTGTTCCTTGCTTTCCCCCAGGCTCTGATCGTGTTTATTTGGTGAAACTATACGATACAAAGATCGGGCATCAAGCATGATCGTATGAGCTAGTTTTCCTAAGAAATCGCAATACATTTCTGTTGAATTATTTTTAAATTTGGCTAATTAATGAGCACAGATATTATTAACATTCAAATTCATGAACCAAAAGCACCTTCTCTAAAAACTCTGCTGTACAAAACAAATTCTTGAATTTTTTCAATTATTTGGAGCCTTTATGTAGCACATTTCAACAGCATTTAAGAAAAGAAAATATGGTCACATTTTGAGAAATGTGCTGAAAGAAAGCACTAAAAATAGTAAAACACGACTAAATAATAATATAATAAATATTACACCAAAAAAGTTTATCAACTGAGAAATAGAAAATTAAAAAAATGTATGCAAACAATTATGCTGAACAGTGAATTTGAATTTCATTAATTTTGAAAAATTGATAAAAACCGCAAAAATATAGAACTTCTAAATCCTTGTTTGAATAGCATAATATCATTTAGAACCAGTTTTTGCCATTTAATTGTAAGTCAAGAATTTAATTTTACACTAAGTGCTCAAATTTTCAAACAATTAATTGAACTAGTATACAATACGCTAAATTATGAAAATTCGCTAATGAACTTTTGTCAGTAGACTGGGAAAAGCCACTCCTTACGATTATTTATCGGGTAGGCCTGCCTGACAAGTCGTGCCATTCTTGATGTAAAAAAAGTCCATCGTATCAGAAAAATGGTTTCTTCTCTAGATTTGGATAAACAGCTAGGAATTAAACCTTTCTTTAAACACATGGAATGAGTTTTCAAGGTCTAATAATTTCATTTTGGTGATCCATCAACATTTTGTTTTAGTTGTAGTACGTCTTTACTTCAATATTGATTCCTGCTAAACCATCTAGGAAGTTCACCTGGCAAAACCAAGCTTTAAAACGGGAAAATTCATAAGCCACGAAAATGGACTAGAAGAACATCTACCTACTTTTGATTGTAGCATGGAAAACAATGACTGATGCTGTATGACAGATTAAACCTGTCCCAACAAATTTTACAGGTGTGCATCTAATAGGCTCATAGAGTCATTTCCACAACACCGTAAGCCATAATGGTTAGCCAGCAGTAACTTTATATTATAAACAAACTTTTAACATAAAACAGCGAAAAAATATATTTTGGAAACCCATATTAATTGCAAGAAGTATAATTTACGAAAAAATTAAATTCTCTACATCCGAAACGTCCACTAGGCCTGACTTAGTATTGAAAATTTTTCAATATCGTCACGGACACTGTAACTTCTAGGTAAACATTATCTAGTTATAATCCATGATATTTGCAAGAACTACGTTCCGATAGGAACCTACTGTCAGTTGGAACTGTGTTGAAAATCTTATTGACAATGTAGCATTATTGGAAATGAAGTCAGATATAATATCTTAGTCTACAACATTCATGTTTTCTACAAGCTGTATAAATACATTCAACCGTACTACGGTGGTGTCTATCTATAAATAATAATACCAAAACAGGCAAGTGATCTTAGCAACGAACTGAAGTAAGTAAAATTTGAATCTCTAAAGTGCTGCAGCAAATATGCGAATTTCATCTAGAGTGATTCAGATCTAAAATTTTGAAATGTGCGAGTGGAAGAAGAAAATGGTAGGTGACTTGCTTCCAAAAAGCATGAAAGGCCGTGAAAAGAGTGGAGTGGAAACTGAAAATTTTGATAGCTAATTCAAGCAATACTTCAAGAAAACCTAGGAAGTCCAAGATCCTCAATATGATTCATTCACGATCACAGACAATTTGAACCCATTAGATATTTGGAAAAGCTGTATCTTGAGGTTGTTTTTTTTTTTTTCTTTGAAAGGAAATGCCGATTTTGTTCCTTGATTTAAAAAAAATAGGGCAAAATCTTCCCAATATTTTCTTGTTAAGATCAGCTAAGTGGAGGTAACAACTAAAAACGAAACTAGATCGCATAGATATATAATTTATATACATGATATTTACTAGGCGCACTGTTCTATCACAATCATCAAGAGGTGTAGAAATATCTGGGAGAAAATAAATCACGTTATAATGTTAGCGAAAATATTGAAGATGGGCAACTGTGTAGTGAGTCATTCAGTATTCCGATGAAACTAAAAAATCGTTCATCATTATTGGAAATAATAAACCAAAACAGTGAAAAAAATACAACAAATTATTATTTAAGTGTCTGATTCTATGTAAGTCAAGATGAATATCAAGATCATATCAAAACTCCAACGACTATATTAAATCAATCGGTACGGAATGAGGATGTACATAGCTGTCCATCTGAATAACTAGAAAAACGAAACCTCATTCGGTAGCTAAGGGAAATGTTTAGAAGACGGATGATTAGTTCAGAATACTCTCTCTGAAATAGTGAATCATTGGGTATCACAAGAAAATGTACACACGCATGCAAAGTTATTTTAAATCAAACAAAAAGATGCATGGAAAAAGTGGAAATAATAATCGGTGCGGAAAAAGATGTGAACCTTCTTCAAGGGAACTAAAAATAAGAATAAATAAAATAAAGAAAGAAAAAATAACTGGATGGGAACATTATAAAATAAGTTTAATTCCTCGCGGTTTTATGAAGTTTTTGCTCCCAAACGACGGCCGATGTAAGAACGAATGTTTATGTTTTGAGTTTATTGGGATTCGCATTATTCAATTTCCTCACTTTTACGCTTTTCTCCAACTGTGTATCGAATCAAATTTTTTACCAGTTTATGGGTAAAAACGAAAAATCTAGGTTTGGTAAGAAACATTTCCTGAATCAATTGAAAGGCGAATCAAGATATAGTTGAGTAGGGCTTGGATTTGCTGTAAGAGGTTTATAGAGACGGATTCGTTTGAGTTAGTAGTTTGGAGCGAGTATCAGAAGGAGTTGGAAGTGTAGAGCATGGCTAGAGGATTGAAGGAAGTTGGATCAGCAATGTTAGGAATTGGTTATATGAAGTACTAATCACTGGCAAGTTCCCAGTGAAGATGGATTTGCTGGGTTATGGTTGAGAGAGTTTGAAATGAGTGTCAACTAGTGCCGGAGATGTAGGTTTTGGCTCAACAGGAGTTGAGGGAAGTTGAATCAGTAATAGTAAGACTTGGTTATCTAAAGGATTGATTGCTGGTAAGTTTGCTGTGTAGTTAGATCGGCTGTGTTATGGTTTACAGAGCTTGGATCGTTAGAGTTAGTAGTTTGAAAAGAGTATCAACAGAAGTCGGATACGTAGGTTTTGGCCCAGTAGAGGTTAGTGGATGTTGTATCAGCAATAGTGAATTTGGTTTTCTAAATAATTTATTGGAGGAAGTTGTATCAGTAATAGTAGGATTGGTAATCTAATGAATTTATCACTGGAAAGTTAGGGGAGTAGAGCTTGGATTGTTGGAGTTGACAGTTTGGAGCGAGTACCTATCAGCAGGATTTGGAAGTTTAGAGCATGGCTCAGCAGGGATTGGAGGAAGATGGATCAGCAATAGTAAGAATTGGTTGGCTAAAGGATTTAGAGCAGGGAACAAGGGTTTATAGAGGAGTTAAAGCGGAGTTAGGGTTTATAGAGCTTGAATTGTTGGAGTTGGCAGTTTGGAGCAAGTACCTATCAGCAGGAGTTGGAAGTTTGGAGCGAGTACCTATCAGCAGGAGTTGGAAGTTTAGAGTATGGCTCAGCAGGGGTTGGAGGAAGTTGGATCAGCAATAGTAAGAATTGGTTTTCTAAAGGATGTAGAGCAGGGAGCAAGGGTTTATAGAGGAGTTAAAGGGGAGTTAGGGTATATAGAGCTTGGATTCGTTGGAGATGGTAGTTTGAAACGAATATCAATAGAAGTTGGAGATGTATAGGTTGTGGTTCAGCAGGGGTTGGAGAATTTGTATCACAAATAGTAAGACTTGGTTATATAAATAATTAATCACTGGCCAATTCGCTGAGTAGAGCTTGGATGTGGTGTGTTAGTTTTAAAAGAGCTTGGATTTGTTGAAGTTTGGAACGAGTATCAGCAGGAGTTGGAGGTGTAGAGCATGTCTCAGCAGGAGTTGGATGAAGTTGGATCAGCAGTGGTAGGAATTGGTTATCTGAAGGATTGATCACTGGCAAGTTTGCTGTATTGTTAGATCTGCTGAGTTAGGGTTTATAGAGCTTGGATTCGTTGGAGTTTGTAGTTTGAAATGAGTAACAACAGGAGTCGAGATGTAGATACTGAATGAGCTGGGGTTAGGTAGGGGGGTAAGTAGTAGTAGGACTTGGTTATTTAAAGGATTGATCACTGGCAAGTAAACTCTGCATGTAGAGCTTGGATCTGTGGCTTTATATACTCGTAGCTTGAATTCGTTAGAGTTGGTAGGATTCGTAGGATTTGGTTTCGTATCAGCTACAATGCATGAATCTATGGGAGTTGGTAGTCTGGAGTGTACGCTGACAGAAATTGTAGGTGATATTTTGAGCTTACAATAGCTCCACCTGGTTTCCGTAGATGTTGGATGAGCTGAAAGGGGAGTTGATTTTGAGAATACAAGAGAGAAACTTACGTCCGTTGATGTATTGGGAAAAATCCGTACCAAAAGCCATTGTGAAGGACAAAGAAAAAACCCGCAATACTTCTCCCAACCAAATCCTGACCAGTCAGGAAATATAGGTGTCTGAAATAGCAAAGGTAGGTGTATTGGTTTCGTTGTTTACACAATCACGAAAGGAGTTTAGATTTTGCCTAAGTCACATAAAACGTATATGGTCTGTCCAGCGTTCTCTCCGTTTAAAAGAAGGGAGTGATTATTTTTCAAACGTAGCAGCAACATCGGTACCTTTCACCATATTCGGTAAAGTACGTTTCTTTGGTTTTTTTATTCATTCACTAATGATTGACACCGCGTTTCGCCAAATTTTCCGAGACGACATGCTATGAAAGACGTCACTGAGCCAAGAAACTTCTAGAAAATTTATTAGGAAGCGTGTTGATACATTTTCTTACAGATTACTAGTGAATGCTCTGACTTCAAGCGTCTAACTTTTTCAAAATTTACTATTTAACCTCTCATTGCCAGTTTAGATTTCTAGCTTAACTCTTTTTACTGCTTCTTTCATTTCCTATTTGGGGATATTTTTTGTATCGTAGCTTTCGCTTCCCGTTACGAGCTGTCTGTTCAGAATTGGACTCCCAGATTAAAATAATTTCCACGATTGAACGTCGGTAAACTAGGGATACCTATCGAAAACACTGACAAAAATATTCAACTATTCAATCTTTAACGTGTTCCATTAATGCTGTAAAAGTGAGGAAATGTGCTATCGAGTAAATTCATTATCTGAAGACCAATTGGTGGTTTGTAATCCGAGTGGGTTGAAGGCAAGGAAGAACAATACAAATGCCTATATTCGAATTTACATAGCGAATACGAATATATCTGGGCATTTATTCCCTCACTAATTTGAAGGCGACTAGATACCTATTCGTGGAAAGAATCGGCACAATTATAATCCTATTCGATGGACAAATACTTCATTGCATATTTGAAGTGAAAGCTGGTAAATAAGGTAAATATTGGACATCAAATGAGCATACTTAGCTGGATTCAACATATTCACAATCTGGAACGACAATATCTATCAAGAAAATTGGTCTTTTCTTCGCTCTCTGCATTCGAAAGGTCTAGTCAATTTTACTTTTACTCCGCTAATTGGGGGAAAAAATATGTTCGTATGTTGAAAAATATGGTTTTTTTCTATTAAATCAAGGGTTTTCGTGAAAAATGACCCTCTCAGAAAATACGAGTTTTGGGCCGGTTTTTACGATTTTTTCACGCTGAATCGAATGGTAACACTCGAAGATCTCTTCAACTCCGTTATAAAGGAGTTTTGCACTTTAAGAATTTAGTTTTACCTTTAAAAACACGTACAATTGAGCCACGACAAATAAACTAAAAACTCATGGTTGAAGAGTAAAACTCGATTTTAACGAAGTTTGAGAGATTTGCGAGTGTTACCATTTGATTCAGCGTGAAAAAAATACGTAGAAACCGGCCCCGAACTCGTATTTTTTTTATTTTTTAATATTTTTTTGGGGATCATTCTTAACGAAAATCCTCAATTTCAAGAAAAAAACCGTGTTTTTCAAAATACAAACTAACTTTTCTCCCCCTTTTAGCAAAGTAAAAGTAAAGTTGACTAAACCGTTCGAAAGCTGACAGTTTAAGAAGTTTTTCCTGTAACGTGCGCGAGAATTCCGTGGGATTATCCATGCCGTCTGGCGAGTTAAAAATACGTAGTTTTTCATTTTTTTAAATGTTCACTTTGAGGTAGATTCCCGACTATGCTACTCGCATAATCTAGCGTGTTAGGTAGCTTATCCGAAAGGAAATTTAATGCTCTTTCCTTGGCTAGGTATCTTCAATTTTTGGTTTACCCCAAAAATTAAGGTAGTTAAGACCATTTTAGTGACTTAAGGTGGAAAATACGAAACAATATTTGAAAAGTTGAATAACCAGAAAAGAAAGTGTCTAACAAAATCTCAGGAGGAACTTTCGATCAGAAATTAAGTTGTAGAATCGAGAAAGAGTCAGCGGTTGTGAATTTCAAAAGTACAAGTCCAATATATACCTTTTTGCTATCATAACCACGAATTATACCATGACGACGAATGCATTGATAGGTATTCGTTCAACGAATAACATTGTAACATCGTGTTCCAATCAGTAAGAAAATCTTATATATAGTATTTGCAAATAGAGTTAATCTTTTTGCGAATTAAATTAATCTTTTAGCAAATTTAATTAACAATTTTACTAGTAAATTTGATCTTTTTACAGGTAAAGTTAATCTTGTCTCAAATAAAGTTAAAACTTTTTACAAATAAAGTTAAGTTTTAAACATGCATTTAAACTTTCCGCTGCAGTAGGTAGTTTGATTTTTAACGCATATCGCGTTTTTTAAACAAAGAACAAACAAAGAACAAGAACATAAACAAAGAAAAGGGCAAAGAAAAACAATGTCTTCATTAGAAGAGCTTGTTCACCTCATCATTAGAAAGGACGTTGTTTTTGAACAAGTTGTTTTCTTTTCCCCTTTCTTTGTTTATGTTCTTGTTCTTTGTTTGTTCTTTGTTTAAAAACACGATATGCGTTAAAAATCAAACTTACCTACAGCAGCTGAAAGTTTAAATTTATTTGTAAAATGTTTAACTTTATTTGTAAAAAGTTTGAATTTTTGTGTGAAAAGGTTATATTTGTCTGTAAAAAGATGAAATTTATTTGTAAAAAGTTTAATTAAATTTGTCAAAAGATTAATTCGATTTGCAAAAAGGTTAACTCTATTTGCAAATCTTATATTCACATTGACACGCCAGGTGGGACCTATTCATGTCCTGCGTTAAATAAAGAATTGAATTGAATGCACAGAATCATTCGTAATCACTAATATGTACGAATAATCGCATTTCTGGTTTGTACCTAAGTTATCAATCGAGGTTTAATGAAACTGATTGATTTATCGATCCGTCATCTAAACGAGTCCCCGAACTACACCGAAACCGGCTCGAGGCTGAGTCTGACCTCGCTTTATCCTGCCTAGACTGGTGACTCGAGTGGTTGGGATGAAGGAATTCCTCAGGCGGGGGCGGCGGAAGGGGTTCGTCCGGGTAGGCCACCTCCTCCTCGACGAGCGGGGGCGGCGACGGGGGCGGGAGGTCCGGGCTAGGCGCCCTCGGGGGCGGCTGGAGCCCGGCGCCGGCGCTGGGAGGCGGCTGGTAGGCGGCGCCCCTGAGGTGGGGCTTCTTGGGGGGCCGCGCCGGCACCCAGTCGTCTACAGAGATCGCCGGCCCGATTATCATCGGCCCCAAAGCTGCGGTGGACAACGAACCGCAACTCGAACTGCAACATTTCAGTTTCCTTTCTTCTATTTCATTATTTTTCTTCTCCTTTCGTCTTGTTGAGCATGGAACATGCTTTAGCCACCTCCTAACTTCCCAAAAAGCGTAACCTACAATACCTACAATCTTACAATACCAATTAAATTCTGATGATTTCCGCTTTCTATCAATTCCCAGTAGGGAATTCTGTAACTACCATGAGTTCTCATCTTGCGAAACTTATTATTTTTTCGCCGGAAAACCTCCAACTTTTTTGCACCTATTACAAAATTTTCTCAATCAAATTCAACACCTTCCAAACACACTTAAAAACAACAAGAAACCACAGTAAACACACACAAAACGATTCACTTGAATAAAAAATTAAAATTGAATCCAATTCCAATTAATTTTCTTGTAACTAACAACATTTTCCCCAAAGCTTTCGGTTATTTCTCCTTTCTCGCTCAAGACACAGTTAGCCAAAAGCGTTACCGACAATACTCCCAAACTTCTGATGATTTCCACTCACAATCAATCACAATCACAGTAGGAAAACCGTAATTATCGTAAATTGTCATTTTGCAAAACTCGTTCTACTTTCATCAGAAAATCCTGTCATTATTTTTCTGAATCAATTACAAAAATTTTCCAAACAAATTCAACATTTTCTAAACCCAGTTAAAAACACAACATAAAACCCATGGTAAACACGAAACAATTATTACTTTAAAATAAAAATTAAAATATGGTCCAATCCCAATTTCAACGCTTATTTTCGTGCTCAACTCTTGAATGTGACAATTTTTGTCGTAATACTTTTGGAAATTGAAACTGTTCCAATTCTTCTTTCCCGCGACAGACCCATGTTTTTTCGAATAAAGTTTTATTTCATAGTAATTTAGGTAGTGCATACTGGAAGGAATGCAAAAATTAACTTTTTATCTATATGTTTCATAGGAATTTGACTGAATTTAATAGTAGTTTTTAGTTTTTTTGAACTAATCACGCTTTTGCCAGTTATAAGAGTGTTTTTGAAGAGTTTAGGATGGAATTTAATTTGGAGATACTGGAAAGAATGCAAAAATTTACTTATGTTTTATAGGAATTTGGCTAAATTTGATCGTGTTTTGCAATTTTTCCAAACTAATCACGCGTTTTCCAGTTATTCGACAGTTTTGGTTGAGGGTTGTGAAAACTCTTAATTTGATTGAGAAAGTGTGGTACCTGTTTGATATGGTGATGTTCAATTTGATGGAGAAAAAGTTTTATAGGAGATGTAAAAGCTAAGTTTGGTTGTATGATCACTTGTATTGATGAGTTATGGGCCAAGTTATAAAAGAGTAAGTAGGCAGGAACCTAAGCAGGTAATATAAGAACCCCCTAAGAATGTAATACGAGTGAATCCCCCAAAATACTGGTTATTTCTCCTTTAATGGTAATTTTTTATTTAACTACAACGCAAAGAAATTAAAAATTAAAAATAAACAACAACAGAAACTGAAAAGGCCGTCAGGCTACTAAAACATGTTCCACGATCCCGTCCTGAAGGATTTTTTTTTTCATTAGCTATTTACTATTTTTAGGTTATGTAAATCTATTTAGTTTCATTTTCCAATTTGCCAACTAAACCCCCTTATTTGCTGGAGGAATCTTTCCACCAACCACCTGAAATAACCATTCCAAAATAACTCCACGTCAAAATATTTGTATGAAAATTCGTAGGAAATTTCGATGATTTTCCTACATTTATGGTATTATTAGTGAAGGCACAAAGGTTAAGTACAAAATACATTTTCTGTTTTTAATTAAGAATTTAAGAAGGAACCGAATTTTGAACTTAATCTATAATAAGGTTGAACGTGTTCACACAGCAAAAACGATGGCAAATCGCCTGAAATAAACGATTAATAGTTTATGTTGTTAGGGATCGGTATTTTCCCTTTTTTAAACCCCACGAAAATAAAATTCTTACAAAATATTACGCCCTCAAGCAAAAGCGAATATGGGGACTTTATGTGAAATACTTAGTTATCGCTTAACGTAAATTTGGCATTCCTACAAGCAGAAAATTTATATTTTTCAACAATAATGTGGTAGGTACCTAATTATCATTCATAATATGACAAATTCATCACTGTTACCTATTTTCCTAACAAGAACTGTCATAATATTTCATTCCACATGTTTACGTACCTACTATTTCATTAGTGATTTACAGAAATTGTATATATATGCTGTTACAGAAATATAGCTAGTATGTCAAGCTAGAGTTTTAAAAACTACAGTTCAAAATGGCATGGGGGGGGAGTTGTATTACAATTTAATTGATTTTCATTATTCAATCATTGCTAAGAACGAAATGCGGTTATTGGGATTACCGACTATGAGAAAGTTTAGTTTTAATATTCTGGTTTGAAAATGTACCTTCACCATAATAACCGGAATGTGAGAGAGAAAAAAATAAAATAATAATCCTGCGTTTATTGACTTTATTCTGTGAATGAACCTTTAGAACGGAACCCCGTATGTTCCCCATTCGAAGAACTATAGATACCGTAGTCGGAAAAGTTAAGAAAAAAAGTTGAAAAAGAATTTGGAAAAAATGAAGATTTTGAAGAAGCGAAGCCGAACCATCATAACTCAAAAAAATTTAGAAACCACAACCGAAAGAAGCGTTTTATTGCTTTGAAAAACCTTCTACAACAGTGCAAACATTAAAAGCAAATGCATAAAAAAAGAGATTAGCCGTGTAGAAAATAGTGAATACTGAATGTAAATTCAACCCATGAATTATGACTTTCTCGAAATAAGGTACAAATCGAATTAAAATCAAAGTTTGGAATAATTAATTATTTGTAGATAACTGAACGAGGAATTCATGTTCAATCAATATATAAGGAGGGTGAAGTTAAGGTGACATCCTACCAGTCATTTAAATGAAAATTAAGTATTTTACGTTGGCATGTGTGAATTAAAAAACTATATTTGTAACAAACGAAAACAATGGGGTATGCGCACATAACTTTAGTAGATTTTTAAATAAAAGTAGATTTCATTTTGAGAATTTTGGCATAAACCGGCAATCTGCTACGATGCATAGTTCTTTTTGAACGATTTTCCAAAGAGGGGTGCAGTGACGTAGTAATTATTCGAGACTTTGGAAAATCATGGAAAAAGTACAACTCGTCGTGGAAGTTCGTGGTTTGTGTCAAAATGCTCAAGATTATTTAATATCTGCCATTATATATAAATATATTTTTAAATTACTGAATCATTTTTCGATTTTTTAATGTGCACACCCTATTATTTTAAATAAGACAGTAAATTTAAATACAAAAAATAATAATCTCTTTCTTATCAAAGTGCCCATCTTTTCTCAACTTCAACAGATCATGAATGATAATTAATCATAAAACCACTCTCTAGGCACGAAACCAAATTGATTAGGAAATACGTGATTAAAATCAGTTACAAAAGGTGCATTTTAGTTGTTGTATAGCATTCTACATAAACTAGCAGTAACTAATAGAGAAAAAAAGGAGAAAAGTGAGGAAAACGAACCTGTGTTGGTGTTTTGATTCTCTCATCCCGTTGCTTTCGACTTTGGAAAGATCCAAATGACTTCGAGGCATCTGAAAAATGTGGTTTGTTTAAGTGAGACGCAAACTACTGAAAATTACTAGGAAAACTCCTGAAAATTTGGTTGCGTTATGCAACAGGACGTGGGAGCTGTTTCCTAAACTCCATTTCTAGGCATTTTTCGACGTAAAATAATTTTTTTCCGGGCTCCTGAGGCCCATTCAAGAGAACAGCTGGTGTGTCCTAGAATTGCTAGTGAATGCAAAAGGAGAGGAAGAACTGACTGTGTGAATTGCGTATTAATTCGAAATGTTAGAAACGTCACCTCTCTTTTGACAGCTCCTGCGTAATCGGAGGCAGACGATGATCTCCTGCTGGCCGGGACGGGGAGAGGCGGTTGAGACCTTGGAGGCGGCTGCGGTGGTATGCTGGGTGTCGTCAACTGAGGCTCCGACTTCCAGGCCGAGTGGTGCCGCTCGTAGAAGGACAGGAGAGCTTGGGAGAGCACACGGATTCGTCATTGTGATCAAATAGTTTAAAGAGATTGTGATTAATTAAACGTAAATAGAATGCGCACTGTTCTTTAAGGGAACTTTGGCAGGTTATGTCAGAGTGGCAGAGGTGGGTCGGAAAAAGGGGAAATATGCCGCGCATTGCCTTAATTTTGTCGTAATACCTACGGATGGGAATGGAGAGGCTATGCTTATTTTGTACAACGCCGGGCTATTAATATTCCACAGAATACGGGAAGGAAGCAATGCCAGCAGGAGAGGCAACGGACGTGTGCACACCCCGCCTCTTCCACCAACCCTTCTGGGCATTGGTACACCAAAAGGGACAGTTCTTTATCAGGTTCCAAAGATGAAATATAAAGAAAACCCCAGTCCTAACAGACCCTAGAGAACAGAGGTCCTAGAGCAGGCTCTAATCTAATGTAATCTCCCCTTCTGCACACAACCTGCTTTGCCACCCACCCAGTACAAGGATTTTGTACAACACCGGGCTATTAATATCCCACAGAATACGGGGAAGGAAGCAATGCCAGCAGGAGAGGCAACGGACGTGTGCTCTAATGAAAGCTGGCTGCACGAATTGTCGGCCTTGCAGACAACTCAAGTTAGTACATCCTCATCGAACTAGTTCTTCACGTTGATGTTGTGACTATCCTTCACACCCCGCCTCTTCCACCAACCCTTCGGGGCATTGGTATACAATAGGGACAGTTCTTTTTCAGGTTCCAAAGATGAAATCTAAGAAAACCCCAGTCCCAACTTCCTAGAGCAGGCTCTAATCTAATGCAATCTCCCCTTCTACACACTCAACCTGCTTTGCCACCCACCCAGTTGGTACAATGTCTCTCAGAGTTTGCCTTGCTGCATGGAGAGTGGATGCCAACTCATCCAAGATGATGTGTGTCAAAAATCACCATCACCAGCGACGCAGTTGAAGTTGGTTTACTTAGGCAGATGAGCCCAGTAAATGAATGTTCCAGCCTTTCTCACCGATTGGAAGATAATCTTAATTTTGAGCATACTTTTGAAAAGCTGATTAAATTTTCCAACTTTTGTGAGATCCCGCAGTTTGCAGCTTTTTATTTTTTAGAAACGTAGGAAAACGTAGGGAGTATTTTAAGAAATGTTACTTTTTTAGAAACGGTAAACTTTTGATAAAGATTTTAGAAAGTACTTTTCAAGAACAAAGGTGCACTTGTCACATGTTAATTTAACGCTAATTCTGAAAATGGGGTCAATTATTAAAACAAAGTGGAGTAAAATGGAGAAACTGGGGTTTTGATGACAAAGAACGTGTTTTTTTTTTTTTTTTTTTTTTTTTTTTTTTAACACAGAATGTGTTTTTGCGATGACCTACCGAAAAAAATCGTCACAAAAAACCGACAGAAAAAACCGTTATGCGCCTTTTATAATGATTTTCACGTACAACCAAGCCGTTGGTAGGGAAATGGAACTTCCGCAATTTTAATCGCACAGAAATCGTTCACCATTCGTTGGAAATCTCCTGATTTATCCAACCATATTATGTTAACTACTGCGAAGTGCGTGGCCATCAACCTGAGTTATGAGCATGGTTATTTGAATCAATTGTTTACACACAGATGATCATTCTCAATAATTGATATTGTCAACATGATTGCAACCGCTTGTAAATTTTTTTATGATTTTCACGTACAACCGAGCCGTTGGTAGGGAAATGGAACTTCCGCAATTTTAATCGCACAGAAATCGTTCACCATTCGTTGGAAAGCTCTCAATTTATATAGTATTTTTCTTGTAGTTACATATTTATTTATATAATATTTATAGGGTCTTAGACCTAATTAAATGTCTAACAATTATTTATTTTATTATTGCCAAATATTGTTATTATTCACGTGCAACCAAGCCGTTGGTAAGGAAATAGAATCATCGCAAAAACACATTCTGTGTTCCTATGATTTCATACAGAGTATGGAAAAAGAAATAAACCGGGGGGTGCAGGGGGGCGGAGCCCCCCGCCGAGGCGCAAAGCGCCGAGTTTTTTTTTTTTTTTTTTTTATAAACCCTTAAAAAACGACGTATCTCTGGAACGGATTGAGAGAGAGAGAGGTGCGATTGGCGGCGTTGAACTACATTTTCGGTCGAGTTTAACACCCCTGAGTAATGCCATCTGCTTGCAATACACCCTGTGTATAAATAAATATATAAAATATAAATTAATATTTTGATTAGTTATTACTATTCTTCCCACATTCCTCCACCATCTCATTGAACTGAAGATTAAAGTTTGAATTGGCACAGTGATTCAGTATAACGACATCCCATCCATTCATTGTGATAGTGAATAAACAGAACTTTACCTAGGTACCGGTACCTACCAACATTGCAAGATCTGAATGTATTGCATGATTTGCTTAAATTTTGGGACCAATTTGATAAAAGGTCCGAGTACCGAATATTTTACTCGAATATACACTGCGCCTTACTGATGAGTGCAGTAGGTAAATCGTTAGCCCAGGGACAACACTAAATTCAGCTCCAAGCCTATGAGGCGAGTTTGTAGACCCGCATGACTCAACTGCGTTGCGGGTCGGGTATTCACAATTCCATCGAACAATTCCGCAGTCCGCAAGCGTTTAACAATACAGAACTATAAATAAATACATTTAAACAGAAATTTATAAATCATAGTGAATAATTCTGTTACATTGTCAGATATAAAAGTTTTTTTTTAATGTGTGGGTAAAACTATGATGTCACTATTTTATACAATTCATGTAAGTACCTACGCCAGTTTTTCACACCTTAAGTGTATTCACTCTGGATTGGGGGAACTATTTCTCAACAAAAATTGGACTGAGATAATGATTACTTTTAGTTAGAGAATTATGTGGAAGTTGAGGCAGACACAAGTTAGGTAATTGTTGCTTTGAGACAACAGACAGACAGACTTCACCCACAATAATTGTATCATATATACTACATTCATTATCATATGTACTTTTTTTTAAACCAGAAGGGTCATTAGCAGCATTGGACAAGGTGTCCAAATGGAAACTGGAAGTGGCACGATTCTATGGGGAGCCATGTTGTCATCCTTGACTAAAAAGGAGCGCCATCATGGATTCAGCTGCAAATCGGAGGGGGGAAAATGAGGGGTACAGTGATGACCACTGTTTAGCCCCTCAAGTGGGTAAAAAAAAACCAAAAATAAAATAATACAACTAAGAATCATATGTACATGTTTTCTATTCACTCATCGAGGTGTACAAAAGACCTGATGTAAAATATGTGTCAGCATAAAGTAGTTAAATAAGGGTAGTACTTACTTTCTTCTGCATGGCTTTGAGGGTTGCGTGATCAGGCATTCGGGAGGGTCGTTTGTCGTGGTCACTCGGAATCTGACGAGTTTGGGACGATTGGCGTTCGATCTCGCAGACTCTTTCGGCAACCGAGAGTTTGGGCTGTGATCTTGACGAGGAGGACGGCGAATACGATTCTATGAGTTGTCTGCAAAAATTGAGAAGCAAACTGAATGCTGAAACTCCTGTTTAGTTGTGCAGTAGGTAGATGCTCGAAGGAAGAATGCGAAATGTACATCTACATAATGGTAATGATGATAAAAGAAATAGGTAGGTGCTTCTCTAGTGAGTCAACTTGATTTTGGCCATTGAGGCGTAGAAATTGAACGTGATAGTGATTATTGCTTAGTTTAAGAAATAGTAGGATAACAAGAGTCATTCAACAAATCGATTGAGATAGAATTATCCTGAATAACCAGCATAGCCTGAAAATGGCTTAAAAATTTAAGATGTAGTCGGAATTTTTTCTCGTTTCTCTATCATACACCTTGCTGTTCTTGCTTGTATAGAAATTGAGAAAACAGCCTTGCTTTTCTTGAATAAAGGGAAACAGAGGAAATAACATAAGAATTCTTCAACAAAACACCAACCACCATCTCAACCACATTGAACCTCTCAGCCCACATCTCAAAACCAATTGAATTTTGGAACATGACCAAGTCCTTCGTGTTTTCTAATAAGCGCTTCCACGTCAATACCCTCCAGACACATCCTACCAAAGAAACACTACACGTGCGTGCACGCACATAATTTTAGCGCATACTTTCAACTTGCTACTGCCATGGACAAACTGACCGAAATCGTTACGCGGAAGGCGAGTCACAAAGGTGCGAGACGAAAAAGGGAGATGCGAGGAAGCATGTTCCACGTTTTTTTGTTTGTTTTTGTTTTTTGCATTTTGGCTGAAAGTTCAAAACAGTAATAATTGGGGGGTCCTGGGGGGCATCAAAAAACTCCCCTCAAAGGCGGAGGGGCGCAACATTAATAGTGTTTCGATTTGAACGTAGGTACTTGTTTGAGAGTGAAATGGAGCTTTAACTCCTTGCTTAATAAATACCCTAGTAACTGAAGTGAGGAGTAGGTTTTGGAAGTATTGGAAGTACATTGTAATTTTGCCTCGAAGCCCGTGAAGCGCAAAATGGAAAACGGGATCCCATCTCGGAGCACATAGTCCTGCTAGATGAAAGGAAATGGGATGCAGGATGACTTACTCCTCAGAGCACAAGGACTCGTTGGGAGTAAACAAAGATGCTGACAGCTCGGAACGCGAGGTCCCGTGGACTGACAGCAAGAATGAATGTAGGTAGGTTGGAGAGAGATAAGTGAAGAAGTCAAAATTTTGCATGAGAGTGGTGATCGGGGCTTCCAAGCCAGCCTTTCTAGAGTCTGTGTTTCACTGATGTAAGAGTAGATGGCATGATGTAATATAGGTGACAGCTCGGCGCCTGAGCCAAGCTGGCCCCTCGACGTAGCAAGGCAGGAAGCTTCAATCCTTAGTTTATTCGACAAATACGAACGTAAAATTCCATGGACAGTCGTTTCACGACAATAAGGAGCACCTTTCAACTATAGTCTTAATGACTTGAACAGTCTTGCGGTTTCGGGTGAAACACGTGCCAGTATCCCGCAGCTCGAAAATTATCAGCAGTTACGTACTTATTATTGAGTTGACCATGATAAATGATCCATAGGCCAATAACCGGTATTGAATCAAAATTTGATGCACAATATACCAACATATTCTATTTATGTAGCCTTCTGTTCAACTGAGGGCTGAACTTTGGTCCACAATGACTTCATCTTCCTGATATTGATCGGCGGTTTAGGCTGCATTCCTGAGAGTTCTTGGTCGGGGAGTGCTTATGTGTGAGCGTGTGTGTATTTATTTTCTCAAGTTAATGGTGTGCTCCATCCGCCTTTGAGTAGTTTAGTAAAAAAAGAAAGAAAAAAGTGCAAAATTTGTATAATGACAAGGTCATGTCTGCGACCATGTCATGGAGCGGGGTGTGGTGTGGGAAAAGTTCCACGACGTTACTCAAGCTCGGCATCTCTTCCATGGTATCACCACCCGCTTCCTGAGGGTGGTGGTCATTTTATAGGGGGATGTCCTTTTCATCCCTCTCTCCCTCGTCTTTGCTCTTCAGTTTCCTTGATCCCAAGGACCGGCGTTGGGTAAACTTGGGCATCCTCTCCACCCTTTTAATTGAGTTATTTCGTTTTCTTTGGCAACAACCACAGAACTGTCTTACATGATTAGTTGTTTCCTTTCTATGATTTGTCAAAGTTTCGCGCACTGGTGTAGTCAAAACACCCCTCACGCCTGGGCGGGACTCCCCAGCCAAGTGTGATTTCACTTGTGCAGGAAACTTTGAAGGATCATAAAAATAAAACCACTCATCATAGGAGATGTGGAGGGTGTCAAATTGATCAAGCTGGTATCACTCATTTTAACTTCTAAGGATGGAATATTGATGGTATTGATATGGAGTAAGAGAGATATCACCCCAGGCTCATTTTATTCAACATCAGGCAATTCTTATTCTACGAAATAAGGGAAAGAAAACAATGAGGCTGGAGGCAAAGACATAAGGGCAACGGACATGTGCTCTAATGAGTGCAGGCTTTACCATCTCGTCGGTCTTTCAGTCAACTTGAATTCCTACGTCCCCATCTAACTATTTCTTCAAGTTGGTGTTGTGACTACTCCTTCATTCCTCAATCACCAACCACCCCATCAGAGCATGATATTTACAAATAGGGAAAGTTCTTTTTCATTATCCAGAGATGCAGTCCAAGAAGATCCCAATCTGAGGTGGACTGATATCATGCCGCATGGAGAGTAGAAGCCAACTCATCCAAGGTAATGTCTGTCAAAAACCACCAGTGGAGCAGTGGAAGCTGATCTGCTTTGGCAGATGAGCCCTGTGGATGACCAGCCTTCCAGACTACTGTACCTGTAGTTAAAACTCTGGTAAATAACTCTGATCACGCCTTCTACGAGGGATTGTCTACACTTAAGTGCTGCTAACTCTCATAAACCAGACAACCCTCCCTCCGATAGAATAGACCAAAAATCGAAACCAACGGGCATCCTTCGGCTTTACTAATTAAATTTCTATTACTCAAGTAGGACATTAGGTTGCTGCAAGTCTATGGACAATGCTATCTCAAGTCATGAGTCCCGAGTGCAGCTTGACATAATAAAAGCAGTTGCTTTCAGACTCAGAGCATCCCGAGGGCGCTTAAAGTCGTTGGGGACCTAAAACGGAGCCACTATGCCCCTGTTAAAGGATTGAGCTTTGGCTGCTAGGGAAGAAATCATGATTCAACGATTTTATCTTCACATCAATTATCATTGATTGATATCACCAATACATTGGGTGTTATTAATATGACAAGCAGTACCTACCTCGGAGAGGTTGGTTCATATGTGGTGACGGGGAACAGCCGCCTCATCTGATTATTGATGTTGTTCTGGTTCTGGGACTGCTGGTGGGAAGCCGAGCAGGGGTCAAGGTACAGCACGCTCTCCGAGTGGTGTCGCTGTGGCATAGGGACACGGGCTGAATGCGCGATGTGCTGTGTATGGCCCACCGTCGAGACGTCGGACAGCGACCCGTGCCATTTCAACGTCTCTGACGACGAGCCGGAACTTGCCGATGATTCTCGTCCACCACCACCACCTCCCACGGTCGTTTCGATGTTATCCCTTCGTAATCTAAGAAAGAAGTGGGAACATTTAGAGGGTTCCTAAGCGGTCAGGTCGGGGAGCTACAATCTGAAGGATGTATGAGTGATAGTGAATGTGACGTCATTTTAAACTAGTTCCTATCCTTCAGTAACACTAGTAAATTATCATTTCCAACTCCCAGTGAAAATACCAGTTCTTTAATATAACCATTTGAATATGATTTGCTGTCCTGCACCATTATTATTATCTATTCAGTTATGGAACTCGAAAACTCATTGAGTTGTATATCAACTGGTTGTGGTTGGTAAACAATGACCAAATTGCAAATTTATTCTGAAGTATTGTATTAATTTTTAAATTCATTTTAACCATAACTTGTTGGATTAACCGTATCAAAAGAGGGTGCATATGGATATTATAATGGAAATAATTAAAATTGTAAATGTTTTCTAATTTGTAAGTAACTATATGTTTTTGGGCCTTGTGGGGTGACGTGAAACTTTTCGCTACATTTTTGAAACGGGACAACCAATCAACTACTTCCCCTACTTACGGTGAATTTATGATGATTTTTCCAATAACGACCGATCCAAATAATGGTTTACTAGAATTGAGCGTGGTAACAAGGTAACCGCTATTGGGGTTTTATCATACCACAGTTACAACAACTGCCTCTATCGAGTCACACAGTACAGACATGTATTGTTAGAAGGGAACGACAAGTTTATTCATAGCCCAAAAACATACGTGCTAGCGGAGAAATTGTAATTTGGAGATTGTACAAGGATGTGTCTAGGTGCTTGAAAATGTTTAACATACCTACTTGTTTGCACAATAAAATCATCCCTATAAAACTAAACCGAGTCAAAACGTGGAGAAATATGCCGTCAAATACGGAGGTGGTATATAGGTACGTAACGATAATTGGGATCAGATGGGATAGGGAAGGGAAAACTGCACGTACCAACCTCGTTTGCCTATTCCAAACTCTCATGCGAGCTATAGCGAAAATATATGACATTTTCCGACTTTATTCAGCTTTTTGATTTTACGCCACAACTATGCTATTTAGGGGAAATACGTATATTACATAAATTCAAGAGAGTTAAATACTTTTACGAGTGGTTTACAACTCTGAATGGCTTAGTAACTCACTACTACAAGGAATTCAGAGAATATTAATTAAAAAAATTATTGCACAAGGTATGATGTACAATACATTATACAGAATTAGCAATTACTCTCCAAAGGTAGGTATTTGACTATTACCTGTCGAGGAAGGGGGTGGTGGTGGTTGAGTCAGCACTAGACACATAGCTGTGGTAGCCCTCGCTCTGCGCGTAAGATGGCTGCTGGCTATGGGAAGGCGGCCGCACGTCCTCGTAGGCTCGCGTGTACTGCTCCAGTTCGGCTCGCGTCAACGAAGTTTGAGACCCATCGTAGCCACCGTCAATACTCAACTGAGAAAAGTATCAGAAGATTTAAGGTTAAAAATATAAATTCAACTAGTGATTAAATTTCATGTCACACGAAGAAAATGGACTTAGAAAAAAAAATCATGAACCCCCAACAAGTTCTATTGATCGAGATATTATGCAAGTATGTGCTCATTATCTTATTGCCTGTTAAAATGAGGGGGAAAAATTGCAGAGTAATTTCACTTTATTTAATTTATTATTAATACGGGCAAGCCCAACACATCATGTGAAACAAACCAATTACACAAATTTAGTAGGTACAGGTAAAAGGAACAGATACAGATAAAAAGAACTGAGTTCGTCAAATGACAAAAATGTTGAAGTATAAAGGAAAAAAATAAAAGAATAACGAATTAAGACGAAAAAGAATAAACCTATTCCTATTTTTATTCCTACACCTATTGAGAATTATTATTCAAACCAGGAACTTCCTGGGAGTTCAACAGCTCTCCAACGCCACCAAAAATGTTTCATGCTTATTTGGACTTCCATGATTTAGAAATTTTTTAATTAAAAGTTCCAGAAACGTGGCATTACAACTATGTCAGATTGTTATAAACTTGAAAACTTTTTGTACACAGAATTTAATAAATAATAAATTATGGAAAAAATGCTTTTTCTAAACGATAATAATCTCTAAAAAAAAAAAAAAATTATGATTTTAAACAAATTGTTTGAATCTTTGCCGATTTTTAGCCCTTTTCTTTATAGCACATTTTATGAGATCTGACAATAAAAACACACAGACAAACACACACGAAAAGATATAACTCCAGAAATGGTTTCAGAATGCCTTCAAATGAAAAACTAGCGATGAACCCAAGAAGCTCATTATACTGAAAGCCTGGGATTGATTTTTAAACCCATTTTTATCAAACAAAAATAAAATAACCAGAGATAGGCCAATATTGTAAACAGAGTACAGTTGGGGATTTATTCATAAAATTGAAATAAACCAAACTCTATTTGAATTTGGATTGGTGATAATGGTAGGTAGATAAAGCGACGAAACCACCAATTTATTGATACTTTGATCGAAATCGATTTGTGATTAACTCGAAAAAGTTTGCAACTCTCATCTGGAAATAAAAAAGAAAATAAACAACGACCAGTATAATTATAGGGCTTTTAAAATTCGAATATTCAGATCCGCCCAAGGCGCATGAGCTGTAAGTTCACAAGGACGTCAGGTTTCGGGGAAGATTGAAATATTCTTGTAAAAAGGCAATTATATCTGAAGTGGATCTGCTCGTCCTAATGAAATCAAGTTCAACTAATCAGCATTTTAATAGAGTAATCCAGAGTTTGCTCTATAAAATGAAACAATCAGTTAAACATTACAGACATGTACGAGTATCTTCACTTAAACGTGTGGTTTTTATAACATGATGATTGTATAATATGATGGTTGTTGTTGTATGATTTTGTTGTTTGCGGTATGATGAGTATTATAATTGGTTCGATTACCTTTTCTTCAATGCACACAAATGTCAATGCGAGAAAAAAATTGAGGCTTAAAAGTCGTGTGGGTGGTAAAATATGTTTTCGTGTGGTGAATGAGTTTGAGTCGAGCTAACTCAGCTGATCAGGCAAGAGCCCACAATTTCAATAGTGAAATTGGGTCATTTTCCTGAAAAGGGCAAATCTCAACTTCAATTTCAGAAAACCAAAAGTGCTCAAAACTCTTCACAAAAATTCATCTGATCTGTACAGTGTGCTGATCACATTCCTATTCTTGTTCACGCAACACGGTCCTTATTTGCCAATAAAAATAAATAATAGAAACACTGAAAAGCGGGGGAAAGACGCTCTCAGCGGGGGGAAGACATCGACGATGAAACGAGTAGGTACTAAAAGTAGGTACTACGAGTAGGTACTAGATGGTCTAAATCGTTCAAATGAACATCAGTTTCTTCAATTGAGGATATGAGGAGTGATGAGGATATGAAATTTAGTTTTTCCTTTCAAATCACCCAAAGTAAATCCCTATGAAGGAAATTTGGGAAATTTCATGAAATTGTGGTTTTTGTCATTTGCGGGTGTATGGAACTTCGTAGAACAAAACTCAAATTCGGATTCACCGCCTCAATGTACCTCCTGGAACACATACTGATGAATTTTGAACAATTTCCAGGGGCATTTAGGGGAGATTTTCATGAAATTAATGAAATTTAGGAAATCCGGTAAAATGAGCGTCCTAGAGCAAAACTGATTTCAAATTCGGATTCAGCGCCCCCATTTACGTAATGTAACACAAGTTGATGAATTTTGAACAATTTCCAGGATGAATTTTGGGAGTTTTTCATGAAATTTAATTTATCCGAAGAACTAAACGTCGTAGAACAAAACGGATTTCAAATTCGGATTCAGAGACTTAATTTACCTACTAAAACACATTTTGATGACTTTGAATCGAATTCCAGGGCCTTGGTGGGGGCAGAAAACTTATACCCGTCTTGCATATTCTAGAGTTGAAGTATTTATACTTGGTCATAATGTGTCCTAGAAGATAGGACACGGCGGGAAATGTGTCCCTGTTTATTGGACACGACGGGAAATGTGTCCTTGTTCACTGGACACATGTGTGCAATGATTTGGGAAACAAATTAGGACACATACATAAGTGATTGTGTCTGATTACACTGGACTCATTGGGATTATGTGTCCATGGTTTGATAGCCAAGGATGTAACCTACACTTGGCGGGAAAGGCGAAACCGCGCAAACCAACCCAAGATAGCGAAAATTCGAAAACACTTTTTGAGCGGGGGAAAGACACCTCCTCTCGACAAACATTTTTCCTCTCCCCCCTCTTTATCTATATTTCCAAAAATTATGGCGACACTATTTCCCACTCTATGGAAGTATTTATAATAACCAAGAAAGTTTCAGCTTCGAAATCCAGTCACAATTACTCCAAAGATGGATGCAAAGTTGGAAAAGTAATTTCAAATTCCTAGGGTGAACAGGAATTTATCTTTCTCAGTTGATTAGGAAGAAGCCGATGATTTCAAAAGTCCCTTAATGTCTCAGAGTGTCTCCTTGTCAAATTTCACCTTCCTAGAGTGAACAGATGAGAATTCAGCTCACTCAGCTGATTAGGAAAAATCCCATATAATTTCAGTTGTCCCAGAGTGTCTCTCTTTCGAATTTAAACTTCCTAGGGTGAACAGGAAAGACACATTTATCGTGAAAGATCACTCAACTACTACACACACCTAAAACTTCGAACCAAAGAGTTTGTACCGAATTTATATTGAAATGTACTAAGCATCACCATAAATAATAATGATTACCATGAAATGATCATGTATTTGTCTGGAACCTTGGTTTCTACTTTTGTTTATCGGGATCCGCGGTGCTGGTGTCACGAATTTCCGACTAATCAACGGCCCAATAACATATAAATGTTAAAACGGGGGCTTTTATTCGAAGAATCAATTTTGGTTATATAAAGGCGTTCGCCTTAATTTTTTACTTGGTTAATGAAACACGTAGGAAGCCAGCCTGGTTACAAACAAGTCAACGTTGTTATACATCAATGATTGTTTATATTTCATTAATGACTTTGCCTGTAACTCATAGCTGCCTTCATTTTCGGAACGGTTTAGGCAACGTAAGATTTATGACAAGGAGGTGATGAAAATGGAGTAGTTATCCTTTCACAGGGTAGAGGCGATTACCTGCTACACCCAGAGGATATCCTGAAAAGCTCAGGAACTATCCCAAGATGCGGCAATTACAAGAATCGAGAAGGAGGAACTACCCATATCCATCATAGGTTTCAGCCTCACCTGAGATCTTTCCAACGAGTGGTCAATTTCAATCGGATCAAAAATTAGGCAGTTACATTCCACAGGAACGGCTCCGTTGTAAGTGGAAATCAGTAGAAAAATGATTCCGGTGTTGGTGTAGCAAATGTCAGACTGACCCCCATTCCAAAATCACATCCATGTTAAAACACCATTTTATCAAAATTTAACAACCACTATACTTTTTTACGATTTCACCAAGCACTGTGATGGCGAACTGTTACTAAGCCCTCTCCATCCCCTACGATGTGAAGAGGAGACTCTAAGAATGGCTGCCCACCTCACTTGGAGCTGATTCATTCTTTAGAAAACCATTGGAAGTACAGTACAATCAAAATTGGTGACTCTTTGAGGGAAGGGAACCGATTTTTCCAAAGTTTTCTATTGAGATAGATTAGAGTAAAGCATAAAATTTAGCGCCTAAAGCATCGTATTCTATTCAAGCAAGAGAATCCGGCAGTGCCATCTTGTCGAGTATTTAAATATAACTATTCTAGTAATGAAGAAAAGTTTATTCACCTGAGAGAGGCGGGTTTCGTTGTATTTGGAGTAGTGGTCTAGATGAGACAGGTCTCGCTCGGGAGGCGATGGGATGGAGTAGTCACTATCACCCAGGATTTTCCCGTCTCGGTCAACGTTTGGAAGGAACTTGTCACCCGGCGACATCTTCTCACATCGCTCCATCACAGTTTTCAGCTGGAAAACGTAAAATACGATCTAATTAATATCACAGTAAGAAAGAAGGCAATAAGCACGACAATAATAAGTATTAGCATGGAGATCTAAAATAATTTGGTGCCGTTATGGCAAAATAGCTAGAAGAAACACATCTCAGACCCCCACCGTTGCAAATTGTGCCAACTGATTTTGACAACTAATGCTGCGCTGATTCATCTTCAATCCATTTAGCGAATTATTTTAAAAGCTATTGCAACGCATAAAAATTTAAAAAAAATTTAGTAGCTAATTTTTTTAAATGTAAATCAGTTCTGGGGACCTTAAATCAAACTGTAAATTTTCAAAATTAGTCAACGAATTTCCATATAAAATGAAAATACGGCAATAAGTTCAAATTTTTAGAGACAAAATGTTTAAATATTTTTTTTAATAGAAAGGAGCGTGTTAAAATTATTCCTAAATTGTAACATTATGCAAACGAAAGTTATTTTCCTGGCGACATTCAACATTGGAATCCAGAATTTATTCTTTTGACGACAGTACTAATTATCGCCCACAATAAAGATCGTGATAATCACCTTTGCGACAAAAGATTTTCTAGATAGATAATTTATTGTATTCCATTAACTGTGTAGGACTTTTAGTTTAAATCTGCGATTGAATTTTTATAAACTAACTTTAAAAAATAGGTAACAAAAGGTTAAAAATTCTAGAACCGCTTTTACTTAATAATTAGAAAAACAGGAATTGCTATTATTAAAGTAGCAAGATAAGAAAAAATTGATTTACTGTGAAATAGTAAGAACAAACATATTTGTGTTCAAAAACCAGGAATGAAATTGTGATATTCTCTTCAAAAAATAATTGCTAACCTTACAGTCAATAATAATAATAAAAACTTTTTTGAAATAGAGTAATATTCAGCTTTTAAACAATTAATCGATTGTTTGATCAATTTAATTGATTTTAAAATCAATTTAATCGATGTAAAATCGGTTCAATCGATTTTAGCATATCTACTATAATGAAACCAGCATTTTTTCGGGATAATTTAGTGCGTGGATTTTTGAATGTTTTAGTTTACCTACTTTCATTAAAAAAATGTATGAGTAATATTTTGTTAACAAATATATATTCAACTATTTTTAATTGTTTTTTCCTAAAATTTTTAGTGTTTTTTGGAACTTTTTTCTTGTCATTTAAGAGATTTACTGTGCTCAAAAAGAGCTGTCTGACGATCTTGTCCTTTCTATTACGAGTAGAATGCTCGATTTTTTTTTGTGTGCAAAAGAACGGTGTTCTTATCTCAACCACAAGGATAGTTATCGTCTGGAATGATATATATATATATATATATATATATATATATATATATATATATATATATATATATATATATATATATATATATACAAACATACACGGTGTCCATGAAAGTGTGAAGAAAAAAGGTTTAGAAGAACAATTTTCTGTTGCATCCAACTAATAAAATCATGTATCATGTTTTCTAGAGTCATTATTTTGCTCAATACCAAATTTCAGCTTCCTGCGGTCTATTAGGAGAGAAATGAGCTCCCGAGATCACTCAGCTGATCAGGATGGGTCCTCACTTGGTCAATCGTACACAGCAGGCCTATTCAGGCTCGATACCCAATTTCAGCCTCCTACATAGGTCTATTGAGAGAGAAATGAGCTACCAAGTTCAATCAGCTGATCTGTGTGGGTCCTCAATTCGTCAATTGTACACAACATGCTTGTAGATGCTAAATACCAAATTTAAGCTTCCAGGTCTATTATAGAAGAAATTAATTCCCGAGCTCACTCAGCTAATCTGGGTGGTTCCTCACTTTGTCAGTCGTACACAGCAGGCCTATAGAGGCACAATACCA
This sequence comes from Adelphocoris suturalis, assembly GCA_030762985.1. Lineage (NCBI taxonomy): Eukaryota > Metazoa > Arthropoda > Insecta > Hemiptera > Miridae > Adelphocoris > Adelphocoris suturalis. Next base: position 87,828,021 of record CM061044.1, read on the forward strand.
AATTTCAACCACATAAGTCAATTACAACTTCAAAAACTGCTGCTTCTGGACTGCATGCCATTAAATTCAAAGCAAGGAAGTGTCTAATTTCACGAATGAATGTGCCTAGTCTGATAAAGAAAGATACAAGGAGAGTATTTTTACTATCAATGATGGTTTCAAGTGCACAAATATCTTCAACACTATCTGGATTAGAACTCCTTCTCGAGTGCCATGTTATCGTATATAGTTTGTATCTACTATATTTAAACTGTAACAAATTTGTGTAATAAAGTTCTAAATGGGGAAAAAACCATCATTTGCTGTAGAAATACGCTTCAAAGTCATTTCTTCTTCATTAAACGTCAATAGGTGATGGCCAACAGGCTTAGTTTACAGTTTTAGCTTCATAGGACGAATTGTACAGACATTAGGAACCTCAGCAGATTAGAGTGGTTCTTCACTATGAAATTATATTCCATCTGTCTCATAGAGGCTGTTTCAAAATTCAGCTTCATTCATTAAACGGTATAAAAATTAGCTTACGAGCTCAATCAGCAGGTTATATGGAGGTTCCAAACGTTGAAATTCTGTTCTACTTGTCTCACGCAGGCCCTGTTTTACATTGCTGCTTCAGCGATACCATAGAAATCAGCTTTAGGAGCCAATTAGGTGATCAGTGGTCTTTGCATCGTCGAGTACCAACTACTTACAAGTACCTACCATGTAGTAAGCACCTTCTTTTCGCACTATTAGTTCATTATGGTTACTAAGCAATATTAGTTTATAACGTTGCGTAATAAATCAGCTTTCCTTGACACTACAACGGCTTAGTAATCAAAAGATGTTGTGATAAAATGAGCGTATTCTAAAAAGTGGCGAACGATTTTACTGTAATGAAAAGTAAGGGAGTCACACTTCTCAAGGAACGCATTGGATGTACGTAAAATTCAATAAAAAACATTATCGCGCTTAATTTTGCTTACTTTTTAAGCAACAAACCCAGCGGTAAAACATGATATATGTAGCACTTCATCAAAATGAGAATAATGCCGTCAATCGTACCTTTCTATCTCAATCCATTTTCAAGAAATGATTTTTTTAAGGGTTTTTCAAGAAAATCACATTTTTCTACACAAAAATCCATATTTCTTCCTTTTAAATCAACTTTTCTCATCTTTTGACCACATTTTCGGAATCAGCGTAGAATTGTCTTCAGGAGCAGACGATGTTCCCCTATTTTTTTCCTTTAAAAAAAAAAAAAAAAAAACCCAGCATACAAAATGATTAAAAATTTGTGAGTTAAAGTGTAAAAAACCCGGTTATAGTGTAGTTTGAGAGATTGAAAGTTTTACCATTCGATAAAGCGTGAAAAAATTCTCGGAAGATGATCCCAAACTCGTAGGTTCTTTGAGGGACATTTTTCAAAAAACCCGTGATTTCATTGTGGTGGGGGGGGGGGGGGGGGGGGACTTTTGAGAGAGTGGCTAACTTTTGAACAATTTGTTCTTAAAGGCAACTTAATGCTGATACGGAAAATGTGGTCAAAATATGAGTAAAATCGATTCAAAAGGAAGAGTTTAGGGCTTTTATGTCAAAAAACGAGGTTTCTCAAAAAAACCTCTAAAAATCATATCTTAGCAACGGGTTGAGCTAGGACGGTGCGGTTAGGGGCATTCTGCTCCATTTTTGACGTAGTTTTACCTGATGTTTTTCTTCGCACTATGTCACGGACACCCTGCATATATGTTGCAGCCTTTTTGTAAAAATCCTAGCCTTTTTACAATAAGCCGCCCTTTAGTAATAAAAACGTAGGAATGACAAACTATACACATCATTCTGACCAATATGTCCAGCTAATCTGAATTTTTATTGAGGGGTTGACTACTTGATGTTATTTATTTTTGAGATGCGAGCTTGCGAGCATCCAGGCCACCAAATTAAGACTGATCATGCTCAGCCTTTTTGTCAAATAGAATAGATTGGTTTTGCAAAAAGCCTGAGCTCTTCCAGCTTCTTTATAAAAAGGCTAAAATAAAAAATACCAGGCTGATTGTCATTCCAACGTTTTCATTACGAAAAGGCGGCGTATTGTAAAAAAAGGCTTTTTACAAAAAGGCCGATTTCACAATAGGGCAGCGACATATACATAAAAGTGTTAAAATCTAGGAATCGTTTTAGAATGCCTCAAAACGAATTTCCATTTAGAAAATTCTGGAAAGCGTTCGAATTAAAGGTCGATTCTGAGTTTATGAATTTTGGTGTCAAGGTAAGAAGAACACCCAGGTTGCGTGCAGTGATGGTAGTAAAGCGGCTATAGGAAGGGCTTCTGATTTTTCGTAAATATTCAATTGGTTGAACACCGTTTATTCTGGAACAAGAGAAACGATTCATGATCAGTCGTAATTATTTGGACCACCTCGGCCGAAGGATTGTCGGTCATAAGAAGAGAATGGTATTGCGCGGAGATCATGTAAATCGCGATATAATTGCTCCAGGTGAAATGTTGCGCAATTAAAGGGGTCGCTCCAGGTTCGTGCTCTGCTCAGTCCGGCGTTGTTTCTCTTGTCAAGGGTAAGAAACAAAAAAACGATTTGGACTAAATCGGTCGGCAAATCCGCCCAACAACTCCACTTCCCATGAAACCCCTCAGGCTTGTAATGAAGTTAAGTCATTTGCTTCTGCCTGATGAAAATGTCCTTTGGTCGCTGTATCAAGGAAAGAACTTTCAAAATGACAATCCAACGTGGACAGCTACGGCCTCCGGATGGAATAGGTACCTATTAATAATAATCCATTTGATTCATCAGAATATATCCAATTACAGAAACAGGCTCACCACAAAAACCTATGAAACGCAGAATGATCCTGCATTCATTTGGGAATTTTCAAGGCTATTTTTTGTATGCTCAATCGGAAGCTCAGAACGAGAGCTTTCCAAAAATGTCTGACGTGTAATACGGCTCTTGAAATTTATTTTCAAGATGACGTCATGGCCACCACCATCCTCATGTCCCATTGCCCTACAGATCTCGCGTGATCTTCCTACCCGTTTATTGGCCAAACTAAATGGTCTTTTGAGCTGAAAATTGGTACGTGGAGGTTTTCAAGTGCGCTGAATTCGAACCTGAGGTCAAAATGAAAGTATCTCATTACAAACTGTCACATTCAGCATTCTTTGTTGCTCGGCAATTCACTTCATGATGGCAAATTCTTCTGAAAATAAGTACTAACGGTTTTTCGTTTATATGCTATTCATCTGATTGCTTATCGGTAATCACTTGAGTTTCGTTATTAAGCAATCTAATCCGTTGAACTATAAGATGAAGCAAAGCTGAGTTTTGCTTTGCTGGGTAAAAACAACAAAATAGCTGCCAACCTCATCAGCTGGGTATAATGACCTGCTGAATTTCATGGGGAGCATCAATGGGACCGTGAGGAACGCAAATTAAACGTAGGTGAGTGCACACAGCTATATAGATCAGATACATGTACTGTGTAGATGATTTCGAAATTCAACCTTATTGTAGCTACGATTAGAATGGCGATGCTTGGGGAAAAAGGGAAATCCATGTTGATCTAATGGCTTATTGCCGGTGGAGTATTTACACGTCAGAAAAGCTGCTTCATTCCTGTACGCTGGAGGGAAAGAAAAATGTATGCATCTGTAACACTCCAACAAAAAATGAGGACAAACACATTCTTTCTTTGACTGGTTTTACAACGATTAACGAGTTAAATAGTGATAGGGTGGGATTCGTAGTTAATTAGGCTATTATATCGCCTTACTGGGCCTTACTTTCAAAATTACTAAAGATTTGTAATAAAATGACTCAGGAAGAAATTCAATTTCTGTAAGTACGATCTCGAATATCAGTTATTCACAGTCATGTTACGAGCTATTCGTCTATTCATTTCTCGAAGATACAGCAGCGTGGGTAGGCAGTAGTAGGGCGCAGGCCTCTGTTCTACTCCACGCATAAGTTCTTATAAGTCAGTCCAACACAGTATAGGAATTTCAGTTTCAAATTTGGTTGACAGTCATCTATTGCCTTTTGAAATTATCAGTGCCCGATGGGGAAGGAGTCCATGTTACGTGGGCCGTGATTACAACCAAAAAAAAAAAAAAAAAAAAAAAAAAAAAAAAAAAAAAAAAAAAAAAAAAAAGTTGTATTATGATGTGAAATAAGTAGTACAATGAAATGACGATGAAATTCAATTTTTCACACATAATCGGCCTACAGGTAGCGGAAGTGTTATCACTTTCCCAAGTTGAATTTTTTGTTAGCTCTCATCGAAATTTCCACTCGCATTTTCATTTCGAATAATTTTATAATTTTCGTGTCCGTGGGCATTGATCCTTGTAACGGGTGAAATGAAAAACTACCTGTCATGCAGCATGAATATATGAGCGAATTTTCGCTTTTTCCCATTTTTTCTCGCCTTATATTTATGCTGAATTGTTTTGAAATCGCGGCACTTTCTGTGCACTAAAAGTTTAAATTATTGAATTATGGCAACAAGACTTTTTCTGCATAACAATATTAGGAGTTTTTGCTGTTTTTCTCAATTTTTCAGCACATTTTATTGGAGTTTACGCACTTTAGGTTACAATAACTTAGGAATTTATGCTACACAATTTGCTTGACTGAATACCTTCATAAAACAGCAGTAAGGAATATATTCGGCCCACCTACCACGGCAGACGTTTTCTTAATGGGAGGTCGAAAATACGAAATTTCGACCCACTGATAAGCAACCCACCTCTTACACGTCTCTTCTTTGCCCCCATTCCCTCACGACATGTCATAGGTGGTATTAACTTAATGACTGGCTACGGAAGCTCCAATCCACGACTCTAATCATAGTTATTCTGGAAGAACAAAAATAGAGGGCTATAGCTGGTGTCTTCGGTTAGGACACTAGCAACGACACTTCGCTCAGGAGCCCAGTGGAGACATTCGCCTTTACCGATCGTTTTGTTTTACCTTCGTCTTCTTCTTGTTTTTCCCGAGAAACGTAGACGATTTAAATTCTTCCTCGTCTTCAACTTCAAACTCGCGGTGCCGCCTGGCCCATCCCTACCAACGCCGTCCCCAGCGCAATCCGCCTGTTAAAAATTGCTTGTAGTCTGACTTCATGTAATTCGAATAGCTTTGACCTTTTATCTCCCGACCGCGGTTTCCAGCTCTACTAATAGCCAGTTGTTAGAGATTGAATTTCTCTGTTCTTCCCAGAAGACATTCCGCGAAGCAATTCAGCGTCATAAAAATTCGCCTCTGAAGAGACCACGAGATCTGGGAGCCCGTAAACTGGAGATGAAGATGATCAAAATTTCAGGTTTTCCGGTAATTATACTTTTAGCAGGATCAAGAAATTTTAAAAAGAAAAAAGTACTCATGAGTACTGCTAATATAGCGAATTTTCAAAGAAAAGTTGTGAATAAAACTGAAGGAACAACTATGTGACGATATCGTAAAGAAATTTTAGGACACGCAGCCGAACTCGAAAATTTAGGTCAATTATGGACATTTTAACCTAAAAATCGATTTTTCTCACTTATTTATGAATCTTAGAGATTTGGGAGTGGTCGCAATCGACTCAGCGCTGAACAGCAATCTCTTATTCTCTTTACTTTCGTTCAAGCCTTAACATTGAGATATTAGTTGAGTTTGCAGGATTCAAAGGATTCAACTTTAGTACCTATCAAATTACCTACAAATCCTTACAGAGCAATAAATCCTTCCAATACTTAGCAAGGTGATAAAAACCATTTCTGTTTTATAGAAAAATGAGCAATCCAGCAAGTCAATAAACAACTACTTATATTTTCAATATAAATATTTTTTATCGTTTACATTCCCTTCAATTACAACCTTACGGCTCTTACATTATTTCGATGAATTTAATTGATTCAAATCGATTAAGGTTTCAATTTTACATCCAAGTTGTTTACCTGTTGGGTAAAAGAATTGGCTCTTTGCTGACGGAGTGACTGTGGTTCCTCGCCTCCCCAGGACGCACCCTTTTCATGCCCCTTGACTCGTTGAACTCGATCCTGAAAATAAAAGAAAAAAATCCGTTTTGAAACGTTGTTGAAAGTATTTTCTAGATAATATTCTGGAATGCAAGTTGAAAGAAAAGTATTGCTATTTTAAGCACTCCGACGCTTTCAGCAACAATAATATGGAGTTTTATAACTCGCATTTCAGGCGGGTCAAAAGTGGGTAATCAAATTTGAATATGGACACAGCTGACATCGTAGAGATGGTTCGTTGGTCTTCCTCAGGTTTTCAGTCCATACTTGGCACTCAAAGTTGACGATGGCCAGCGTCCAGCAACATTAAACTGGATGAGCCGGGATCCGAGATTTACTGCCGGGATTTGTGCAATTGTTATTATTATTGGCCAAGTATTATTCATCCAAGAGGGGGAGCGGTGGTCCGTCTTCCATCATAAGGCAGCCCTCTTCTTGGTCACTATTTCCATTCATACTTCAGAGTCGTCTTCTTGTGCGGCGAATACGCAGCGATACGGCCCGTATTATTGCCAGTTAAATATTTATTTTAACCCAACCTGCTATCTGAGACCTTGGTCGTCTCCATTTTTGTTCCAGCACGTCAACTAGTGATCTTTGGAAAGTTGAGAACTCTCGGTGGAGAACTCCCTCACAGGAGGTGATAAGTGGAGAGAAAGAAGCACGGCTGTCTTCTGCGGCCTCATCATATTTGCGGTGTTTCTCTCGCGCAGAATTTTCAGCGATATCAGACAACTGGCAGGCTGCATAGGAATCAGCGTCGGCGTTTATTACGCGGGTGTCAAAAAAAGGCGCTCTTTCCCTATCTCATATCCTGTGTACCTGAATATATGCAATCAGCCCTGGTGAACCGTTTTCAGATTCCTGCATTATGAGTTCAACTGATATTCCTCCCTATGCTAGCCTTGCCATGTCAACAACTGCACCTCAAATTTGGTGCTTAATTAACCCTCCTAGTTTACAGTTGAGTGCGTGATTCAGAGTAAACTCTTCCTCACACCCATCACAGCTTCCTGTGAGGCCTATGGGATCATGACCATACCGCATACTCAAGGCGTCTTGGAATTGGGTTGGCGACATGTCCTACTAGTCAGATGTGAGGGGAATGATGGAGAGCCAATGAGAGGCGTTTCCATCAACCATTCGAAGCAATGCACGTTTTGTCCGAGGTGGCAGAGATTCAATGAGCACATGACTCTTCTCGGTGTTGTTCCTATCTTTATTTCGCTTTTCACTAGCTGGAACGATAACAACTTGTTCGTAGTGTTCTGTCCGATTGAATTCCTCCCCAGATAAAATGCTATCCGCCAATTTTGAGGTTGCGTTTTTTGAAACACTGTAGGCCCTTTCTGCTGTGGACACGGGATTCTCTCATTGCATTTCTCCGACGCTTTGTTTTTAAAGCGATAAAAATACATTTGTTCAACTTCAGAATTTTGTGAAAAATTCAATTCTAAAGATATCACCTGGAAGGTGGGTACATTAATATATGTATGTCATATATTAATGTACCCAACCGGTATAGATTAGACCTTTCAATTTATTACAGTAATAAACTTCGATGACAATTTTTATTTAGAATAAATAAATGAAAAATTAATAATAATAATGAATTAAAATCATTAACATCACAACATTACAATGTGTTTATTGCAATTTCACATTACAATGAATTACCGTGGTTCACATCACAAGAGAACACATTTATAAAGGCTTTTTCATCTGTGAGAATATACGACGTTAAAGTGGAATTCCTTGCGTAGGCCCGATTTATAACACCCCAAGTGTGGACTGTCTTTCATTTAGCTTTGATGTCGATCCCAGATTAGTATTGATTGCTTTTCAAGATGCATAAATTTATGGTGGGCTTCAATGAATCATTGCGGTCACCCTCCTATAAATTTGTTCCATTAAATCGGGAGATATATCACTGATAAAACAGAACTCCTTTTCTACATCGAGGGTTTCGATACTAAATGCATTCTACGCCCTCCGCGTTTATCATTTTAATGATGTCGGAAACTGTCGGCCGTAGATTCAAAGTGGTATTCATAGATCATCGGTTTATCGATGGCTTGCGGGGGAGAAAGAGGGGGTGGGGGGGGGGTAATAGAAAGAAATACGATTTTATACGTTCAATTTGAGCGCTTGATAAAGGACGTAACGGCGTAAAGTAAAATTCAAAGTTCACACAAGCGCAGAATTAATAGGGTGACATCTGTTTATTTGCTGCACGTATACATCGGTGTTTGTAGTACCTTTAGTTTAGGTTTACACACAAAGTGTAGTGAATGGAATAGGATACTGCAAGTTTCCTGAAAATTTCAATGCAATAGGTAGAAAGTTCAGTTATGATCAACTGCTAAAGGCCGTACAATCAATATGAATTGTTCTTAATGCGATAATAATAATTAAAGACCATATATAAGTTCTGACTCAAACGATCCGAATTTCATCAAAATCGCATTGGTGAAGCTAAGCGTGTTTCACGGATTCGCGGTCATGCAAAAAGACGGAAATTCGTTCTGGAAGCTTTATTTCCAAAAGTTAGGACAGATTTGGCTGAAAGGCAGGCCCAACATCCCTAAACCCTACACCAATAAATGGTAGAGTTGGGTGCCAGATCTCTAAAAACCTTAATAGTGCTGTCAAGAGATATTGAAAGATGAGCTATCTCCAAATGCATTTATAAGACACGAGGAGACACAGAAAACTTAGGAACACCCTCGTTTGGGACGGGGACCGTCACTAACAGGAATTTCAGTTTTATGAATATTTTCGAAAACATCCATATTTACGCATGAACATAATAGTGCTGCGATTTCATAGCGAATACATAGAGAACAGGATAATATGCATGCTTTCGGAAAATATATGCATGATTTAAGAGCAATCTGATTCATTCGTGAGGTACAGGTGTTGATAATGAGGATTGAATGAAAATCTGCAGTCATAGGAGGTTCAATATTCAAATCGTTATTGAATAAATAAGTTGAACAATAGGCGGTAGATTTGTATAGACGGGCAGGAAAGAACTCATCAATCATCAATACAATCAATATTGCATTTCAAATGGTAGAATTATGCATGTTTCGAGGAACCGCGAAATCCAAAAGTGTCACAGATTTGGATGAAGGGCCATAAATCACCTAATCCTACATCATTGAAAAGTACAGGAGTGTGAAAGCTCCCTTAAAACCTTAATAGTACTATCAAGAGTTCCAGAGATGAAATTTCTCCAATAACTGGATTCAAAAGGTCTGAGAAGTTACAATGAACTTCGCGATAGGTTGCAAGGTAGGCGTACACTTTTGTTTGGGACGGGAACCGTCACAAGCAAGAATTTCTGTTTCATTAATATTTTTGCCTCTAAAACTGAACAAATCACATTCATAACATTGGTTATCTCATCAGCAGAAAATAGAGTTTCGTACAGTCAATACACGAAAAATAATAGTATTTTTTGGGGAATTAAAGTTTGCGCATGCTCAAGTTAGTGCTGCTAATCGACCCAATTCAATATCCAGATTTCAAAGACTACAGAGAAATATGAAGTATGCTTTCGAGCAATTGAATATTGTATGAGTTCGGTATGATTTCAGTGCCATCAAATTCGTTTGAAAGGAACAGGTGTTGATAAGAATTGAAATGTACAGTCATTGGAGGTCAACATTCAAATCGTAATTGAATGAATAGGTTCGGGTTTAAAAACCTCTTTAAGGATTTCTAGAGATTCGTACTTATAGACGGACAGAAACGAACTGACACTATTCAAGAAGACAGGAAATACAAAACGAGAGTTTATGACTAAACAATAATAGATTTGCAAAATGATTTTAAAGAATAACTGATGAAAAGTCTCTGCAATGATGACAAGCTGAGTAACAAAATTTAATGAATTGTGTCTATTACGAATGGTGGGGCAATAAACTGCTTGGTATATATTGGTTAATCTGCAAATGAGCAGCAAATGTGTGTTTCACGAAATGTGCAGTCTTACACGGCGTGAAAGATTGATGCTTGTTACACATTGAATAACACTGAGCATTATTATTCATGCGAATATCAAAAACATTGATCTAGATCGCTCGCAACATAACTTAGAAATGCAACACATACAACGTTCCACGCCATCTATTCCCGGCTTATCGGACAACTTTACGGCTAAGCCCAGACAGAGGTCACCTAAGGCGATCAATGCCAAATGTGCAGCTAAAAAGAGTTGCATAACGCACGGGCCGCGAGTGGGTGAACTTCGCAGCCTTCGAGGACCCCGACGAAAATAAAAAGACCCCACCATCATTTGAGTCAATGAAACAGCAGTAACTTTTCTCGATCAATGCCGAATCGAATGACACAAGAAATATGACCAACCGCCCCTAATAAGGTAACTAAACGTGACGAAACTAAAAAGAGTAATTTCTCTTCAATCTTACTTATTAGATAGGTTGCCCGTTTAATTGTCGACACTGCAGTGAGGGGTTCGTCCTTGGGACGCAGGACATTGTTCTTTCTCAGAGCCGTTCGTATTGCTTTGTGCAGTGTTTTACAATAAGGACCCTTTCTTTTTGCATTCTATCGAGCGCAGTGCCTTCCTCTCCTGCCACCTTCCTCGCTTGTCCTATGCACGTGCGCTGATCTGTCGATACAAGGGACCGGTTTTTCCTATAGGGCTATACATTTCCATGGTATGCTCCCTCTCCCGTGCACAATAAATAAACGTACTCCGGAGAAACCAGTCTCGGTATCGAGGAGGAGGTTCGTGTTCCCGAGCAAGATTCACTGAGTTTCCTTTCTACAGTCAATACAAACATAGATGAAAGAATAATCTACGAATTTACCAATGCGACTTTAGAACCAGCTTGTTTATGGATTGGAGGAAAAATATATTTACAGAGTCCCCATACCCTGCGTTAAGAAGTTTGGAACTATCAATATATTGAACGTGGCATACCCAACAACAGAAGTAAGATCGAAAAATACCAGTAATTCGGGCGCGATAGGGCTCGTTGGGGACAATTTACAGTCTAAACCGTTCAATCCCTGATGCAAATTTCATCGAATTCGGATGGAAACTATAGATTTCTATGTTGGACTGAAACCACTTTAAAAGCTGTAACAGTTGCCCTTGACGACAATACGATGTCGTTGTCACAAATAACGTCAGCCACTGACAAATCATCAAAAATCAAGTTTGGTAGCAAACATTTGCAAATAACGTTTGAAGGAACTGGGGCTTCTTCAGGGAGATTAATATTTGAAAGTGTTTTTTTTTTTTTTTTTTTTTAGATATCGACGGTAACAAACAATAACTGAAGACACATTAGAAAGGACACATCTTTTATAGTCACAGGTGAAGGGAGATTGAATCCCATTGGTCAAGTGAAAGGAAAGGGGCAGGAGGTAGAACCAATTAAGTGCTAACAAAGTGAAGGGAGATCAGATGAAGGGGAAGGGGGAAAATAACTCAATGTGGTTCCAACGGTGTGAAGGGATAATGCCAAGCTTTATAGAAATGGACTTATCAGTGGTGAAATATATTGAGGGATATATTCATTTAAACATTTACCAGACCTGTCACTTTTGATAATTTCGAATTTCTCAAGTACATTCAACATACCTCCCTTTTGTAAATAATGAAGAAATTCTACACATTGTCTATCAGTCAAATCAAAATTGTAACTATGATTGGATTCCTTAAGATGCTTCGCAAATTTAGGCTTACCCTTATTTTCCCTGATTTTTACTTCATCTGATTAGCTATAATCTCCCTTCACTTTGTTTGCACTTAATTAGTTGTACCTCCCGCCCCTTTTCTTTCACTTGACCAATGGGATTCAATCTCCCTTCATTTGTGACTATAAAAGCTGTGTCCTTTCTAATGTGTCTTCAGTTATTATTTGATACTGATGATGGCCTAACCGTCGAAATCGATTCAACGTTGTAACTCTTCATTTTTCGTGGATATAGACAACTTTTTTTTTTTCCACTAACTTCCGTTTTGAAATGGGTTTCCACAACTTCGTCGCGAGTGATTTAGTTCGTATCGAATTTAAAGTTATGAGTTTTTTGAAAATCAAATTTTCAAAGCCCCATTTCCTGGGGAGAAACGTTGGAGTTTAATATTAAAAAACCAATTTAAGGACAGAAGGCCGTTTTTATGAAGCTTATCAAAATTTGTAAATCACCTCAAACTTCGTAAGGAACCTGTTAAGCGGGCCAACTAGTTTACTTTGTTTCTCTGCTTCTCATTTCAACAGTTACACAATTACGAGCTACAAATTCACTTCTCTATTGAACCTGATGAATAGGATTGAGCGTATCGTCGTTAACGGATGATCACGAGCTTCAACGCCTTATTTATCTGTTCATTGCTCCCATAGATCGACAAACCATTGTTTTACCCTTAACCTTATACAGTGGAGACTTCACCAAACAAAAGGCGAAGGTGACGATCCCATTGTTAAGCCTTGTGCACTATCCTTCTTTAAAATAAATTCAAAGACATTCCTTCGGGAAGGCTTTTGTCTTGTTGCGGTCCCGTCCTAAGGCTTCTAATGGATTTTTCAAACCTTTTCCTCTCCCACGAATTCCTCCGCGCACATTCCACGCGATCTCGTGTTGGGCAGGAAAGCTGTTATACAACCTCCCTAGATAAAACAATGAAACGATACCGTTTGAATGAGGCAGATAAAAAGGTATGGATGTCGCGAAGAGCAGTCAATAATACAATGCTGAATATTAAATGGTACGAGTATTTCCATTGAACTGGAGACGTTGTATACAGGGTTTCCCAGAAACGTTCCACCTCCTGCTAAAACCGTTAATATTGCGTCAAAAAACAATTTACTTTCAATCTTAATGTTTTTTGTAAGGATATAAAAAATTACTAAATCATTCATTGGGCACGTGCACAAACGTACGCACTTGCCATCAACTTCGATATTTTAAATGAGAAACCCATGAAGAAATGACCCATCGCTCGATTTTTTAAGTGCGCGCAAAGCGGCGCAATTCCGCTCTAAAAGTGCAACAAAATAAATGTGAAATTCTGAGTTTTCAAAGATATTCAATTGCAACATGTAATAAATGATTTTGGAGTATTTTTTCTTGCAGAACCTCGTAGTTCATTTGTTGATATTTGCAAAACCGACTTGGGAAAACACCGAAAAACCTACATTTTAGTACGCTTTGTGATTTGTGGAAATGTGTAAGAAAAGTACGATTCAGGTCAATTTTTCGGTCAGTTTTTCAATCTAATTTTCTTTGTAAGGATTTCAAAAATGACAAAATTACTCATTGCGCACGTGCGCAATTGATATGAACTTCGATATTTCAAATGCGAATCCCCGCAGACTTCGAATTCTTTGAATTGATTTGAATTCTACGTGAAATTTCATGGAGAAATGACCCATCACTTGATTTTTTAAGTGCGCGCAAACGGGTGCAATTCCTCTATATTTTTGGGGACACCCTGTATAACATGTCACAGCACAAGAAGCGGGAAATAAGAATATTATTAATTGAAACAAATATTGAAAATTTTGGTTCATTATTTTCAACATTTCTATTGTTTTACATTACTTTAACATACGTAAATTCAAATATCGGATATACAATTTCTGTCCATCCGCCGTCCAACGCTTTTCTCGAGCTAAAATAAACGAAAAAAAAACGAAACGAGATCAGAATTGGAGAAATTTGGTTAATAATCAAGCATCCCCTGATGATGATTCAGAAAACTCCTTTATATTCACCTCAAGGGTGAGATTTAAAATTTGTAGAAATTTTCAAAAATTGTTAACATTAAATTCAACAAACAGGCAGATTTTGGAAGATGTAATTTCGGTAAAATAAATTAAACCACCCAGTCGTTGTACGGCCAAACATTTGCGATCGCTCAACATTTTAAGGTCGTATAGAATTACTTGAAGAACAAAGTACGAGTCGAAATGAGTGAATGCGCAAAAAAAGTAATATATGTATGTGTATATATGTTAAGAGTGCCAAATAGGACTATAATTCATGTTTGCGCATGTGCACATGATCTAAAAGGAAAATCTGCACAAAAATTGAAAATTTCGTGAAAATTGGTCCATTACTCTCGGAGTGTTGCAATATTATTCACAATTAGTTTGAGTTATTCACAATATTTATTACCCAAACATCGCAATCTGGACATTTGAATTCATGTTAACAACTAAGTTCACATGGTAAAGCTCTGATACTGCGTTTAATGATTACATGACGAATTCATGGACAATCAACAGGATAACTTGTATAATTAGGAATTGTACGATTCATTAATACTGTTTGGTACCTTATCTTGCACATTGATGATTTGGAAGAAATTTACGTTAATTAACACAACGTTCATCCCTCCCAGTAAATTAATGACGATCGAGTTAATGCCATAACGAATGTGCAATAATGAATTATTCAGAATGCATGATCATTATCGAAGAGAAAAATCCTTTCATGCTCTGCCCCAGACGTCGCCGGTATGAATACTTCGGCGGACCATTCGCAGACCGGACTGGTCAGATAGACATTTTGTTGTATGCAAATGTGTCCTTCTTCTTATGGTCTCCAACTTGGGATTTGAAATGCAAATCCTCTTCAAGGCACGACCCAACAGATTTATAACTGAATTATTCCTCTTTCCGTTTTTGCTACTTGTCTAACTATACCCTTAGTGCCATCCGTCAAAGGAATTCCATCAAGACTCCTGGATGCTAAAAGATCTACGCTTGATATCTAAGAACTCTAAAACTTCATGCAATCGGAGAAAGAACATATTCGAATCAGTTACTTTGGTGTTTATGATGACTCTATGGAGTTTGATTTAAATTGATCTTTTTAGTTGATAGGTTTTAATACGAGTACGAACCGATGGATTGATGATAAATTGAGATGATTTCGGGGTGCCACCTGTCATGGCCGCCGACTCAGTTTCTCGTCCGGCTTCATCTTCCCGCTCGCCGCAACACCTGCAAAACAGTATTCGGTTATGAGATATTTATACGGAGGTAATTTTTTTGCAAAGATAAAATCGTGTTTAAACGGAAAATAATGACGTTCCGTAAAGGTGAGGAAGTTCAATGAGCTCCACATTTTTATAAAGGTAGCCATTGGCAGAGCTAGGGAAGAGACAGTGGGTCCGACCATTTCTACCTCTAGATTTTTTTTTAAATACATTTATTTTTCCTGATAAAACTACAAATCTGAATAAGTGAATGATTTGTAGTCATATTTCTTTGAAGAGGTAGTACTTAAAAATATTTAGTATCCGTTTGGAAATTAATTCCCTGTATAAACCTATGTTCGTGATAGGGGATAAGCAGCAACAAACGTTGGTTTCAAATAAGATACTTAACATAATACAGTTAGTAAGATACATGTGGATGAGTATAAATATGTATAAAGGGAAAGGGTACTCATGAAAATCATGAACGTTTCGTACTAAAAATATATTTCACTTAACATTGAGTTCGTTTTAAAGTAACAGGAAGGCCACTGTAGAGAAAAACACGTCGATAGGTATAGCTTTTTTTGAGCAAGAGTTCTTCTCAACAATGGTAGGTGTTCTAAAACACAGATCACCAGCGAATCTCGTGTCACGGTATGATATTAAAAAAATTTTCAATAAAAGCTTGTTATATTGTTAGGACATCTATAATCCTTGAAAATGACAGTAAACCCAGAGTTTTGTAAAGAGAGGGAGTGCGCTCGAAAAAGGATTTGCAACGAATCACTCTTGCAAAGGCTTTTTGGGTTTATTAAAAAATAATGTTTTCAAAAATGCATCAATAGTGGAAAATGCACCAATAGTGGAAAGTTCGGGAAAGGAAATGAAGAAGTAGGTAAGGTTTTGTGATTTCGTAGGATGCTGTTTTCTCCTCCAGTAGAATCATCTGTTTCCCCCTCCAGTGGAATCATATATGTTTCCCCTTGATCATCAGGAGAAAAACTCACAAAAACAAATAAAAAAGGCGGTCGAACAATATATTTTTGGGAGAGCATGGCCGTTTGCACCTGAGACCAGAAGACGTGATTGCCTCTCGAAATAGTTAAGGTAAGTAAAGGTACCTTCAGGATCAAGCTTTTATTACTGTCTGTCATAATTTTTCTTGATGTTTTATTTTAACCTTATTTTTTATATGTCCTTTAAAATTTCAGGAGCTAAAAACATAATTGTCATCCATTATTTCACCTTATTAAGATAGAAACGTTTTCAGCCATTTTACCAGAATCACTCCTGATTTTTACCTTTCCACATTGGGTACAAAAAAGGCTATTTGAAGAAAATTGATTTTCTCCAACTTAAATCTCAATTTCAAACCATTTTTTATGGCTCTCGAGAAGAAAGGTTTCCTGAAGAGACAGATGACTCAAAAAGCTCGCTATTACCGATGAGTAAACAAACATGACTGAAAATGTGTGGCGTTCATAAAATAGAGTACCCTTACGTTTTTCGATATTGGTACCTTACTGGTGCTCGTAGGCACAAATTTTAAAGAAATATTTACTTGTGAAACACCCAAAATTACGCGGAATATTGGTTAGAGTACAGAAAGGTAATTAATATCATGAAAAGACTCGTTCCCACTCAAGGTAATTTCATACTTAAGGTTGCATCAGCTGTTGTGATCTTTAAACACTTTCTAATTTACTTTCGTTGATTATTCCGGAATGTCACGTTCAATTCATTGAGATCTATTCAATGTTTGTTGAACTTGATTGGTCAAACGTTGATTTTATTGGAAAAATGTTGAGACTGATTAGTAAAATAATAAAATTCATTGGATTGGAAAAGTTGGATCGATTGGAAAATAAGTTAATAAATTGATTGTGATTGGAAAATTTTTGAATTTTAAGGGGAGCATGTTTGATTTAAATGGAAATACGTTGAATTTGATTGGGAAACATTTAATATAATTGGTAAAATGTTTAATATGATTCGATGAACGCTGAATTTGATTGGGCAAACGGTTAGATTTGAATGTTTGTTAGACGTTGAATGTTTAATTTGAATGGAAACATATAGAAATGGAAAAAGTTTAATGCTATTGAAAATTGTTGAGTTTGATTAGAATATGTTCAATGTATATAAAAAAGGTTTAATTTGAGTTGATGGACGTGAAAGTTGATCGGAAAATCGATGAATTTGATTATAAACTGTTGAATGTGACAGGGGAAAATTTTAAATTTGATAGGATACGTGATGATTTTGATTGGATATACGTTGAATTTGATTGGGGGCGAGTGAAATTTGATTGGAAACACGTTAAATTTGATTTGAAACAAGTAGAATTTGATTGGAAAATGTAAAACACAATAGAAAGATGTTGAATATCATTAGAATATGTTGAACAAGATTGGATAATGTGAACTTGATGGGAAAATGGCCTGCTATTCAAAATTGATTTGAGAGAGTGCCTGTAGCGTTGCAGAAGAGGGCTAGAAAAGGTCAGAAAAACTGAACAACCCGTCCTGAACTGAATTTCATTTGGATTTTAGTGACGGGGAAGTTACTGAAGTTACTGGGGTTACTGCCTGATATGTAACTACCAGGAAACTGGAGACGCCAGAAATTGATTAAAAATAGTGCAGCAACGAAAGCGGGAGCAGTGCCAAAAGCGGCATAACACTTTCCTTGGGCCAGGTGGCGCGGAATGTTTTCAAAAGGACAGTAACGTTCTGAAACTTCCGGACCGTGAGGGACACATTAATCAAAACATGATTAGAACCTCGCTAAATAAAAAATAGAAAGCCGCAGAGAAGAGAGCATTGTGGAGGGATAAAGGCGGGTTGGGACCAGTCACCAAATCCCCTAAGGCCTATAAGGTATCAAGTAGAAAGGCCGCATTTTAGCTGGGACACCCCCTTCTCCACGAGAGCTTCAACAGATGGAACCGTCCGAGCCGTTGATTGATTCTACGATTGAACATTCCAGACTGAGGACCAAACCGGCAACAAAAGAGAGCTCTCCTATTTCGGCCACGTCATTGCTCAACAGAATAAATCTGACGTAACGGCATACAGAATGGGAATGTACAATCAACTATCAAATATCGAGTGCGAGGCTTCATAACACTTTGACAGGCAACCTGTATTAAGCTGGGGAGTTAGTGAAACTGTCAAGAATCGGGTTATCAAAAAATTCTCAACGCTCGGACACCTTCAACGATTGTGATGAACGATGATACTAGAACAGATGTACAACAATTTTCATTTGGTATATAAGACATGGGTATTCACGAGTTAATACTTTTCCAAGTTAAGGTTATAACAAGGAGGTGATGGAAATGGATGTTACCCCTTCAAAGGGTAGAGGCGATTAACCTGCTACACCCAGAGGATATCCTGAATGCTGAAGTGCCCAGGAACTATCCCAAGGTGTGGCATTTGGAAGAATCAAGAAGGAGTCTCCCATATCCATCACAAGGAAGACATTTCATTCAAACTTGGAGGTAGCTTCAGTTGATTTACTTACAATGAGGAACTCTCGTCTGTTGGAATTTCAAACTTCGGACTTTCGTGCAAATTAAGTTCAAGAGCTGTTTTACTGGTCAGAAACCCATCATGGAAAGTTCTCACTCAGATCTATTGACAAAATAAGAAATAACCATAAAAATTCCCCATTAGTTTCACCGCGTAAGATGGAACTTAATGTCACAGTTACATACCAGAAATAGGTTTCAGATAAAAGTTCCAAAATGAAATTTGGATCTAAGAAGATCTTCGGAAAAGCGCACCATTTTGGTCAGCAGATGCCCACAAACTTGTGATAGCGAACCTTCGGGATTCGCATCTTTCTAATATATGCCCACCACCACCCGATCTTTCACTTGGTGGGTGGGCACTGGAAATACATACACCTATTCCAAAAACATACCTAATCCATTTCCATTCTTAAAAAAATGGTAGGCCAAGGTTGCAACCTTCCCTATCACGTTTATTTAACATTTTAGCAGAAATGTTAAGCGACGAATTAGAAAGGTTATTGTATGCACCTACTCATATGTACATGTTACATCCTGTTATCATAAGACCTTACCACAAGTGTTATCAATTACTATCGAGGTAACCCTTGTGTTTATACCACAAACAAAATCAATTGGGGCGTTAACATTTATTTAAGGAATAATTTTATGAATAAATGAAAATATTATAAATATATTTATATTAACTGACTAAAAACTAACTGACAGGGGAACATAAAGCCCCATATTAATATTTAGAACAATTTTCTCATCAATACATCAATGGTGACAACATATTATTCGAGAGGGCAACTTTCAAGGCTGACAGTTGGTAGGCAACTCCTGAAATACCCAGAAATTTCCCGACTGATGGCTTAGATAACTTTTCTTCGATCTTATGGGGTGTTGGAAGACTAAAAATCCTTACGTACGTACTACTGATGGTTGCTAGATAAAAATAATCTCTTATATACGAGACGGTAACAGCAATATATTGTTATACCATGAGTAGGTTATTGTGTGGCAACAACTAACAACTTCACACTATGTGGGTACGATATTCCCACGCTTTCTATTACGTTTATTTTCCCCGGTTTTCATTCATTTAAAAGAGAACTAGTAAAGCTATGTAACAGTAACGTAGGTTGCGACAAGCAATTCAACTCATAGCGCCTAGGAGCTTCTATACACTTTCGTTTCTGCAATAATTTATCATAGTAACCCATTATGTTCAAAGAGCAGCACGCGAAGTGTTAAGTTCTCTTCAGGCACTCTTCATATTAATAAGTGATACGGTTAGTGAGCATGGTTAGTTTATAACAAGACTTTAGTAGGTTTATACTTTATAGCAGTATAAACAATGGTCATACATTCTACAATCGTAATCATACTAATTATTATCAGATGATTGGGTTAATATTGGGTTTTGAGCATCTGAACTTGGTAGGTACGAATAGACTTTTCACTCTGGCAAATTTAATAAGGACTGAAGGTTCAAATTGTACAAATCAGACAATCATTCGGATGTGGGATTAAACACTGAGGCCCAGTTCAACCATCCTAACCATCGAGTCATGTGCCACAGGACCTAGATAAAAAGTGTATAGGACGTAGATTATAAGTGTTTTGATCTTTCAGCCTACAATTTTTACTCGAAGATCAGCCGATCTGTGGGTCATCTGTGGATTAAATAGTATCCAAGTGACTGTCTTCAGGACAATAACTGATGAATAATAGAGAGTTCCTAAACAATAAATCAATTGGGATAAGGTTCTTGGGGATTTTATCAAGCGGTTGCTAACCTGATAAAGTCAAGAGGGTCGAATCTGTGTCATACCTTGAAGAGACGCTGCTTATCTTCAAGTAACACTGAACCACCAAGGGGATTTTTCCGCCTTTCCCGTGTGTTCTGTTTCCAGTATTTCCAAGTTTCCTAGTGATTTTCTTATTCACAAAAAGGTTTTGCAATGGCAGATTTCAAAAATTTATGAACAAGAAAATGAATATAATTTTCATGAATCAAGAAAAACCAACAAGAAATGAATATCACTGTTATCGGTGTGTAAGGTTACTTTGCGATAAGGAGGAAGAGATGAGACAGGTAGGTTCGGAATGAGGCGTCTTATGTATGGGGTGTGGTAAATAAGTCTTATTGGAGATAAGGCGTACTATCTCCCCGCACATGCGCAGTAATGTTTTCCGTTCAAGATAAGGCGCCTCATCTCTATCTCCCTATCGTTTTAGGAGCTCACTATTATCCGATAAAAGTAAAACAACTGTATTTTTTGTCCCCCACAATCATCAGCTTATTATTTCTTCGCTTTCATTTTTTAAAATTATGACTACCTAGTTAATTTTTTGAACCTGGATTCCACAAAATATATGTACTATACGCCTCCTTCTACTTACGCCTACTTCTTACTTGAAAATAGGGTTATAACGTTACCTGACATATAGTCCAATGAATGAATGTTAAAATTACGTACCTGACTTTGTGTGTTGTACGAAAGCTCATCTGCAACCAAGTGGAGTATGAAATAATCGCTGTCAACTAACTCATCTAAACACCCGGTAATCGAAGTGATCCTTAACTCTCAGTTCATGATGCATGATGAGGCAAACCTTCGGTTTCTCAGAGCATCAAGTTCCTACCCCTGTTCCCACGTCAATGAAATTGATTTCCATCACGAGAGTTACTTGATGACCCGATGAGGAAGAAAATGGAGCAGGCTGGGGATATCAAGGTCATAAGCGTCCGCAGAAGGGTCACGAACTGGGGCTCCGAAAGGTAGGATGGGGGACTGACTCCTCATTAACTCTCTATCTGCGATTAAGATCCTTCGGATGGTCAACCAGGACTTTCCCCGCCCCCTGCAGACAAAACAATGGTCCAAACGTGCAGGAAACGATCCAGTTCTGTACATAGTCTCCAGAGAGAAAGGAATGCAAGTGAACTTTAAAAACTAGCTTAAAGAATACTCCAACAACGTAATAAATATTATCAGCAAATCCGGGTCTAAACTTTCCTAATGCTATTAAGAGGGAAAAATGTAATACGATTTTCCGAAATCTTCGAGTGAAACCTCCTCTGTCGAGAAGTGAAAATTATTCTTTGAGAATTTGGAAAACATTATTACTTATTTCAACCGGACCAGAATATAGGTCTGGTTTTGCTACTTTTCATCTTAAAAATCAGATTTTGCGTTCTGAATAACCTAGTACACTCCTATAATGGATAATGACCGAGATTTACACTTAAACAAACATAACCGTAGCCTAGACGAGCAAACAAAAGACTAGGCATCAAAATAAAATATTTAGACTTCTTGGAGAAGCCATGGAAGTACTCTCTGTAGAAGAGAGCACACTGAATTGAAAATCTTACAGAACATACAAATTCTCGAAACGTTATTAATATTGGAGGGTTGCAATGTCAGTAGCAGTTGATAAATTCAATCAGTTGGAAATAGGATCGAGTAAATAAATTATAGAAAAAGTTGACAGAGGTGACCTATCTTGAACTGGAATTTATACTAATGCGAAACACGTCTCAAACGAGATGATAATATTTTTGTAAAGTTGGCGTCGCGACCTACACGGATGTCAAACGGTAGAAAGGAGCTCATTAGACACCGGGTTAACAGCTCTGACATTTAGTTTAAGACTTTGAATACCACCCAGAAGGTTTGCGCATACGCAACTGGTAAGTCGTTGAAATGTCTTCTCGATGGGGGTAGGACCGTCATGTAGTAGGTACCTACCAACCTTTCGAAGTCCCTATGAATCATCCTGGGGTTGACCACCGCCCACCGAACCCGGTGAGGACTTAGGGAGAGTTCAGGGTCGCCGGTATATCTGCGGTTTCTGAGTCGGCATTAGCATGTTGCGACATTTTCGCGAAACGTCCGAAAAGAATTATGGGGAAGGTAAAAAAGCTGCGGTAAATAAGCGTGGAGAGACGCGGAAATTCTTCGAAGGCTCACGAAAGATGAAGACGAAAGAAGCGTAAACTATTCGGTCCAGAAAATAGTTGAGTGACATGTTTAGAAAGAATTATTTTTTTCTGAGTTCTCTGGATTTGGTAAATTTTGAATAAGGCACCTTTACGTGGCCTGTGGCGTATAAACTTTCTGGAAACTGTGAGTGACTGAGACTAAAAAATGAACGAAAGAATAGAATAATTTCTCTAGTTTTCTGTCTATATTGATTGAATAAATTCTTCAAGACAATATATGTATTTTAATTTGACGCATTGACGATAGCTATGGATTGAAGAATAATCGATTAGCCTGCTACCATAAATATTTCCACCATGCTTCGAAACCAGCAGAGAGTTGCGTAATATGGTTTTCATATTATAAAAAACCAACTTGCAGATGAGAGATGTCCCGAATGATTCATGGATTTGCTCCAGAAACTATATGCAAACAGCAACTACAAAGTCCTAAAAAGACCGCTACACCACAAATGAATTATATGATGCCACATATAAGTATGAATCACGGATATTGGACAAAATTGATCGTCAATGTCGTATTTGTGCCTGAGAAAATATTAATCTTACGAACAGATATGTTGGCCACATTGTTATACTTAGCAAACGTTTTTGTTGAACTATCTGGTACTCAAGCGTTAAATACAGATTTTTACTTTTCTAATGCCCTGAAGGGGTACTGGAAAGTTATTACATCGAACCATTTTTTTCTGAAATTCCCTCAAAATGTGGCGTGAAATCTGAACTGAAAACATATATGAAATTTGAAAAATGCATATTAATGTGTCTGCCTATAACTGCTGGCATTCAGAATGACATTTCGTTATTAGTAACGGTATTCTATGTTTTGGGGTTGGATTTTTCAAACAAACAATACACAAACAACACGTACAAACAATAAAATTCATGATATCAACAATAGGAGTTTCAGAACGATTTTCTTGGACCGATTGTCATTTTGGCCTTCGGGTAGGGAAAGTTGAACGGGATTTGCAGTTTATTGATGGAGAATGTGGCACACGATTATGGGCGAAGACAACGGGGCGACGAGTTCGACATCAAAATCGTCGTGCGATTGTCCATAAAACTCCACGAAACGGTGCCCTATGGAAAAGTTTCTTTTAGTGGACGGCTATAAATCAGAAAACCTTGCATATGTTGTGGCGCAGACGAAGAGGAACGCACGGGGATTCCAATTATGTTTATTAAGAATTATGGGACGCCCACCGGGGTTTCACCCGTCCACCCGAGGACTAAACTAATAAAGACGGTGGACTCACTCGAGTAGGTACCGTTAGGAGTTTGAGAAAATACCTCCGGCACGTAAGACCTGGTCAAGGGAATGACGAATGACTTGAATGATGCACCTTCACACTTACCTTTCCCATTTGATATTCAAGATTTTCGATTTTTTCTCTTTTTGGAGAGCAAGAGAAGAAACAAAATCCCACGCGGTGTCACCGGGGTAAATAAAAGCGGGGAGCAATATCATAATGGTAGCATTCCCTTGAGGAAATGGAAGTACCGTTGGGATGTGACTTAATGAATTACTTATCATGACAAAGGTCTGACAAGGTTGAGAGTAGGAGGTTCGATCATTCTTAAGCAGGGGCCGACGGTGTTTCTATACTGCCAGGGCCCTTCTAACATCAGAACCATAGGGTTGATTACCGACTTTCTTTCCCTAAGCACTCTTTTGTCCTTTTAACGAGTCTCAGTCATCTGTCTGATGAACAAATCGAGTTTCGAATTTACCGAACACCGTATACAACCTAACGTAACGACCAAATCCTACCTGAATGTGACTAGTACGTGACGACTTGTGAAATAAAGCTTGATCTTTACAGTGACATACAGCTTGGCTTTTTTATTATACAGGGTGTCCCACGTTATGGACCGCCCAACTTCAGGAGTCGTTTCTACAACTAATTCGCAACAAAAAGGGCCTTGTAGGCTTTTTTTTAGAGAGTTTGTTTCCGAGTTATTTGAATTTTAAGATTTTTTTCGTGTTTTCGCCTTTATCATACTAAAACGGCTATAACTCCCTCCAAACGCACTGCAAAATAAAAAATGATTGCACCATTGGAAAAAGAGTTACATTTCCCATCTTCCTAGTACCCCCCCCCCCCCCCCCCCCCCCCCCCCCCTCAGAAAAAGAATCTGGAGTCCTGATGGGTGAAAAATCAACACGTAAAGCGATTTTTGTTGTCAAATTGGCAAAATCTCTTATTTTTCTTTTGGTTGTTTGGGTATTACTCCTCCATGGTTGTTTACGGGCATCAAAACTAAAAACTGTGCCAAGATCTCAGCTTTCCAACGGTGTAGTAAATTTTACTTTTATTTCGCTAATTAGGGGAGAAAACGTAGTTTCAATGTTGAAAAACATCTTTTTTTTTTTAATATGAAATCGAGGGTTTTCTTGAAAAATGACCTTCTATGGAAATACGAGTTTGGGGTTGGCTTCTACGCATTTTTTTATGCTCAATATATACATACATATAATATAATAAGTCACTCCTGTTCCTTAATTTCACCATCGCGTACTTGACACTATGATGCAGCAGTCTCTCTCTCTCTCTCTCTCTCTCTCTCTCTCTCTCTCTATATCTCTATCTCTCTCTCTCTCTCTCTCTCTCTCTCTCTCTCTCTCTCTCTCTCTCTCTCTCTCTCTCTCTCTCTCTCTCTCTCTCTCTCTCTCTCTCTCTCTCTCTCTCTCTCTCTCTCTCTCTCTCTCTCTCTCTCTCTCTCTCTCTCTCTCTCTCTCTCTCTCTCTCTCTCTCTCTCTCTCTCTCTCTCTCTCTCTCTCTCTCCTCTCTCTCTCTCTCTCTCTCTCTCTCTCTCTCTCTCTCTCTCTCTCTCTCTCTCTCTCTCTCTCTCTCTCTCTCTCTCTCTCTCTCTCTCTCTCTCTCTCTCTCTCTCTCTCTCTCTCTCTCTCTCTCTCTCTCTCTCTCTCTCTCTCTCTCTCTCTATATATATATATATATATATATATATATATATATATATATACTGTATTGGTTATTGTTCTACTGAACTATGTATTATATATATTCGATAGAAATTTCACAAATAGAAAGAGAAAATATTGTTTTGATATTTCGATTGAAATCTTAGAATATATATGTATATTACAAGGAGAGCCTGTTAGCCTCTATCACTAAACGGAGTGCTACACAAAGGCATCGCCGTACTCTACTAACTGAACGAGATAATTCAGAAATTTATTTATTTGTTAACTGGTTCATTAATTTAGTTTCATTAGTTTAATCACAAAAACTTCTCTATTAGCAGGATGAAAACGAAAAAGAAGGGGAAAAATCGTAATATTACCCAAATTAGCTTATAAGGTCAAGACTAGCAAGTTAATGTTCACAATGTCGTCGGCAGTATTTAAGGTGTACTCCAAGAGCTTACTAACTAAGCAGTGCATCCATCCAAATTAAATAAATGGAAATGACAGGTACAAGATTTTTCAAATAACCATACCTGTAAATGAATGAAACATTTGTCTTCTCCCGTTTTTACGCCTTGTTCTTATCCGCTCGTAACATTTTTACACCCGGCCCCACTTAAGGGTCCATAACTCTGGTGGTATGCGACTATCGCGAAGCCCAACTAGGTCTGAGAGAATTAATAAATTATTCACGAGGAAGTTTTGACTAGGGGACAGCGACTCCCGATTGTTCTGCCTCCAGCCAACCTATTTAAGACAAAGTGCCTTAAGTGGGTGTTTAACTCGTGTCTGGTTGGCTCGAGAATTATAGGCGTGTGTACTCCGAGCGACGAATCTTCTGACAATCATCGCTGACTTTCACGCAGACCTCTGCTGTTTCAAATATTTTACTAAATGTGGAGTATTTATTTATTTTATACATACGGGAGAGCCTAATCACAAAATCGCCTTCATTGGGAATTTCGGAAGTCTGTCTCCTAAAGTAAGCAAAGTATCTTCACTACATGCAGATACACCGGTACATGGATAATTTTATTTTCCCCCTGAAAAATGTATGTTTTGTGTCTCAAGTTGAAACTTCTGCCAAGTTGGGTTAGGCTCATAGCTTCCTCGTTTACCTATCATTTAAAAGTGTTCAATATCATTTAAATTCCAAGCGGAAAACAGTAAATCAAGAAGTAGCTTGAAATGTCATAATTAATCAATTAAGAAGCGAAAAAATTATACTCGATGTAATTTACGTTTGCGCATGCGTAGAACAATGAAATAGGTACGGGACCATCCACAACCTAAACCGCACATCCGCTGACAATTTCTCAAAATAGGTTGAAAACTGTGGAAATTAAGGTCATTACAAGTATTTCACATTGGCACATGCGCAGTAGCTATTGATGATACAATTGTTTCGAAATTGGTATGAGGTAATCAAGTCAACACGTGGGTCCAACAACAAACCACTAAAAGATGGTCCAACATTGAAGGACACGCCCACAGTAAACTAATGGTGGCTGAACCCAAAACCAAAATTACTGAAGGGCTATTTAGGAAAAACCGTAGGGAACTAAAAACAATGGTTGGCCTCATAACCGGCTTTGCACCCCTACGTTTTCACCTACATCGCACAGGGGTCACACAAAACTCAACCCTGTGCAGACTATGTGAGGAGACTAACGAAACGGCATCCCACATAATCATCGAGTGCCCTGCACTCACCCATCGCAGAATTGAACTCTTTGTGGCCCAAACCCCAATGAGCTCTATTCAGAGCGAACAATTAATCAAGGGCCTCCCACCCCTGTCTCTTCAATTAAAGAAAAAACTCTCAGAAAAGTACAACAAACCAACAGGCTTCTGTGCTGGGGGCTCAAAAGAGAGTTTTTCCATCTACATCTACAGCTACATCATGCCTACTGCTGCTGAATTTGTTTATCGGTATCGCATTAAACTTTTTCGGGCTCAAACGTCACACAATTTTTTCAAAGACCCCAAGCTAAAAGACCTATATATGTCAAAATCAAAGTAGGTACTTGTGGTTTATAAATATCATTAGTAAACAATATACAAACTTCAAATTAAAAGACTGGCATTGAAAATAAAATTGTGCGGTAAACCAATGGGAAATTACATCTTATTTTTTTATTTACTCAATAGGAAGATCTAAGTAATAGCTTCCCGAAAAGGTGCCATATGATGGTTATCTGACCAGTAAAACGGCTCTTGAAATTCATTCGCCCTGGAACGTCAAGTCCCCCGCTCGCCCGGAGCCCTATCCATTTAATTTAACTGTCTTTTGAGTTGAAAATGGGACTCCGAACATGAGAAGCCCGAGATAGAGCGCAGCACGTAAATAATGACCTTACCGATTTGCTCGTCTTTTGTTATCTACAAGGGCAGTCGCGACGGACAGAAGTCGTTCATGCCAGTTTTTTTTTTTTTTTATCTTTATTTCACAATTTATTTATTAGTAATATAATTCTCATTTTTGACTAGTATGGATGAGATTAATGATGAGAGGAACGAATTGTAATCGAAAAGGGGCGACGCAAGGTATCAACAGGGGGAAAGTCATGTCAACCACCATATTCCTCAGGTCCTTCGCCTGTAGCGCTCCTTGCGGCGGACCTTGTTAGTTAGGAGCCCCAGCTATAGATGCCCTGAACAAAAATCTGAGATCAAAAGTGTCAAATTCCAAGAGTATAAAGTTCCCCATTGTAAAGTAAATCAATTGAGCTACCTATAAGTTCGAATGAAATGTCTCCCTTAACTGGGAAAATAAAAGTTATTTTCGACCTTTTTTCAATATTTCCCAAATTATCACTTATTTCCTTGATGTCTTGTACCTACATGATCTGGGCACAATAATTTACTTTCAAACACAGAGAATCCGATGCGCGATTTGGTAGACGTAGGTATTTATTTTTTGAAGAGTGACATTTCAGCGGCCTTTTATCAAAATTTGTTGGGGGTCCTGAGGATATTTCGAAAAAGTGACTTTTTAGATAGGCAAAGCTGGGGGAGATGGGGAGAAGAGGATTACAAAAATGAGACAACCCCGTGGATGCAGGACGATGAACATCTAACTATATCCCAATACCCAAGAAATTCTGGTGCTCGAAGGAGCGGCCGAGTGCTTACACGTTTTCATCTCATTCCGATAACTCGGTCCGGAGCCTTTGTGGAATCCATCACCTCCCTCGGACTTCCCGCTTTTTAATGGGAAGCTCCAGAAAAAAAGGCCTTCCCGCCGGTCAAGGCGGCTGAGTGATGTGTGGGATAGTTCTCCCGGATTAATTTTTAGGAGGATTGTGTGATAT
Source organism: Adelphocoris suturalis (assembly GCA_030762985.1). NCBI lineage: Eukaryota > Metazoa > Arthropoda > Insecta > Hemiptera > Miridae > Adelphocoris > Adelphocoris suturalis. The sequence goes on from CM061044.1 coordinate 87,856,783, forward strand.
CGGTTAATACCCTCGGAGTGTATCCCAGGGAGAGAGAGGACGGCTCTAAATCTCAAAACGAGATATAAACTGAAGAATGTTGGTCCGACGTGAATAATTTATTGGGACTCACTCCCTTGCCTCTTGCCAGTTTTCGTTCTCTCACATTTTTCGTATGATAGGTATGGCTGGGTAACAGATCAGTAGCATTAGCAGCCGAGTTCATTTTGCCCTTAGTCTCGTGTTACGTTTACTCTGCGCATGTGCAATAAGGAAGTACGAAACGCTGCCAAGTTGGGTGTGGCACTTGGGTTCCTCGTATCCGTAACATGAATGTATAAATCAATGAAATGATTTAACCAATCTTGAAAGCAAGTTTCCATAGCAGGTTCCTATGGTTGGGGGATTATTAAACTGAAAGGTGTAGCAAAAAATGCCTAGATCGGTTATGAAACCAAAAAATATCCTTGATAGATGTTACGTTTGCGCATGCGCAAAATTTGATTTATGAACAATGAAACAGCTAGGGGACCATGTACAGCCTAACACGCACATTCTCTAAACATTTCATCAAAATCGGATGAAAACTGTCGCATTTAACAAAACACTGTCGCATTTTAACAAAACTGTCGCATTTTAACAAAACTGTCGCTTGTTACAAGGAATTAACTTTCGCGCATGCACAGTAACTACTAATGATACAATCAAGTTAAAATTTATATGGAGTGACCAAATCATCTATATCCAACTATCCTATGAATTTGGGCGATATCGGACGACTAGGGCGTGGGAAAATTATGCTTGATGTAATTTACGTTTGATGTAATTTATTTGGGAACAATAAAACTGATTGGGGATCGTCTACAGATCATGCCCCGAATTCCACGAAAATTTCATCGAAATCAGTTGAAAACAGGAATAGCGGTCACACGACAAACATAGAGACTGGGAACGAAAGTTGTTCAGAACAGTCTAAAATGTAAAATGCGAGTGGAAATTTTAAGATACAAAATTGTTTTATCGAGTGATTCGTAGAGATCCGAGATTAACTTCATTGACCAAAGATATTTCGGTGAATGTTCGGTGCAAGAACTGGTGGAACGGATGACACTAAAAAAACTTGAACCTAGAGCTAAGATGTTCAAGCTACTCTCACACTAGCCACAAGCTGAACTTTGTACGTTTAGGATACACAAATTCAGATTGGAGATTATTGGCGATTACTGTGATGTTTAAATGATTGCAAGGTATGGAATTATAGCGTTGGACGGTTCAGCTACAATGGTATACAGAATTAGGACAAAAAAGAAAAATATCACGTATGGCTCGAAAAGAGCTCAAGGAAAATGATTTACCCGAGGGTTTCATCAGGAGCAGAACCTTGTCGGTTCGTTCGGAGTTCTTTTGGAACGTTCCGAGTAACAGTTCATTCGACCTTTCCTATGTTTGGTCCTACTTGGATTTAACTCGGACTTTTATATTCATCTTTGGAAACAACGAACATAAGATTCAGAATATACTCCAACCACAAGCACCTCATGAAACCTGAATCGCACATTTGCGCAACTGTTCGAATTCAAACATGACCCGGGATGTTTTGAGTTACTCATTGAGACCACCTGTCTGCTGTATTCCATCCATTCAGTGCTGACTTCAAACCATCAGTCGATCGGAGATCATTTGGCCTCAGGAGGCAAGCAAATAACTCTTCACATTTTATAGTCTCCGAGACTACGAAGCCCAAAGATGCTGACTCGCTCTATCCCCGTATATTTACCTACGGCCTGGAGGCGTGCCACCCGAACCCCCAAAGGGTCGTTAGTCTCGGGAACCCCTTCCCCGAAAAACACCTTCTGAAAAACAACAGCCGATTCATCAGCGCAAACGAAACCTCGTGGAATCATCTCGAAAACGACGGGGCACCGGTGATTTTTTCTTCCTTTTCGTCTTCCTCCCTTTCTTGATGGACCATCAAATTTACATACTCCGGCACCTACGGGGCTGTCGAGTCAGAGTGATCGCGAAAACGCGCGAGGCAACGGAATTATGACGGATCTTGTTAGTATAACTGTGATGGCCCTAACAATGTTTCCGACTCATGATTCGAAGGAGGGTTAGACAAAAAGACAGAATCATCCTGTTTGCCTAACGACTGGAGAAGTTTGAATGCGATTTCTTTATTTCTGTGGGCGCGGGGGTTGTTTTCCTTTCGCGGTGATTTTCAGACCGTAACTTGTGCCGGCGTGGGATTCAGAAGTTTGAAACAGCATCCCTAGGTACAGGAATCCATTAGATTTTATCGTTCGCTGAATGTGAAATATTAACGACTCCAAGTAAAAACACCGGGATTGTCTAAACCAGTGGCATTTGGGGAACTCTCGGGTCGCATGAGGCCTCTACAAGTGACAACTAAGGAAACCACCACCAGCTATCTACCCGTACCAGCTTTATCATATTTATGGTTGATTCGAATTAGTCATGGGGTTGTATAATTAGGTAGGTATGCATGTGTTTAGACTTACTCGATTTTTGCCGAAACGGGTAAAGTCATTGATTAGGTACCTAATTACCACCTCACAAACACTTCACAAAATATTCGGATTCCGATGATGAATCCAGCGAATCAATAATGGATTTTTATCAAGAGCCACGAGGCAAGCAAGCCTCTGAAGAACATTACGGGAGCCAGTGAGTCCGATGTCTCCATCTGAGAACATTCCTCATGATTTCCACCATCCAAAAAATCACATTTGAATGAAGAAAATTTTTTTTGATTTTAAAATTTTCCGAGCCATTGCAATAGCTTCATTTTCTACGAAAATTCGCTAAAACATTTGGAATGTAGCCTCTCTGGGAGGTGAAGAGACGAATAAAGAGATGGGCTCTTTCCTGATCAGCTGATTGATCTAAATCCTCTCCTGTTCACACTAGGAATTTGAATTTGGATAGGGAACCGCTGTGGACGGAGACGGATGAAATGATGAGCTCTCAGCTGAGCATCATCAGCTAAGTGAGTTAAATTTTCTCCTGTTTAAGCTAAGAGTTAGAAATTTCACAAAGAGCCTCTCATGGACATCGAGTCGAATGAAATGACGGACTCCATCTTGATCAACTGAGTGAGCTCCATTCTCTTGTTTTCACCATAGGATGTTGAAATTTGGTAGGAAGCCTTTAGTAGGGAGGGAAGTATAGGTTAGTATACCAGGGAAGATGTGCTTGGAAGATCATAGCATTCGTCTCAAGGGGCGAGTGCATCTATTCGTAACACTGGCCCGCCCGTGTACAACACTACACCCGAAAATTAAATGGGATCCTTTCTCTACCACTGGTCTAAGGGACAACATTATGATTTGAATTTGTCTTGTTCAATAAGAAATTATGCATTTGAGATTCAGATTTCAATATTTGGTGTGGCAGTTACGTAACATGGACGTCGTGCTATTTATAAACAATGTGAACGTCCTGTTGCTCAAGTTTGGGACTCTACTCTGACAAAAACTGGTCCTCCCATGAAATTCCCGCGTCCGAAGTCCACTAGACCCCGAGTTCCTTCCCTATGTGGGATGTGGAGGAAGATGCCCCCGAAGAAGTCACCGGTCGTCCTTGATCGTGAAATTCTCTCCTTTCCCCTCTATAAATAAAACGCCTGTGGGCCGAGTCTCACCTTTTCCTCGTCAATTTACAACCCGGGATTTCGTGTCGTGCTCAAGAAGAAATGGATGTCACGACATCCCGTAATTATCAGCTTTGCGAAGAATCGACGTTTAGGGGTATTCAGAGGAATGGGAATGACAGCTTAATACCGCAATGAAACTGAACTGGTCAGCAACGGCACAGCTTTAGTTAACACGTTTCATCTTAGTTCGTCATTGCGATAAGCTATAATAGTAAAGGTGTTAAGCTCTTTTCAAGGAATCGATGTGCAGAATTGACTAGAAAAGGATTCGTAGCATGAATGCAAATCATTACAAGGAAGGAGTCTTGGTAAATTGTACATCAGTGCTCTTATCCAGATAACCAATGTTTGTCTTGTGCAAAATATGTAGAATACAGATTGTACCTAACATAAAATAAGAACTGGAAGTTGCAATTAACCCCGTCAGTTGGATACTATGTACCTACCTATTACTTAGTCACTCTAACTTCAATACCGACATATTGATCGGTTTACTATGGCATATTAATTTTTTACACTTACTACTTCTATATTGAGTTTGGTTTTCGTAATCGGTGCCTCACCTCTAGTACCATAAATTACTGTATAAATACCATAAATGGTCCTTGGCAAAGCACGAGTACACAGGTACATAGTTAACAATAATCGTGCAGTGCCAATGCGTCAATTACCTATTGGGTTTTATTTCTTGTTGCAATCAAGTTAAAAACGTCTGACAAGAGAACGAACAGAAATCTGTACTATCTACCGAATAAACAATGGAATTCCCAAAGTCATAGAGCCACGTGACTCATGATGATTCCGCAGTATCTAAAGTAATTCATAGACTTCGATACACTACATACACCAGTACACATGGATAGATACCGGTAAAAGAAACATGGACATCAAGTTTGAAACAGCGTAAATCAATTTGGCATCTAATTATTCTGTAAATACTTTGGATTGATAGAGGTTTCGTACATGGAAGATTCCCAAACATTTCTCGACATTGACGAAATAATGAGTAAATAATATTTGTTCTAACAGTCAAACAACACGGAGATAAATTTATTTCGAATATTTCGAAGATAAATTGTATTGCGAAACGAGAGAAGTTCGTTTAAGATCAAAAAGTTGCTATCAGTGTTGAAAGAGAAAATACTAGAACGGAAGGTGTGAGGGGGAGATCAGTGAGAAATGAATAATTCAAATTTCACTCACAAATATTTCAAAATATGAAGAAAACTTGAAGATAATAGAGGTTGAACGTATTTCCAAGTTATTAAGGGTGAGAGTGCTGAATGAGGTTACACGACTCAATCGCAGAGCTGTCTACAAAAGATTCTCTCACCAGCGTCTTAAGGATGGGAACATTGTCTTGATTACAATGGTACTTGACGAGAGCTCGTGAAAGAAAAATAAAATTATTGTAGAATTAATGTCAGAAGAAAGTGAAAACGTGAAAGCACTTACACACTAAGGAAAACCAGAGGATAGCCTTCTGAGAAAGATTCACTGACCTGTAACAAAAGAAACAATCTGTTGTAAAGAAAAAAGTGTTATGAGGGGGGGGGGGTTATTCTATAGTTTGTAAGGGTTTTACCCTCGATAATTTAATTCTCTGCTACCGGGAAGATTTTAAGGAAAAATCTTGCCTTAAACCGTGGTATGGGTGGGAAGAGGCATACACAGAGCATACAGAAATTGAGCGGATATAATTCCTTGATATTTGTTTCAAACTATCGAGAGAACGGAGACCTCTGTGGTAAGAATCTAGTTGCAAGCACTCATTGGTACCCTGGAAGCCTCAGTACTTCTGCGACCAAGAAGGAGATGTTTGAAGAGTTGAACAAAGGGATGAAAACGAGAGACGGTAAGAACAGTCTGACTCGATTTTCGAGCCGACTTTTGCATCCCAGGGGGCATTTGATCAGAAGTCCTTTTGGCTCCTGGTGTAAACAAATAAACGCTTTCATTGGAGGCAAATGGGTTTCATCCCTCAAGGAGAAGCTTGACAAGTTGTACGAAAACAGTTTGAAGATAACGTAAATTTGTAATAATCAGGTTAGTAACAATAAATTAACAAGAAATAAGAGTGTTTGTTGTGGTAAGCTTTCTGCAATCATCACGGATAGAAGTTTACGAATAATTTATGATTTTATCATTTTCGAATAATATGAAGCTATTGCGGTTTTTTCAAAAACTTAAAAAAACTTGAAAATTAAAAGTTTCCAAAATGTTGATAATTGAAATCAGTTTAAAAACATACTGAAACGATTCCTGGAATTAATAATTTTTTATATAGTTATATAACATACCATAAATACTCGAAATTCGTCAAAAGTAGTTTTGGCTAGTCGAAATTCGTGTAAGCTCGACTACAACTACTTTTCGGAGAGATATTGCACAGATAAGTTTTGTTTTTTTCTAAAGGAAAGCAAAATACTAAGCACAGTACTTCTAGAAAACATCGCGCCTCTTCATGGTTCCAATAAGAAATTGTAATTCTGGTTTCACCTTTAGTGTTCAGCTAGAAAATCTTTGAAATGAGGTGTCACTCGGAAAAAATCGGACAATTAATTTCGAAGTAGGTACTTTGTCCACCACAAAACATTTGCTTTTTTACTTGATTTTCATTGGATCAAAAACCACCAGGCACCACCAAAAACGCTCTCTATGTTTCACCTCTACCTACATCTCAAAAATTAAGGAAATAATATATAACAGAGGGAGGGGGGGGGAGAGTTACTTTTGGGGCACCCTGTATAAACATATATACCTGCGCTACCGTGAAAATCTGAATTTTGGGACTCTGACAACAATTGTAGAGTGAATGTAATAAGAATGCACTGAATGTAATAAGATGCAAATTACAAGAACAAATTTATCACATATCACTCAAGTTGTGAACTTAATTAAGATATCAATCCAAACACAGAGTTTTGAGACGGAACTACATCATATTCGCATAATTTTGTGCAGACACCCAACGGCTTCTATGTATTCTTGAAGGTGTCAGACCTGCGAAAGAGGATACACAACGTTCGGGCGGAGGTCAAGCGAAATAGTCACTTGTCGGGCGGCTCGTGGCCCCAGTGCCTTACTTTCGTGAACCTACAGCCACCCCACGAGGGAAAGGTCCCGGAACGAGATACCATTCTATATCGATGTTCTACTCTCAAATATCACGATATTTCTCGCACTTCTTGCTCAAATTCCTGATAGTGAAAATCAAGTTGTAGGTTAGCTACCTTCTTGGCTGGTTTTAACTGAGTTGAGGTGAAGGGATTTCCGAGCGAGAGAAATCTTAGATACATCTGATATGATTTTATATTTTGAAAAAACAGATTGAAAGCAAATTAAAATAATGGGAGCACTTTCCGCAATAGAGAGCGAATTGAGGGCACCATCTCAAACTCTTCGGCATTCTTAACGCAGTTGATTAGCAGGCTCAATTTGTGACTCCGCTGACCATGAATCAAGATTTTTGTAAACCAACTACGTCTCTAGAAGGATGTAAATAAAACTTGCAGACGACAACCTTAGAAGCTGAGTTGCGCTGCCTTGGGCTTTGGGTTTATTTACAATAATAAACCTTGCATTCTACCTAGCAAAAATAAATAAATAAAGAATAATAAGAACAAACAATAAAATCCCCCTCCCATCCACCCTACTTCTTACGATTAGTTGTTTTACGCTGACTTCAAAAACCCTCCAAATTATTACAGCGTACCGACTTTATTCCATTACTCTAATCAACAATGTGATTGGTGTCAGTGACAACAGTACAATCAATTCCATTTTCATATTCATTCTTTCTTATATTAGGTATTCTTAACTATAGCAATCAACTTGTAATCAACATATTACAACTGAATAACAACACAATTTAACAACTTGCACATTTTGCAAGAACTTATAATGGTCCAATATTCGGTTTGAATGTTTTATTGTGCATAGAGTTCAAGTTTCATTACGAAATTTGCAATATTCCCCCATTTTGTTTAGCAAGATTTGTGAAGTTTTGGGCATTTTTTCACATGAAAGTTCATTTATATGGTCATGCTGCATGACTAGGGATTCCCTCATTCATTTTTGCTATTTTTGTCGATGTAGTTAATCTTCCTGAATTGAATAAAACGATTCTCACGTCAGCGTGACGATCCGTTTTCAAGATACAGAGTTTTTCCCGTTTTTTTGGGCATTTGGCCGGCCCCACTGTGGGCAGTTGTTAATAAATCTCATCTGGTAACAGAAATACAATACCAAGCTAGGCACATCTCAAACTTTCAAAATTTCATTAGTATTTTTTCTATCAACAACCACAACTCTGTGTTCATACCACTAATTGAACCATACCATACCAATGAACTGTACGATTTGCCTCGTGTGACTTGAACGTGGCTTTTGAAAAATGGGGCAGTGGACTGCGAAACTATGCTAAACAGCATTTATGTATAATATTATAAAACAATAATTTTACTATAGAAAGTTTTTCTAATTATAGAAGATAGGGACATCAAATACCATTGTAGTCATAATATTTAAGGTATGTGTAGATTATGTAGACGCATATGCGATGTTATGTCAACGTGCTATGTTTGAAATTATGGGCAAATCGCCTAGACCTTAACCAACATCACGGGGCAAGCCTACCGTTGGAAAAGTAAGCTAGGCGAGTAGCGTAGTACTACTTTTGTACCCGTACTATCATCATATGAATGCATCTCTATTGAAATAAACAAAATCTATCTATCTAACTTGAGGCAATCCATCAAAATGGACTTGCCTCTAATCCCTTACAATAGCAAGTTACCAATCAATCCCTCCAGTATACTTTCAATCCAAGTTTACAATCTTCACGACGGGTGTAATTTAATGTGCTTAAAGCGATCGCAAGAACTGACACTGATGGCCGGTTATACCCTCAGATTCGTTGGGGATGTTACAGGAATTGAAAACATCTCGGAAATTCAGCGCATTGAAAGAAGAATCTTAACCTTTCGTGAGAACGTCATTTCAGCGATGGGCAAAGATCGAGCAAATCCCGCCCACTTTCCACACTGAGGTTGCTGATATTATAAGCTTGCTCGTGGGACCCTCGAACCTACTTACCTGCATCTAGCACAGAAATTAAAAAATCTGCAATGAAGAAAGTTCACGGATGTCTAAAATGCGCGTTTTCATCTCAGTCAAGAACAGATGTACGAGTATACACAGAAAATGCATAATATCAACTGAAGAATAAATGTGTGTCAGAACTTTGCACAAGAAATTCTTAACGTTCTGATGTGAAATTTCCTACTGTTTATGCAATTGTCCACACATTTCATTAAATTTTTGTGTACAATATTTCCAAAGTCTAAATTCTTTGCATATGAGCGTTATTTACATAACATTTTTCTAAAACAACTACTAATAATGCTCTAACAACCTCCTTTTTAGTGATTTTACAAGCACATTTTTGAAGTTTGGGAACTATCCGAAAGTGCTACATGCCTTCTTCCCATTTGTGATGCTTAATTTTTTACCTAATTTGTCCTATGGCTATCAGTTAAATTTTCTCGTTACGAAAATGGGTGTAATTATTTTCCTAATTGGTCAATGAAGCTGAAATCTCTAACGGAACATCTCATATGCAGGTAGAATAAAATTACAACGTAAGACATTACGCTGATCAGCTGAGTGAGCACTGAGGCAATCGCCGGCAATCGCCCCACGCTGCTGGAATTTGAAAAGGAGCCTCTTCAGGACATTAGAATATAATTTCACAGATATAATTCAGATTTGAATTATACGGCCTAAAAAACATGGGTGAGGGTACCAATAATCGTGGAAAAATTCCGTCAAGAGGATTTTTCGGAAGATCTGATGTCTTATTTTGATTCTAAGGATGTAAATATCGTCTGGGATGAGACATAAGTATTAAAATCCAGGAATAGTTTTAGAATGCTGGAAAACGGATTCAAATAATAAGAGTCCGCAAAATCAATTCAATACAATTTTGATAAATTTGAAGTCAATCGCAATAGCTACATTTCCAATAATTCCCATAACGGTGAAAAACTAAGAAAATGTTCTCATAAGACAATTTGCACGAATGGGATTTCTTTCACTATACCTACCGTAAAAGGGAAACCTAGAGAAATGAATTCGGCAAAAAATGTAATAACTAATTTCATTTGATCTTCAGGCGACCAAAGACAGAAATTAACATACGTAAATAAGGAGGCATTATTTTAAATGTTCTTCGCTAATCCTATTATTATTTTTATTATTTATTTGCTATGAAAAATTTATGTTATAGCGAAGGTGTGACAACATTTATAGTTATCCACGTTGTTGACGGACAATACACGTTCAATAGTAGGTCCCTAACATAATTTCAAAGTAGTACTACAATGGTAATAGTTACAAATCTTTTTTACAATGGTAAAAAAGATTAGGACCAATAATAATAATAATAATAATACAATATAATTAAATACACAAATTCAAAAACAGACATTATACACAGAGAAAAATATAAGTAAGTAGTTAGACCAGCATTAGTATAAATTTTAGGAGGATAATGCAATTTAATGATAGCACATAATTCTTCTATTCAAAATTCAAAAATTAAAGCAAGTAATAAAGTAAAGGTTAAGGTAATGAAGTTAATTTACGTAATTCAACGATGAATTCAAGAGAGTCGTTCATTATTTGCGTAGAAGACTAAAACGAAATCTCCACTCTATTCTCTCATCATTAATAATCAAAACATAATTTATTGTTGCACTGTACACATTTATATGTTGAAATGTAATCTACAAATTTTTATCCGTCAATACTCGTGGGCAAATGCTCGCATTTTGCGGGCATCGGAAAAATAGTGTAAACAGTTTTTATGACATTAGGTGATGGGTCCACTAGATTTTCCCCATCGTTCTTTAGTATACAGAATAAATGATTATCGACCCAAACGCAGCAATCTGTCGTGGAATTATCAGGGATGGGGCCAAAGAAATTATTCCTCCTATTTTGCCAAGCTTTCGATAAATTTATTATCTTCTTCAGGGCCTTTAATATACAATAAAACAGCTCAAACCTTAGAAAAACGGTGAACCCATAAAAGATGATAAATAAAGGTATCAACGCAAAACTATTCCAGCAAGAAAGAAGTATACTATAGGTAAATCAGCTAACTTACTCAGAGGTGAACTACAGCGTGAATATCAAACTACTCAGCGACCAACTGATCTGTAAATTCATCACAGGTTGCAAAGAGGTACTAAAATAGAACAGGTACACAAATCAGCAACTTCATATCAAGTGATGCTAATACCAATAACGGAACAAACATAACAACAACCAACCAACACTCACCAACTCAATGAAGTAACTAAAACCAGTCTATTGCAGATTTAAAAAGAAGAAGAAAATAATAACCGGTAGTCACAATATTCACTGATAATTTGATTTACTTGCACAGCTTCAAAATTCAAAAGCAACAAGGCAACAACGTTCTTTAGTATATTAAAGTAATTTCCAAGTTTGCTTCTAGCGTAATCATAAATAGGATGTTTTGCCTACTATTTGAACGCCCCGAATTGAGTTCTCTTCTGTGTATGAAAGACCACACTATTGCCCCTAGTGAATGAGTAATTTGTAAATCTTAGGAGGGAAGTTGAGGTTTAGGGTGAGAAACAGACAAACTATCGCATGTTGCGCAGTCATTAGCTTGGAAACCGCAAAATCGTCTTTTCGCTATTCAATTTGTTAAGAGCTGCGGTTTTTCGTTGGAGTCTGGCCGAAAGTTTACGGTGCTCGTCGCCTTATATGCGAGTTGAAGAGGAGGAAGACGATGGAATTGGTTATGTGAATGGGGACGAGCGGAAAGACAACTTCCTCGATCCAACATTAAAAGAATCGTTCAGGCTAAGTTGGAGTGAGCATTCCCGTTGTACCTATTGTGTAATGAATAATTTGAAAAGGGGAAACAACAAAACCGAGGAGCTCGAGGTGGTTGGGTACTGGTATTGAAAAAGCTGGAACGGGCAGTGAAATCGTAGCGAATTGGTCATTTGTAATTTGAATTAGGAGGTGAATTAATAACACAGCGCAAGATCTCATAAATATTCTCATTATCATAAGAGAGATGTAGAAAAAAAGTTCTCTCCAGAAAAGAAGGTAGGTACATTATTTTTTCCATGTTTGATGTATTAAGTAGTTTTAGTTCATTTACAACGATGAACGAAACGTCTCATAGTCTCACTTTTGTGAATTTATTATGTGAGAAAATCTAAGTACATATATATACTATCTGGGCACTAATGGGATCTATTACATGGTTTTGTACTGAACAAGAGTACAACAGATAGAAACACATTTCATTCATTGAAGAGCCTTTGTAACAGTCGATATACCTACTGTGTTTTTCTGTTACACATTTTCCGTCTGATGCCCACCAACCATATGATACTCCAGATTTATCATGTCATTCGAAATTATCACATCAAACATCACTTGTATTGTGCATTCGCAATTCAGTGCATCCGGTATTGAAGTCTCATGGCTTGTCCAAAAGACGGAACACCATCTGCTTCACAACGCCTCACACATGGCTTTACTCCACTGGCCTTGTTGGTATAATGCATATCATTAAACTATCACAAATCACATTTTTTGCAATTTGAAGATTGATTCACCGTAATTACTTGTTTTCCGGTCGGTCTGTAGTGTCCTCAGCTCATAAGAAAATCAGGTCAGTGAGCGACATGTTCAGGATAATATCATTGAGACCGATCTTGATTTCAACTTTCCCATTTCCCGAAGGGTGAAGAGGATTGGGAGAAATTGTTTCTGGAACTATGTCGACCCTTTAAATTTACCCATTAAGGTTGAACAAAAATTCGTGAGATTTCAGGATCAACTGAACCTAAATGTAACTTTTGATATGTACACGTTCCATAAATTTTAGTTCTGTAGTTTGGGAGAAAAGCTCCGAGCCCTATGAATGGATTTTATATAATTTTGGTGAGAGTTGAAAGTAAAAGAAAAAACAAAAATATCATGACTTCTCGGACTCCCCCCCCCCCCCCCCCACTCTTTAGCACCCTCCACCGACTGCGAATTCCTATTCCTATCATAAGTACGAAATTTGAAACTCCTGACATAATTTCCAAAACTAGAACAAACTGATAATTTAATTTTAAGAAATGATCACGAAAATCTGACGAAAATAGGTGAAACATCAAGATTTATTACCCCCTCCATTCACCCTCTTCCATAATGAAATTTGAAACTCTTGATATATCTTCCAAAACTCGACCGAATTCCCCGTTGAACAAAAAAAGAATCATGAAAATCTGACGATATTAGTTGAAACATTATGATTCACATAATTATGACGCTGGGAAATGGTTCTTAAAACGTTGAAGGTTGCATTTGTAGATAGAATAATTTTAACCTAATGAACCTTTTGATTAATTGTATCTGCGATTTAAATTCAAAGATTAATATAAATAAATGTGTAATAATTTTCAAGCTGCCATTTACAACTCCAAATCGTATAAAGGTGTTACATTTCAATAACCTTCAATCCACACCTTCTGAAAGAGGTAAGGTCAGCCAAAGATTTGCTAAGCATATCAAAGTTCAGAGCTGCCACCGCGCCCTGCCGTATTTTCTTCTCCGGACAACTTTTCAATCTGACCGATCACGCCGATGAACGAGCGTGAAGTGGAAGACTCGAGAACGTCCACCCGCCCCGATGGGAAAAAAATGCGACCCGCTGGAGAGGTCATTCAGTTTTTCAGAGTTCGTTCAGGAACGCTGACTAGAGCTCTCCGATCGCCTCGATATCCTTGGAGTCATATTTCATTCCACAAATCAGCGTCACAGCCCATTTACCAGTCGATTCCGCTCAATCGGCTCCTACTACCAGATTTCGGTGAGAGCCAAACAACCGAAGCCTGCCCATTAAGTACCAATACGACCGATTGATTCCGATGAATCGGTGAGACCGGGCAATCATGAAACTCCAATTATTACTTTCCAACAACCTGGAGGCCCAAATAAAGTTTTGCAACCAGCCAGAAAAGTGTTGTAGTGGGATTTCCCTGGCATGAATCAAATCGTTGCTCAAGATCTATCATGGCCTTTTCAGGAACTACAAATAACTCATTCGCAACTCCAGTAATCATGATAAAATGGCTTTTCAAATATTTATTTATTGCTATTTTGCAAATTAATATTTTCTATCATCACCGAAAATCATGTCAAAAATGCATTTGTATTTTTATAAGTCAACATTAATTTGTAAAAGGAGTTCAAGGATGCTTTGTAGATGAAGTGCTTTGTCACTAGTTGCTAGTAGTTCTAGTTGAACGGAGATATAGAGGAATTAATATTTAATCTTGGAGAATACTATGATGTGCTCCAGCGTTTCCACATTTGGGCAGTGGCGGCGAACGTCTAATCGAGTACACCGATTATCTTCAGGTATGTATTTCCCATCAATCATGACTGTCTCTGTAGATGTTTTCAAATTTCTCCCTTGAACACCGTCTCAGCAGAAACTATTGAAATCGGCCGTGATTAGTGGGAAAACAAACGGTTTGCGATAAGACTATTTCTCCTACTTTTGTTACCAATTGTAATGTCTCCAAACCAGTGGAACCATCTCATAAGAAATACTTTAAGCACTACATCAAACTCAAAATTACATTTTTTGAGAGGCCTAAATAGGCATACACTTTCCGTCGATTCCCTCGAAGATTAGAACTAAGCCTTTACCATTGTAATGTGGTATACATACAGACACGTCATTGTAGTTTCTTTCCTAACAACCCGGCGATCAAAAGAAAGTTTCTTAACCGACCCGAATTTATTTTTCTGGAACTCTCTCAACACAATCCAACCAATATGAACATATATAAGTACTAAACAGACAAATACGACCTTCTTATTACTTTTCCATCAACCGAAAGGCTAAAAAAATGCTAAAAATGAGTCGAACACATTTTTCGTGGAATCCTTTTGATTCATGAAATACATAGTGAATACTTTCTTGCGTCCCTAATCTACCCAGGCCTACGTAAATTCTCAATCGATTGCAGAGTTTTTAGTAGACGTCGAAGATTAAAGCCAAGCATCCTTGGAAAAAAACCTTTTTATCAACTATCCCAACAACACAGAGGAAACAAAAAGATAAAAGTTAGTCTTATTGGATGCACAACACTGGTTGTTAAAGATCAGGGGATAATGGTGCAATATGGACGTTTTATTGAAAAATTAGCGGTTTTCCCGGCGCGTTGCAGAAGGAAAAAACAAATTGCCTGCTGTAATATTGCATTGAAACATTGAACTATACTCTTTACTCTAGTACCTACTAAAGGTTCGCACTCACTTTGGTTGAGATTGGTACGGGTTCACTTCAACTCCAAGTATAGTAGCTTCAGGTAGTTTTCATATCAATGCGTACCACTTTTTTGTAGTTAAATTATTCGCTTTTCCTTCGTATTTACCTGTTTCGAAAAGCGGCCAGTTGGACGATAAGGAGTAGGTTTGGGAAGATTCCGATGGCCTATCATCGTCCCATTAGTGCAAGGAAAAGTTTCATCCCCATCGGACGAACAGTACGCCCGCGCATAAAGGACATACAAACATTTGATTTTTATAGATATAGATAAGTACAGGCCAAAATGAATCGTGAATATACCGTGGAGATGAAAAGTATACGTCCTAATATACTTCGTCGAGGAAAACAACGTAACTCCTTGAAAGCAATGAATGCATTTTCGGTAGAATCAACGGTTTGATTGCCTTCCCACAAACCGAATAATTTTCGTACGCTATTAAAATGCTCCACAAAGCTCCTGAATTCATAAACCAAACCGGCTTGAAATGCACTAATAATGTGTAATAAAAAGCATCAAGTGACATGTTGCGAAGAGGAAATAAATATAAATAGTAGTATTATTATTAGAAAAGATACCTTCCAGGAGAAAATAAATACGATTTCAATACTGCTACTGCGAATAACTTTGTGTTCGTCCGATCTGTCTTGCATATCACATCATATCCGTAAGTCTTCCTTTCCCATGAGACTAGCCATTGGTGGGAAAAATCCAGCTTCGCTCATAACTTGAGTTAAGAACAAAGACAATAAAAATCATCATTACTTATCGGTATATGATGAATCACTTCGAACGAGGCAGTTGAGCGAAGAATAAATAATGTCAATAGATGTTTACCAACAAGCAATCCCTTTGTTTACTGAACGGTATTTCGAGATGGTTCGTGACCAGAATAGCAAATGGAGTGGTCGCACGACAAATTTGACTCTGCGGATAATTGGTTTTTGAGTTATCGGGGAAATTACGCCCACAATAAGTGAGAAAGACGGGAGTGGGTGACGCCAATTAGCGAAAGAGGGTTCCACAAACATTTTTAAGTGTCGACTAAACATGAAAGAAAGCAAAAAACCTATGTAAATTTATTCTGGACAAACTGCGGAGACTTCCTCGATTTTTAAAAGGCTCACAGACAGCTGTTATGGTTACCGAGGGAAGAAACCGAGCTCGCCAGTGACCTGAGAAGATTTTTGATTTAAGATCGGTATGGTATTTATATGTATGTCCAACCAAACCTCCACCAGCGGCCTCCGTACCTATAATAAACTGGCAACGTTTAATAATCCGTAATAGATCAGAATGATGTGTATAGTATGGTGCTCTGATTGCTCACAAGCTCGCATCTCAAAAATAAAAAAATACCCTAGCTCAATCCTATCAGTAAAATACAAAGAAGAACAAAGAAGAACAAAATTAGGTTTAAAGATATGTTTCGAAGGTCAAAATTCAAAAGGGGAGGGGGGGGGGGGACCGTGTTGGATTGTAGGGTCGAAACCATCGACTCTAGAGCATAGTACTTCGTGGCTGGGGAGGGGATGGCCCTGGTTGGGGGGATGGAGGGGGGGGGGGGGGTTCCAAACGCGCACCAGAATGTCTAGCTTTCTAGAACTAGGCATTAATTAGGTACATTTTACTGAATGAGCTGACTTAAATAAATATTATTAGTTGGGTGTATGAATCATTATTCTGGGTAACCAACACAAAAAGGTACTTGATTAGATCAATCAGGGGGATGAGTTAAACCAAACGTTTTTCAATAAATGCATATAAAGATATAAACATAGCTGATCAAAAGAAAAAAGTCTTAAGCACAAAATCAGTTAGCAAAGTTTGATAAGAAACTGTGAAAATTAAGCAAGTTACGGACTCCCTCAAAGAACGAACAAAATGGTCTAGAACGTAAACTTCAAGTAAAAATTTTGATTTGGGTAAAAAAAAAAAAAAAATAAAAAAATACCTAATTTAAAAAAAAAAATGCATCTTCCCTGGAAATAATGCTTCTAGTACCTATACGTAGATCCAGATGCAAAATCACAATCAACGAAAAGATTAAAATTAGCTCACGAGAATTCGATGAGGTAATGTGTTTTGATGAGGTAAATCATTTTTCACTATTCTCAATATTTTCTTCTATCCTCCACCTATCTATTCTCGATTAGTCAGCATCAGTGTTTAAGCGGTGTATGCAATTCAAATTTGTTGTATAATCCATAGGTATTACAAGGAGTTCCTTAAATACATATTAAAAATAGCAAATGATATCTTGCCTTCATTTCTGTTTCAACAATGTTAGAATTTTACGTATGATGTATCAAATGATTACTTATATAGGTCTACCTAATTTAACTATAATAAATTAGCACTGCATAGTTAACATAGATCACAATCAATAATGCCTACACTCCACTGCCAAATTTCAATAATACCTAATCGCAAGTCATTGCCGAAATTTCCAAAGCGGTGTTGATGTTCGTTCTATCTCTTGGACGGAAGAAGAGTATTCAGATGGGTCTCCACTTCTCACCCAGTACATAGATGTAGAATCCTCCAACAAACTTCGTCCATAGTAAATGATAAGTTTTTTACCATAAACCAATAATTCATCTCTAATCATGACGGCACGCTTCTCGTCTTTTCTTATTCGAACTTGGGGAAGAGATGCTTCCTAAATTCCCATGTTCGTCTGTCGTAAAACTCGAATATATATTAAATTGGGATCACTTGAACTTGTAAATGTTCTGGCGTACTGTAGATTTAGAGAAATTATTAGCAAAATGAATGTGAACAGGTCTACTTTTAGAAGGCTGGATGGCGCTTGAAAGTCTTATAATCCTCAAGAACGCCTAAAAATGTCCACCACCTTCCTCTTGAGAATATTCACCTTTTTTCCCCCTTCTAGAACGTTATAAAGACTAAGATCGTTTCCGTTGTCCGAGTGCCGGTTCTGTTTAGTATTCTTGGTTTTCTGGCAATGCTAGATTTTCTTCTATCTTGTCAATTCTCTTACCAACTTTTTCTATGAGCAACATAGTTTCTTGGCTATTAACAATTTCTTGCGACAGAGCATGCACCTGTGAATTCAAAACTATTGGATGTTCCTTCAAAATGCAGTCGCAGTTTTGAAGTTTGGTTGTGATTACGTGAAGGCATTGAATTACCTGTTATATCTCCGAGGTCGGCATTCTCGTAGTTGCGATTATTTGACGCGACACCGGTCGGCGCTTAGAGTGCTGCTGACTAACGAATACGGTCTTCAGTCGAGAGGATAATTCCCTCCCTTCGGTGAACAACAAATCACCAACCAAACTCGCAAAAATGACCTTTTTCCAGAAATCTACCCGTTAAAAACTTATGAAAAATTGTATTGCTGAGGGTTAATCAATGTGCAACCATAAAAACGCTGCAAATTATTTCACAAAGGTTTATTATTTTTTCAATTGAGAATGATCGTAGTTTTATTTGGCTTGCGTACGTCATAAGGCCCGTCCAGACTCCTCGGCGTGTCCTATTTCGAGTTGCCACAACCAATACTTCTATAATTATATACGCATGTTTATATTTCTCGATTTGAGCTCCTATCTATTCAAATAATTATTGCCTTAATAATATCATTATCTAAGTACGTACGAAAAGTCGAAAGGATATGTTATTAAACATGCGTAGGCAAAGCCTCGAAAAAGACACTTTTTCACCTATTTTTGGCTCATAGCACCCATGGGTGTGGAGCGATCGAGCTGGCGACAAGTTAAGACCAACTAGACCCCAAGTGGAGTCTATGTGCGAAAGAACGGATTTTTTAAGTCAATTCTAAGGCCTTTTATGGCCTGGATGGCGAACGGCGGACGGACATTGCAAATTTGGATTCTACGCACTTTGAAACGTAAAATGACAAAGTTTGAGGGGGGGTTATAAAATTTTTTTGCAATACGATCACATAGGCTTATTATTGAAAATAAAAAACCAAAAACAAAAACTGAAACGAAATACACAATACAACCGTACAAAATCAATACATTATTTGGAGCTCGCATACAACACGTGCGATCGGCTCGGCTACCTAAATGGAACTACCTACGCGGTATATCGTTGATATTTGGATGGCCCTAAGTGATTGCCATAGCTTTTCGTTGGTCCAAAGAGGACAAGAAAACTGATCCAAAGTGGCTGCCTTTCTCAATCTGGGCCCAAATGGGTGCGCTGGTGGAATCAGATCTCAGACCAATTTTTATGAATGCATATATTGATCTTTGGATCACTGAGGGTATTTTTTAGTTCTCAGGTTTTTAGTTAGAAGTTCTATTATGCCTCACAGATGGACGGGGTTTCCCATTGTTGATCGGTGCCTATGAAACACGGATGCGTCCTCGCCGACTCTTCGCAACCCTTTTTCCCAACATCAACATGCAAATCACCTGTTTGACGTAAATCGCCGCTCGACCGGAGGTGTGGCTCTGACCGTATTACAAAACCCTCGAACTAGGCGTTACATTGCGCGGTCACTCCCCTGCCCCTCGCTCTAAAAGGGTGAAAGCTCTTTGGGTCAGTTGGGGGTGACATCAGTCTTGGGATGGAACGAGCGTTGCCCAAGACAACACAAACATCTTTTCCGACGCGTTTCACATCCTGGGACCCAGGAGGACATCGGTTCACATAACTCGGTAGTTGAAAAACTGAAGCCCATTAGGGGCAATGATTCACTGACGTCCTGCTAGAAGTGAGGCTACGCGGTTAACCTAAATTTGTAGAAGCGCTTAGTACATTCTGTCATGATACGATGAGTAGCCATTCTTATAGTGACGTTTCTTTATTTGGAATGTTCAAATTATAACAAGACTTTACAAAAATGGCCTTTCAGTCCTCAAATTGGTTTTTTATTAATCTCCAACGTTTCCCCCAAGGAAGAAGCCTCAGTTCCTGGGGAGAAATGTTGGAGATCAATAAAATTTAAGGCTATTGAATATTGAATTAAGGCGTTGCTAGGGATATTTCAAACATATGATTCAACGCAATGAAATTCAAACGCATGATTCAACATTGGTTTCATGTGTTTCAAGCTGTGGTAAATTAGAATAAATAAATTAAGAGTGTCATATCAATTATTATACATGCAAATGCACAGCATTGTCATAGTGTTCTAGCTCATTGTAATGCGCAAAGCAGTGAATGTATCAGAACTAAATGGGATTTTCAGCCTCAAGATGTACTGAGTGAGACGTGATGCTTCTGCTACAAAATGCAGTATTTATTCATCAATATTCTTTTAACATCCTCAATCAACAACTAGTTTCATCTCTAAAGGGTATCTTGGGGCTTAATGGGAACTTCTTAGGTAGAGAGATATTATATGCTTTACCAGTTATGAGTCATCCATTCTAAATGGTTTCACTATTATTTAGTACACTATTATTTGGTACAGAATAACGTTGTTATATTTATATGGTTTGAATAAAATATGTTTCATACAAGGATAGGTTTCAAATTGGATTTGAATATAATACGTAAACATGTTTTTTTTTTCGTGAGGGTCGGTGTAAACACCTATATTATATATGAAACATGTTATACTGTATAAAATAAAAAGTTTCTGTCATGCAGTATGATGGTATGAGCTAATTTTTGCCAATTACCTTATTACCGTGAATTATTCGTTCCGAAATGTGAGAATTTTGATGCAAGTAAATTGTTAACTACCAATTTCATGGTAAAAAACCCGATCTGAATATTACTCTGCAATTTAAAAAATATTTGGGATTCTTTCGCTTATTAGGCAGTTCTTTTCGAATTTTCAGCAAATATTTAATGAAATTTAATTATATTTTTTAGCATGATTTTGTGTAGGTGTACAATTTTAAATGTTCATTGTTCATATTTTATTTCATTGTTTTAACTAAAATTCTACCAAAAAAATATGAACTCAACAATTTTTTAGCCATTTTTAATGATTTTTTTTAAGCACATTTTTATAAATTTGACCAAAATGTGCTCAAAAAGTGCTGGCCAACGACTCATTTTTTCATTTGGAAAGCTTGATTTATATTACCTATAAGAAAAATTCTATAATCCAGGAATAGCTTCAGAAAGTCTCAAAATGGATTTTGACTTTTTAAAAAAATTTGTTTTTAAATTTTTGGAGAAATTTCAATAGCTTAATTTTCAACAAAAACTTGCTAAAAGTCATTATACTCGAGATACTTTTGGAGGAGAGAAACTAGATGGCGTAGAAAAACTATTCGTTTTAATAATTTGTTTTATACAATTCACTTCGACAGACTGATCGAATCCCAAAATTTTTAGATGTTTAAATATGATCCTGTGTGCTCTAAAAATCCCTTCTTAGCCATGATTCTCAACATTTGGTTTTAGGAGGTGACAATGGGCATTAAAGTACCCGAATATGCACAACTGCAGGCAGACCATTAAGATTACCGATTGCCACAAGAGCAAAATAAAGCATGTACTTTATATATTTTGTAGCGCCTTATTCGAGCCACTACAAAAATAAATGCATCATTCTACCTATCTATCTGACGATGATGCCAATTTCAAGATGGCTTCGTTCCCGAAGCGTAATTCACTCCAGATTGAACTCATCTTACGATCCATAGAGACGACGTTCTAAGAGTCTAGCTCATAGCTTATCTTGCCAAAGATGGCCAGACCTCAAAGGCGCTCACAAAGCTCTGACGAGGCAACCATTGTGAGGCTTCATTGCCCACCCTGCATCGCCGTTAATGATGTAGCAGTTAACCTCTTGTATGCCTCGTCTTTATCTTCTGTCGTAGGCCTAAAAAACCGTCCTTGACAGAATGTCTTCATCCTCTTTAGGAAGGACGGCTCTTAAATGGACGAGACGTTTCGACACGAAGCCGTTTTCCCACAGCTGTTTTTAATTAATTAATCGTCACTTTCATTTGTGGTGAATGAATCAGAGGGCGCCCACGAACAATACCGGGGTCTGCATTTTAATAAGGACGGACGGTCCAGGAAGGGACGTCCCATTAGTTTAATGTCCATTGCCTCTCTGGTCAAGCTGACTTCATTAAGGCTTCTCTCATCGGGAATGACTCTTTGGTGAAAGTAAATAAACTTACTTAGTGAAATTCGAAAACATAAATATATATATGTAAGCAGTCTCAATAAGGTGGTGAAAGAACTGATTCATAATTTTCAACATGGAACACATATCTTGTCAAAAAACGTTACAAAATCAAATCACGAAAGTAACGCGGACGAAAGTTGTGATGTGCAACACAACCAATTTATTACTAGGGTTGAAACGTTCCCAGTTTCGGACCCACGAAAATCGTACACCACTCGTTGGAAAGCTTGATTCCATGCTTAGAAATGCCTCTTCCAGTCTCCAGGCAACGTAAAATAATATTTTCTATTTCAGATTTGTTTCTCGAGATCGATTGTAATTATATCACCGTCCTTTTAACCAGGTATCTTTTAACCAGTCATGTAGTCTAAGGAAATTCGTCAAAATTCCATTTATGTTGTATGTGCAATACTAGATCGTTTCCTCATATCGAACGAAAATCAACAGAAGCTAACCGGTTGAAAACTGCGGCCTAGTTAGCCTGATCAAGATGTTTTCGTCACACGTAAACAGTTACACGTACGTAGGTGTTCGAAATCGTTGAAATCCGGGGAATATCGCAATATTGTCGACTATACCAAATCCGTTTATAAGGGGAAAGCAAGCAGTGTATAAAATTAGGACGAAACTGACATGTTAGACCATAACAAGTATCTGACTGATTCCAGATACTTACACGATTTTTTTTCTCAGTATTTCTTATTTTGTAGAATAACTTTACTCTTCGAAAGATAATACGATAGCCTGGAGGTGTTTTCCGACACCTCCAAAGGTTAACGCGATTCGCGTGAGGGGCTGTCGTTGCATTTTGTAGGGGGAAATAACCCACCGTAGAGACTACGACTCCGCTTGCAAAACATTGAAAGTGGAACGCAGGGGACCGCCCAGAATGAGTACAATAGCAAACGGGTAACAAAAATGCATATTGTAGTTAGTTATGAAGTATGAGTTGACAGATGGATCGAATAAAAGTACAGAAGAAGCATTTAATACGATCCTTCAGAAACCATGTAGGTAACTACTCGGTGTTATTCATGGAGATAATGAAACGTATTCTAAGCGACACCGAATTCTCTAATCTCCGAAGACGATGAAATTTTAAACAAACAGTCCCCAACTACATATAGCGCTATAATGAGATTTGTTTAAAAATAATTCCGGAACCTGAAACTCAGCTAAAATATTCAATTTGGGGCGACGATGATGTTTTGGGGAATTTTTAATAATTTCCCTCGAACATGGATATTATTTTTCATCAAATAAATGAAAGAGTGTCGTTCTTATTTTAACCGTAATCGTAACATATCCAAAACCTTAGTAGGGGTTACTACTCTGAAGACACAACAGCAGATGTCTTTAACGATCAAACATGCATCAAGATGCTATGCTCTGTTACCTAAATACTCAAAAACGTAGCTACGAATTCGCAATCGTACTAATTTCTAGTGATGATTCACCATCGTGTTTCAATCAACAGAAATCCGGTATAAAATGTAAGTTAAGCAATGGTTAGGTATATTATTCCTCGATCTCCATCTGCTGGCTACTATATTACTGGTACTATAGTAGTGATACAGACGCTATATCTAAGCTGGCAGTATATTACTACTATAGTTTCCCAGCAATTTTGTAGAGGACTTATCCCAAATTCTGTCCTCGAGACCGAAAATAGGAAAACAGATAGCTCGCTCTGCTGATCGGAGTGGTTCCTAGCATTTCAATGTAATCCATCGCTCGTAACAAAACTCCAGTCAAAATTAATTTTTCATCAAAGTTCTCTAAGCAGGTCATAGTGTCTCCGTACTTTGTCATTATACCCAGCAAACTTGAGGAGGCCCAATTATGAATTCCAGCCTCGAAATCAAATAGAAAATAAATGAGCTGATTAACCACCGAGTTTATTGGCACTCCTGTTGACGATTTCTATTCTTTAGGAGTGGGAGGACGGTATATAGTTGAAAACTGTCAAAGAGGGAATCAATTGATTAATTGAACAAGATCCAATGAGAATTTGACAATAACTAAAAAGACCCTGTTTCATCAGAGCTATTACAATAATTGATTATAGGAGAATAAAACTAAGTTACGCTAAACTAGAAATATATTCAACTTAAGTATTTAGGAATTGCGATCTACGTCGTCCTGAATAGGAATTAACAGATTCCCCAAAATAACAACATGCTGCCAAGCATGACGTGAGTAGTTGAGACGATTCTGCACTATAGATATCCTCAAAATATTTCAGCAGGGCCAGAATTGAATCAACGATTGGGTACTCGAATCAGAATAATTGTGGAGACAGAAACCAGCACGGCAGTAAAACGAAACGAAATTCCTACGTGATGGTAGTTAAATTTTATTGGTCATAAATCAAGGAATGCGGTAGACTGTAGATCACTAACTCATTACGAGTAACTGCTGACCTTCTGTGATAATCCATCTTGATGATCCGGATTGTGTATTATATAGGAAACATTTAGGTTATCACTGCAACTTTGTACTTACAGTAATAAAAGTAATAATTAAAAAGTAGTAAATGGACATGTTTTCTACAAGTATATACAAGGTGTCGCACTTTCGGGCGCATTCTACTACTGATTTATGACTTTTTTGTCCTATAACATATATTTTTTAATTCACGCTAAAGACCCCTTTTTCACTTTTAAGATTTTTTCGCGTTTTCGACTTTG
Organism: Adelphocoris suturalis; assembly: GCA_030762985.1. Lineage (NCBI taxonomy): Eukaryota > Metazoa > Arthropoda > Insecta > Hemiptera > Miridae > Adelphocoris > Adelphocoris suturalis. The sequence continues at coordinate 87,881,605 of CM061044.1, forward strand.
TGTCACTAAAACTGTCATGACTCCCTAAATTTGCGGTCGAAACTCAAATCTGATTACACCTTTGAAAAGAATCTCCTTATTGACTTTAAATTTTTTTTAATGGAATGAACGGGAGGAAAAAATGTAAAATTCCGGAAATTTTCACTTTTTTCAAAGTTGTCCTCTCGAAACGTCCTGGATGGAAATATTTCCATGCTGTAAGCCTAAAAGTTGCATCACGATCCCAGATTTCCAACGCTATAGTCAATTTTCATTTTACTTTGTTAATTGGGGAAGAAAAGTAAGTTTGTATGATGAAAAACGTGGATTTTTCTAAGAAATCGAGGGTTTTCCTGAAAAATTATCCCCTAAAAAACTAGTATGGGGTCGGTTTCTACGTATTTTTTCACGCTGAATCGAATGGTACCACTCGCAGATCTCTCCAATTCCGTTACAACTGAGTTTTATACTTTAACTAACAAGTTTTAACCTTAAAAAACATATAAAATTGAGCATAAAAAATGAACTAAAAACTAATTTAGGCTTACAGCATGGAAATTCCCATCCAGGACGTTTCGAGAGAACAACTTTGAAAAAAGTGGAAATTTCCGGAATTTTACAATTTTTTCACTTACGGATTATTTTTCATCCGTCCATTCCATTAAAAAAAAAAAAAAAAAAAAAAAGAGATAGAAAATGTTACGCTCTTTTCAACGGTGTAGTCAAATTTGAGTTTTGACTGAAAATTTAGGGAGTTATGAAAGTTTTAGTGACAAAGTCAAAAACGCGAAAAAAATCTTAAAAGTGAAAAAAAGTGGTCTGTAACTTGAATTAAAAAATATATGTTATATGACAAAAAAGTCAAAAATTAGTTATAGATTCGAACTCTAGCCGGTGGTGCGCCCAAAATTTAGACACCCTCTTTACAGCGTAAATTGTTGGTGTCGAAAAATGATAGTAATAATGTAATTTTAGGTGGTTCCACGTCTGGTCACGGTTACCCATCGGCTCTAGAGAAAACTCCATTTATAATTTACGACAAACTTGGACAAAGGGGCAGGGTCCACATCATCAAATCTATTTTCGATAAAGCGGTACAGGAGTATGACAGCTCTGTTACTACCCTAATTGCGCGTAATACGGAACTATCATAAGTTCCACTCTTTTGTTATTTAATGTTGATATATCCCCCATTACTGCATCTAGAAGGTTCGAGACTTCCCGAAAGGCGGCAAGGTGTATCTGTACTCTTCTTCTTGGACGAATCCTGGATGAATGGAGAAGGAATTATTCGATAAGCTCACTCATCTGATCACGGAGGCTCAAAACCTGCACGATGGTATCCAGCAGTGCAAAATGACTTGATTTCAAAATTTTGAATCCTACTCTTAATGGACAAATCAGCATTATCAGGGTAGCTGTAAAGTATTCAATTTTCATACAGCAGTCCGAAAAGAAGCTCCATTTTAATTTTCTACACCTTACGTTGAACAGTTATTGAACCATAAAAATACCTACTCTTAAGTTAAACACGTCAAAACTAATGATTTTATGGAGAAAGTAAATATTTTTTGGTTTTGTTGTTTTCAACAATTGCCTACTATTAGTTCGAAACCATTTGCACAATTGCTCTAACCTCTCTCTCGAAAATTTAAAAAGTTTATCAAGGTTCTAAACTGCAAATGAGAAAATTGCAGGATTAATTAATTATTTAAATTAATTGAAACAAAGTAATGTAAACAAGATAACCCTAAGAATGAGTCAATACTAAATCAAGAGAAAATGAAATAATAATCAGTGTTTTGACAAGGCTATTGAATACAATGTTATTTATTAGTCTATTCAATTACCCTAACACGGTAGAGCTAAATTAGGTAGTGGTGTAGTACAAGGAATCGAGATATGAAACGTGGAAAAAATGATTTACCGAACAAGAAGCATTAAAACGGACATAAATACGGATTGATTGCGCAGTCGTGAGTACGGGGATGGGTGAACGATTTTATCAGGGTGACGGGTACTCTAGAGAGTATCGAACTAGTGAAATAATTCTCTTAATTTATCACGAGAGATCGAAAACGGTGCAACGGCTCAATTTATGGAAACGGATTTATCTCTGGGAGGGAAAACCTAAGTCATTAACCTGAGGCTGGGACCTTGGCATTAATAAACGGAAACTAATAGTTTGTTTCGAGAGATGCGGTTCGGCTTGGGGCAATCGATCATGCCTGACCGTTAGGATCCGCGATCATGGACGAGTAGATGATTACTTGTCGCTTTACCGAGTGAGCTGAGAGGAGATTGGACAAATTATGATGTTCTTGTGTGAAGTATCGGAGGATGTGATGGAAGTCTCATTCATGACTGGTACGATAAGGGGGACACTGTTGTTACAGGATAGAATCTAAACATTTGAAAACGGTTTATGAATGAATGAATGACGCATTATTTAAAAATCTGTACAAAAATAGGGCCTTAAGGCCCACTCTACCTTTCTGACAGAAAAAAGTAATAACACATACATCATTCCCAAGCTTTAATCAGACTTCATATTGCAATTATATTAACTAAATAAAATAGTATGGCTCTGGTGTGGAAAACGTAACGAAAATAATTTTTCTTCTTTTATTTTTATTTTCGAGAGATCTATAACAACATACGAATCATTGAAAATATGATTCACTTAAAATGCTTGAGAATACATTATAATGCTAGAGAATAACAGTAATACTATTATTCAATGTACAATGCCAGTAATATATCGTTGTATTCCTTTTTAAAAGTAGTCACAGATTTATCTAAGTTGAATAAGTAAGGTAGTGGATTTTGATTGTCTGAATAAGGAGTGAACTACCATACTTGGATGTCCTATGCAAAGGGATTTGCAATTGACTCATCGCACCAGGAGTATTTAGAGAGTGTACACCACCCACAAATTGAAAATAATCAGCTAAATATTTAGGTGTACCTGTCTTCAATAGCTTAAACATAAGTAACCCTATTCTGTACATTCTCCATTCTCTTATCTTTAGGCAGCCCGACTTAACAAAGTATGGCGTGATATGATCGGACATAGAGAAGCGATATCTGAGGCGCATACATGTATTCAGGGCTCTCTGCAAATCAAGGTACGAGTACAATTCAGAGGACATATCTTGGTAAACTAACGCTGCATAGTCCAAAATAGGAAATAACAATGCCTGAACTAGTCTCATTCTTACGTCCTGAGGTAAATGATGAGCTACCCTTCCTAACAGGTACAGTTATTATTAGTTATTAGTTGTAAACATTATTACAGACGGCTGCAACTTGCTCCTTCCACTTCAACTGACTATCCATTACCAGGCCAAGATTCCTACAACTATCTAAATTATACTGTAAAGAATAATTGCAGGATTATGCAGACATTGATGCTAATATAATCAAGTGCGTTAAAAATTTGTTGGTTTACGTTTCTAGATGCGTAGAAAAAAATCTTCTTGCGCCTAATACCCAAAGAGTGGTGAGCCTAGAATACGTTTACACATTTCTAAGTAAAAATGAGCTATTCATAAGTTGAATAGCAAAGAAAGTAGTTCCAGAGCTCACTATATAGACCTTATGATATAAGGGGCCGCCATTTCAAATTATATATATATATATATATATATATATATATATATATATATATATATGAAAAAGCGTTAAACTCTAGAATTTGTTTCAGAATGTCCCAAAACGGATTTCAATGAAGAAAGTTTTCGAAAATTTTGATTTTAAAATTTTTGGAGTCATTGCAATGGCTTCATTTTCTACGAAAATTCGCTAACAAACGTATCACGTTTCACGAACTAGAGCTGATAATTTCAGACTGATGTTTCTTCAATACTATCCACTTAGTGAGGCTAACACAGAAAAACAGCAGGTGATGAGTCCTTAATGCCGCTTAGTTAACCATGACGGGCGGTTTTCAATGAGGTCCTTACATCTCACGGGATAGGAAACTGTCTTTCAATAGGGAATCCATGAAACATCGCGCCCACACGTGGATTCAAGAGATCCACGTAACGGGAGAAGGTGGCGCCGGCACTGCGGGAAAACGAGCGGTTTGAGATTGAAATCTTTTGAAGGAGAGTACAATCTGTTTTGTCATGTCTACACTGCCCTATGTTTCTCGCGAAGAAGGCTGTACATATGCAGTGAACTGCCGCCCCAGAAGTCGTAACTAACAGTAAGAATATAGCAGCAAAATAATTTTCTTTGTAGTTTTTGCACACCACCAAGAACTGGGCTTAATACGAGGGGAAGGAGCTATAATCAGAATAATGAACCGAAAGAGCTCGTTACGAGTCCTCGCTTGAATATAAAACACTGCACATTAAAACAAAATGTTTACCTACTACTCTCCTAATACCCTGAAGATCAGAGGAAAATAATGGGCATACATCATCATGAATAACTTCTATGGGACATTTCAGATACATAGCTGTATAAATAGTGTGTAAAACTACACACTTTTGCGGATCAGATAAATGTGTGACACCGAAGTGGATAGTAAAATATATTTCACAACTATATATGATCCATCCTATGTTCCTAAAACCACAATCGGGGCATGGAATGCTCTTAGCACGGAATCATTTTCTTTGGATTCTTGGCAACATTGGATTTAGATAATATCACGAAACTTTACAAAAAATTACCTTCTGTCCTTAAATTGGTTTTTTATTGATTTCCAACGTTTTTACCCAGGATTTGGGGTCTCATCAGGGAGATGGAAATTAATTACAAACATCAAATTTAAAATTACTATAAAATCTCCATTGTTTTCTTTTTTCATGAAAATCAAATATAAAGTTATCAGTAATAAATTTATCAAATTTACGGGAAAAAAGGCAGTCCAAATAAAGAAACGCTTTCTAGATAACATCATTCATACATATTGAATATATTATATTGGAAGAATTCCTATCTAGGGTAGAGCTTTCATAAATCAATCAGCTTATGGTCTGAATCAGTATTCTTCCTCGATTTCAAATTTGTTCGGTGAATATTTATCGTGCTGACCAATATCCGTTACATATTCATTGCTTCATTGTTTCACGCTCGATTGATTTAATCATCTTATTGAGAATCACGTATTGAGCATGAACAACATGGAGTTGAACTATTAAAAAGTAGCAATACGAACTACTTAATAAAAATTCTAATTTATCGTCTGCAGTTAACATACAAGATTATAAAACTTGATTTCGTGTCTATTATTAACCCTCAACGACCAACAAGTGTGCAGTATGCACAAATAATTTAATCGGTAAGTAGTAAGTAATGGCTACTACTGAACGCGTAAGTACTTTCCAAACTAATCATATGAAAAAGGCTCATTAGGTTTTTTTTATTTTTCCGTATAGTACCTGGAACGAGCTACAGCAAGAAAACGGAAGTTAGTGTAAGTAATGTAAGTTAATAGTGTAATGTTTTATACTTCCATAAAATCGATAGTTACAGTGTTAGATCAACTAAAAACGGTAAGTAACAAACTCATGATGACCTAACCACCAAAATCGGTCTAATATTGCAACTAACTATTTATTTTGTGGACACATACAACATTTTCATCAAGTTCCATCTTCATCATTGAAATGGGTTTCCATAACTTCGTCGCTAGTGATTTACCCCATGAAAATAGGTGTATCGTAGAAATCGTAGCTGAAATATTTATTTCATATCTTATCCGACTGAGTGTCTCTCAAAAACTTTGATGGGGGATTAAAGAAAAATTTACGAGATCTAATATAAACCAGAGAGTGTAGTTTAATACTTTCATTAATTAATTAACTAGCATTATTAATTACTTGACGATTAAATGCAAAAGTTATTAAAAAGCGATCAAATGCTTGTGGGACTTTTCATTTGAAACCCATCTCAAGTTGGTATAGTTCTGGAGGAAGGTCCAGAGAAAAGGGGTCGCCAACCTGCAACCCAGAGGCTTTCCAGCAAACGTCAATTCGTTCTAAACAGTCACCCACGTTACAAGCTCCCATAAACAGTAATTTTATCTTTCAATTTAAAAAAGTGATTTATAATTTCTGACCCATTCCCTGATATCATTAGTTATTCAAAGCTCTATGTGATATCAGAAGTGGGATTCGTACTTTACGCCCCACAGTGCAATTTTTACAAAGATTTTTATTTTCCCGCATTTTACATGGAAACAGTTCGATCTAATAGTTCACACGCGTTGCAAGCTCCCAATAAAACAAGTGTATAAAACAAGTGTTTTATAATTTCTAACCTATTTCTTGACATCATTGATTACTTTATACTTTATGAGTGATATACACTAAATAAATATCTTATACAGCTGGGTGTCACTCAAAATCTTTGGAGAGGGATTAAGAAAATTTCAAGATTACAAAGTGAATCTGATATATTTATATATAACATTTTCAAGTTGAATTCGTCCTTTTACAAAATGAATTCGTCCTTCAAAAAGACAGACGAAATCTTGAAGGCCACTAGAAAATGATATGCAGATACCTTGTATCGATGAAAGAAAATTTATTGCATTGCTTTGCATAGTTGATAAAGATGTTACAGAAGAAATTTACAACGTTTACAAGGAATTGATACAAGAAATTTGCAAAACGTTCGCGAGAAATTCATACAAAGCCATGCATTTTAGAGTTTTGGTTTAATTATTTTTATTTGTATCATTATTATTTTATTTATTAAGTTTTATTTCGGTCAACCATTAAGGGTAGTAATCAAAAGCTAAAATATTGAAAAATCGAGGTATCGAAAACTGTTAAGGTAACATAACAGTACCTAATGTTTTTTGGTTGTCATTTACATATGTTTTCACAACAAAGCGAATGAAATCCGGAAAGCTGTACGATTTTCCGTTCTCTGACTACAATCGATAAAGGAGTAGCAACCGAATAGCGAGTATAATTTTCCGTGGGAATTAAGTTTCATCAAAGACCGCCAGATAGTGTTAGGCTTGCAGCAAGCCACGGTTTCGCCAATTCAAGGCTCTGCATCATCAGCTTGTGTAAGGAAAGATTATTATGTTATTCAATTTTATTAATTTCTGTTCAGTAGGCATCTACAATTATGTAGACACATTAGATGATTCGTAATGATTCGTTAAATAATATAGACAGGTGTTCTGTGTAGAAGAGCTATACAATATAGAAATAATAAACCTCTGTGTAATAATTTGCAGCGTTTTTTTCTATTTTCCTCAATGCAGAGGTAGCCCTGACGCTACTCTAGGCATGAGGGAAAGCATATACAGTACACAGTTGGTGCTTCAGTAATTTGTGTCTGATGTGCGCAGATGATAGGAGAGATTTTCGCGCACTTGCATAAAGACTGCAATCCGACCGCCACCGTTTTCCCGAGCCCCAGACACCGCCTTTACTAAGATACCTTCAAGATTCGGTCCCTCTTTATGAAGGACGAATTCAATTTGAAAATGCTATTTGAAAATGCTATTTATCTTATCTGACTGGGAGTCTCTCAATACTTTTGATTAGGGATTAAAGACAATTTACGAGATAATCTTTTGAATGGGTTTTTTTCTTCAAATATTAGAGGCTAACGGAGAAACTTTTGATTGGATTTTTCTCTAATACTAGAGGTTAATAGAGAAGTGACATCAACAGTTCAACAATCGTCTGTGTTGTATCATAAGGAGGAAAGATTAAGCTGATCTGAAGTATTTTTAAGAATAAATTTTGCTTGGTGCTTTCCTGTTAAATATAATATTATCAACTAAGTTTTAATCTATTGAAAATGTAATAATGAAACAATCAGCGGCTAGTACTCATAGCATTTAGTGAAGCCAAGAGTATACAGTGCAGGTTATCAGACACTGATTCGGGGAGAAGAGCCCACAAAACTATCTGGGGCGTAAAGGGTCAATAGCTCTCTATCGATGCGGATGCTTGTGATTTCACATTGGCCAATTTCCAACTTGCTAGGACCAACGTTTAACATCCACGTCGTTCTTTTCAAGATTCATTCAAAGAAAAGAAATCTCAGGGCATTCATAAATTGTTCTTTTACCACTGGCGCCGAAACCTTCTTCATGCGCTCTGCTGTCATTTCTTTCCAGACGAATAGGTGGAACTCCCGGAGCGTGAGTATTTGCCTAGCTCCTCCTTTATCTCCCCTCACGGTCGCAACCTTCAAGGACCCCCTAAGATCACGATATAGGGTCACTCAGTTCGGCTTAGCATATAATCCACTTTGGGCACCATTCCGAGACCCCAAGTGGAACACCGTTACACCAAAGCCTTCTTCTACTCTAAATATATACCTTTCTCTTCCGTGGGAATACCATTCGTTTTTCCTCCCGCGAAATCTGGGATGTCCTCCTCCTCGCCTTGCCCCTTAAAGCCCTAGAGTCTCAGGAGTTATTGAATCCGCTCCAAAAAGGATGATGAACGGTCTCGAATTTTTTTCTTATCCTCTCGGAAGATAAAGTGCATCGATAAAAAAAAGTGGAAGGCTCGCTGCTTATAATCTCTAATCTGCGAATACCCTTTCCGCTGAGGAACAATGGCAGGCCCTATCTCGGGCAGCTCATCGATATTGATAGAGCTTCTGATCTGGAAATTACCGACTATGACCGACGCTAAAAGTGAACTTGGCACGAAAAAATGCAACTAGTTAAAAGAGAGTGGTCGGGTTGAAAAACCCTCCGTTGCCGTACGATCACTCTTTTATTTGGGATATTACTTTTCTTCTTATAAGACTATACAATTGACGTCTGGACGGCGAAAGATTCGAGTTTATGTCGTAAATCTGCGAAGGTTCTCTTAGGTTGAACAGAACAACCGGATACTACCGCCAATCAATCCACTTCTTGCCTGACCTCATTGATTTGATACTATGAATCCATTGATATGCAGATGATATAGATTACCATCAAGCTTTAGACTGCCGTATTTTTACTTTTGGAGATAGATATGTATCTTCTTGGTTAATGAATGCTACATATTATATAACTAACTAAGACTTCACTCATAAATTTATTGAAAATAAAAAGAACTCAAATAGGGCTAAGACCAACAGAAATAAAAGAAATGCTGCACACAGTAAGTTGGAAAATAGTGGTACCAACTGTAGGACGGGGGTTGATATTGTCTAGGCAACCTTCGACACCAAAACTACAAGCAGAATATCTTAAGTCCGTTTTCCCCTGATTATAACCTTAAAATGTAATTATCTTCAAAGTTTACATAACTGGTATATCAGTTGGTAGAGAGGAAAAAAAATATATATATTACTTGACCTCATTTTTCTCAAAATGAACTCAGGATAACAATGTATTGATTATGGCAAGAAGGGGGTGGGGGCTAATCAATGGTAGAAGCTTAGTATATGAACCTTTTTATAAAGATGACTGTTTAGATGACGATTTGTATGCCTTTCTCCCTCACAACGAAGTGATCCACTTCAACATGGCATCCGTTTTTTCAACAGATTGCCAACCTCAATAAAAGAATTACCGGACGAGGATTTTGCAAGAAAAATTAAGTGTATTCACCATTGAAGCCGAACTTTATGATACATCTGACTTTTTTAACTTGAAGTAACCTATATACATTTCTTGTGACTGGCTTGCCGAGGAATATTTATACAAGTACTGAAGCATGCCTATTGTTTTAGTATAATTTAGGTACTCAGTATTCTTGTCCATATATGTTTTTAAGTTTGTTATATTTTGATATTGATATTACCACAGACAGACAGACAAACAAACATCAGACTGACAGACAGACACGGAACCAAAATTGATCAGCAAGCTCTGAAACGCAAAAAGCAAGTTTAAATTTTGATTTTGGAGGACAAACATTTTTTCCGACTTCACTCACGAACACAAAGCTTTTCTATCTTCGGTACTGAGGAAACAAAATCAGGAATCCATAACTGATAAATAATTGTGAATCTGGACACAATTCCCCTCAAGCTGAAACTCATAGTCGATGCCGATTTCATATTTGGACTGCGAATATATATATATATATATATATATATATATACTATATGAAATGCGGTTAATTAGTGCATCCTGGACCACCGTATACCTAACACCAAGTCTTTCAAGAATAGACTACATTAAGGAACCTGGAATCCATTCTTTTGGGCATTAAGACAATAAAAGTTGGGGTGAAGTTACGATATTCGTGGATTTCTGCCTCATAATTATTGGTATAATTTCATGAGGGTGATGTAAGCATTGAAAATTCAGGGAACTACGTATCAAACATACAGAAATTAGTTAATGTTGTGTCCCTTCAAGTTCGGATAATTACAAATCTGGAATCCATTATTCAGGACAATGCGGAAATAACAGTGAAGCTGGACAGAATATCCCCCCAAGTTGGACAATAGTAGATGCCAATTTCACGATGGGCCGCGATGAGTTTCGGGGCACCGCTCAATCCCAGGGGTGGACCCCAGACATCGTTCACGACCCTTCCTAATGCCAGGCCCGGGAAGATGATCACGTGTCCGCTATCCGAACCGAAAGAATGTAAATTGCTTCCGCCCGGCTCATCCCGATCGTACACAAGGTCAGAAACGCCACGGATGGGATTAGGTGAACGATGAATTCGTGGCAAAATAGGTATCTAGGAGAGTCCCAAGAGAAACAGAACTGCAGCAGGCAGGCTGCATGTTTTGCAGTCCCTTTGAAAATTGCATACTGATTATTCAAAAAACCTTAGTTCAGCTGATTTTTGAGAACGATGAAACTATTGCAATAACAATCAAATACTCCTAACTCGTCTTCATGTTTGGAAATCCGTTTTGAGGGATTCTGATTTTAACGCTTTTCCAAATAAATGTCATGCGGTTTTATGTTGGTTTAGGAAAAGTACAGATGAACATTTGAATATTACAAAGAAATTACAAGCTCCAAGATTGAAGGATCCTTGCCGTATACTTGAAACAAATTATGTTCGAACTATTATCTTGACATTTGTGAGTTTGATGCTAAGCTGCACTACATAACCCCTCCGGTTCAACACGATTTCATAATATACTCCACTCATACTAATTAGTGATTCGTTCTAATCTCATGGCAATAATTTTGATCATTCTATTGCGTAAATTGTTACTGGCAATAATTTTGATCTTCTTCTAGCATAAATCTACATCTAGCTTCAGCATAACAAGCAACATTGTGGAAGCGATATACACATGCAATGGGACCAATAAGTATAAGGAGGGGCCCAAATGAAACAGAACCATGTTGGAGTCACTTAGAAATTTTCAAGCTGATTTGTAACTATTGATTATTCACAAAACCTTCGTTCAGCTAATTTTCGAAGACGGTGAAACTAATGTATTAACAATCGAATACTCCAAATTCGCCCACATGTATGGAAATCGGTTTTGAGGGATTCTGATTTTAGAGCTCTTTCACGTAAATGTCTTTCAGTTTTACGAACGTTTACGAAAATTACATATGAACAGTTGAATATTACAACGAAATTACAACCTCCAAGATTGCTGCGTCTTTGCAGCATACTTGAAACAAAATGTTGTTCGAACTATTATCTTGATATTTGTGAGTTTGATACTAAGCTGATGTTGAGAACGAAGATGCTTTTCAAGATAACTCTCCCGTTCAGCGAGATTTCATAATATACTCCGTTCATGTTAATTCTCGATCATTCCAATGGCAATAATTTTTATCATTCTATATAGAGCAAATCTACATCTAGCTTCATCATAACAAGCAACATTGAGGAAGCGATATACACATGACATGGGACTTTAATTGGTATACAGGAGAGGCCCCAACGAAACAAAACTACATTGAAATCACTTTGAAAATTGCAAGCTGATTTGAAACCGATGGTTATTCACAAAATTTTAGTTTAGCAACTTTCGAAGACGATGATTACAACCTCCAAGCTTGAAATGTCTTTGCAGTATATTCCAAACAAGATGTTGTTCAAACTGCTATCTTGAAATTTGTAAGTGTGATGCTTAGCTGGTTTAAGACATAATGGACAAAAAAAATCTGGCCCATTTAACTCCTCCAATTCAATGGGTGTTCATAATACACTCCACTTACAAGTGTTATTGGCAATAATTTTGATGTACCTAAAGCAAAAATCTACGTCTAGCGTACTACAAGCAATATTTTTTTAAGGTATATGCTTATATGACGGAACCAATAAAGTGTGTATATTATGATTCAAATGTACATTGGTAATAGTGTAATCAAATTTTCAATCCTCGAAATGGTCTAATCAGCATACAATTTTGTCTTGCAAGTAGCAATTCTTTGTTTACATTTTTTGCAATGCTTATAGCGATTAATCGCGTGCAAAATTGGTTGATTAGATTGTTTCTGATTAAACCAAGAGGAGTCCGAGTAAAGGTTGGAGTTTTAACACATCGTTTGAGATGTCTTGGAATGTTATCCAGGTTATTCAACGTTGACTACTCCTATTTTTCGAACCCACTAACCCCCTACTTTACTCGCCCTGCAAGTTCTCATTAATTGGATTAACTTTACAGTTTATCAGGTCGATCAACCAGTTTCACCACTCATTAAAAGCTTTTCCTTCAGGTTTCCAAGGAGATGAAAGGAATTGATTGAGATTCTGTACAAAACCTCGGATGCGATACGTTACAGATGCCCTGCAGTCGTTCCTGAGGCGTTCCGGTTGAATTGGAAGGTCCCAACAGCGGACGGGCACCACGCGAACATTCCGAACGGTACCAGGAAATGCTTCACATGTTTTACGATGGAAATATATACGCCTTAAACGTGATCTGAATGGAGGCTTGTATAACTGAATGGAACCGTTCAGTTTGATGCTAGTTTCTAGCATTTGATTTTAAATCGAATGCGAATATTAAAAGGAACAACTGCCAATGGAGTGTGGCACATGAGTGTAATATTTTATTACAACCAGCAAAACCATCAAAATCAGATGAAAACTGAAGTGAGATGTTCTCTTGTTGATATAAATTTTACGTTAGCCCTTCGCCGATACTTCGTTTATTTCTGGAACAATGAAATTCATAGAGGTCGTCATAACGTTTCCGAAATGGAAATTTCAGCAATCATATACGAAACGTTTGGAGTAACACTTACTCGACACAATAATTTCGCATTTGCGTATCTGCAGGGTCTACCCTCTTCCTGCCCTGACTGAATTCATAGAAGGCATTCTAGACTCAAACCGGTACGGCACAATTTGTATGAATTTCCTCGAAACTTGATGAAAACTGTAGGCTATGGCAAAACAAGAATTTCACGTCCGCGCAAACGTATAGACTGCATTCAAAAACCTGTACGCAAGATGTTGGTCTCAAAATTTATGATCACGTCCAGACTATGATGGCTCGTATAGCCCACCTTTCAGAATGAACCGGGATATTTCTCAATAATCCGATCAAATTAATCAATTCGATGATCCTTCACTAACAATACCTATCCATAATATAGAACAAATGAATAGCTACTCACAATGAACAGCGTGTAAAAAACCACTTGCACTTTTTCGCTCATACAAAATAAAAGATTTGATACTTATTTATATGCCAATGGGTAATTTTAAAAGTGCAAGTAGTCAAGAAACAACCGAAAAGGTGAACCGAACGGGGCAATGCCCGGTGAACTGCCACAGTCGTTCGTTTCAAATAAGAAACAGGCCGGGGAAACGTGAGAAAGGAAGAGAACAAGGTTTCGGGCCAATGATTTGAATCTGTCATGGATCAGTTAAGAACAGAAGGACAAAGACATGCTTGAGATTCAACACTTGAAGAATCAAATTGTCAGGTCGAAGGGTCTCGAATCGATTGAGGTTTTATTGAACCGTTGAAACACGGATCTTTACGTGTGGATATGTTTTGAATCACTTGGTAAAAAAAGAAATACATTAATTCATTAATACACGTAATACAAAAAATAATACAGGCCTCTCTTCTCTTTAAGATATAAACTTGCGCTGATAAGTGGAGTTTGCAGAACTATAAGTAAGCGAAATAAATTATAACCATGAACAAAAATAAATGGGTAATAATGAACTAAGCTATTCGTAAAATTTGAAAAGAAACATATTAAGAAACAACTATCAGCAAAAGTACAGGATGATAAGACAAGTATAACAGAAAACGCATAGAGATATCAATTAGTAAGCAAGACAGAAACAATGACAACGTTACTAACATGTGTACTGAGCGAAAGCTAATCAGGCGGAAAATGGGTCTTTATGACTGCTTTAATTACAGATAATTTGCCAATTTTTCTGATCTCCAAGGATAGAAGGTTGACGAACCTATCTCTTTGGACGGCATCATAAAAGGCAAGAGCAATCCTGGATACAAGGATAGTAATCACATTTGTGTATGGAAGCAGATTTAGGCTGCCCACGCCATTGGCGAGATTTACACCCCCATCCTATTGGTGCGTTTTACACTTCCCCCCTCCTTGATGAAATTTATACTGCCCACCTCCTTGGAAGGATTTATTCTAAAAGAGCACCCATTGCGGCCTGACGGGCCGGCGACGGGGGGAGCGCAGGCCAAGACAGGAACCTTGGAAGTAGGAGGCGGGCAGAGATGGTCGCGAAAGCCCTTTGTTTTTTTTTATCTCAGCACGTTTTTGACACACTTTCGCAATTTAAACGAATATGGTTAGAAATTTTGGAAAACTAAGGTTCTTGCACAATAGTCAGGAGATCCAGAGTTTGAATTTGAGTACCAACATGTTAGGGTTCTGTTGAGCCTGAATGGGCGATCTTTTTGAACCTCATCATTCTCGTTGTGCAGTTTTATTATATAGAATGAAGCTTTGTATTAGGTACTGTCTTCACCACGTACAACATCTTTGTACAGTAAGAAGGGACTTCAATTTCTATAGGTCTCTTAAAGCCAAAAGTCAGCAGCATTATGAATTGATGCACTTCAACAGTCAGTATGTGTACCTGGAAGTGATCCGGTGGGAAAATTGTTAAACCGAGCTAATCTCGTTAGGCCCCAGCGAATCTCGAGTACACGCTCTCGAACACGACAGATAATAACTATGAGATAAGGGAAGCCAGGCATTTAACGCCGTTTAAGTCGGATGGGCGGAGCGTTCGTCCCTTGCAAGCGGAGCGAAGCTCAGTTAATTGCTCGAAAGACCTTGTAGAGTGCGTTGTCGCGCTGAGTCAGGGTCGCGGCAGGAAACGCTCGCTCCTTCCAGGCGTTCAGTTAGCCTTTCTTTTTTATTCTCCTTAGCCCTTAGAGAAATACGTGCTCGTACGGAGAGCTCGGACGATTCAAAGAGCATAAATCACAAACAGGAGGAAACCGTTTGGTTAAACAGTACGTCGAATCACTTTTCCGTTGAATGAGTTGTCGATAATGAACACGATTCCTCAATAACTTATTTTATGTTCAATTATTGAACATCAAGAAGTAGACAATTAGGAAAAACCGCTGCAAATCATTACACAGTGGTTTATCATTCCTGTATTAGATAGCCTTTCTGCGCAGAAGAACACTGGTCCATGAAAAATTAGGTACCTATCAAACTAAGTCTACGGTGCAGTATCGAAATATAACTGGACGATATCACCTACCAAAAGATATAATAAATAAATTAATTTACTAAAAAGGATGAATAAATGGGGGGAAAACTGAAAGTGACTACGAAGAAAGAATTAAATAATGTGTTGACTCCGCTGGGATACGAAGCCGGCCAGTGTGGCGGCGCACAGTGGTTCCGAAGTGTGCGAAAACCCCAAAAATGAAAGTTCTTCTGTCGTAATTTTTCAAACATTTATCGAGACCTACCTCTGGTTAATGGATCTGTGACTAACTTTCTCTCAAGATTTTCCGTTTAAAATATTCATTTTTGAGGAAAATCAATAAAATTGCCTGTTTTCCTGAAACTTTGAGTTACTTTTTCCTGCAAACACCAGCGTCTTTGTAAAATCGGTTTTTCTTGTAAAGGGCATGATAACTATGGAAAACTTTCTGGGAAAAATACCTAACATCTAGCATTTTTGTCTAGGTTTTGGACTGTAAATTATCATCGTTATCATTCGTTGCGATCCGGTCAATTTTAAACAACACTTGATGACTCTGAGAGGGTATCTATAAAGTTGCAGGTGCTATAATGTGCTACTCCGGTCATGGTTGTGCTACTCACGGTTGACCGTGCAATACGAAAGCGTTGTTTGGTGTCCCATCAAGAACGTACGGAGTGATCTGCTAATATTCTTTAGAATTGTAAGGAGTGAGGTGTCATGTAATGTTAAGGTGGTTTACAACGGAGTTTCAAGGACAAAAGACCACGTTACGAAATAGGTCGTACAAATTTACGGTAAGTCTTGAAGTTGAAATAGAGTAAAATTTCTGGATACCTCACCATGGATAAATTAAACCTGAAGCATGATGGTTAACTCACTCAATTGATCCTTCCAGGTCTTAAGAAAATTATTCTTCTTCGCCCGATCAATAACGGCATTACCACTTCAATCGGTTTCATTGAGGTAGTTCGCGAATATGAAGAAACCGATAGTTTAAATAGAACGTTGAATTATGTACTTTATAGAGTAAATTTGGAACAGAGGAGTATTATGATCACGAGATATTCTCCGAATGTCTTCTTATTGCAGATAGTTCGTGTTGTTTTAATATTGTCAAGGAACTGCCGTATGTATAAAACATATACATATGGTTTATTGTTGATAGATATATTTACCAACAGAGTTTGTAATTGGCTGTTTGTTCAGATAGATCATACCTGTAACAGAAAAAAACGAAAAACGTTAGATGCCATCAGGCAAACAATTTACTCAAATTTAGAAAGTAGTAGGTACTACTAATATAGACAAAAATCTCGAATTACTACAACATCTCCACCAACTACTACTTAATAGCATAACCAATAAACGCAATTATAACCACATCTGATACGATTTTTAGCATTGTATAGCCATCTACTGAAGAACTTGAAAACGTATGAATCAGCATTCGCAAAGTATCACGGTTAAAACTATTTACGGTGTGCACTCAAAAACTATCTGGGATTAGTAATGGTTTGATAACGATGAAATTTAGGTAGGTAGGTCTCAACTCTAAACAAATTTACTAAGGTAAGATTGCCAGCTTTGATCCTGATGAAACTTATAAGCAGAGGCAGAATTTTTATGCAATTGCATATCCTCATCAGAAGGATCCGGAGATTGTAACATTGAGTTAACTTTAGTTGGTGCTCTGTTTCAAATTTTATACTGCATATTTTTGCATACGAGCTTAAGATGCACATTAATGCATATTCGGGGAGAATTTCGTGATACTGCATGGTTTGGAGATAAAAAAGTTTCAAAATCATAAACGCACCTTGACCCTTCTCAGAGAATGGGAGAAAGTAAAAGATAATGAAGGTACAAATGAGTTTTACTGTGGGTGAAAGAAAAATGTTGAGAAAGAGACCTGCAGTCCAAGCGTTCCACGAATGAAGGACCGTCGTCCCATCAAAAGGAAACACTTCAAAGTTTTTATTTAACTTGGAAATCCATGGTCAACCTTTTGAACTATGAGATGTACCACTTTTTGGCATTTTCAACAAAATTCTTCTGAGGGCGTGAGTGAATAAAATGGGTTTACAGGCCCAGTCATTTTGAGTAATTTGAAGTTTGCTCAGATCACTTCAGTCGATGTGGAGCGTTCAGTTTCCATCTGTAAGAAATCCCTCAGACCACGAACAACTTTGTTCAAGGCAACCTGGAAATGTACGTTTTTTAAACGTACGCTCACCAACGAAAACCTGGCGCGTGATCAGTGAGGGAAACAGCTGTGTCCTTTGGGCTGTTAATTATTGCGCATTTTGTAAAAATCATAAACCTAATATGCCAACTTCCATTCAGAATTATATTCGTTCAGAATTTATTCTTTTCAAGTGTTGAATTTTATCTCCCGTATTTTTCTTGTTTTTGTTGCATATTTCATTGCATATTTGGGGAATTTATGCTGCAACAATTCCTGCCTCTACTTATAAGAGATCATCTGTGACAAATTTTGTTTAGAAACGTCTGAAATAGAAAACGCCTCGACTAAAAAGAATGAGTCAAAATCCGAAGAGGGACTTATTTTTCTGTTGATACAAACAACCACAACTGATGTGAATTCACACTCAGTTCAACGGCAATATATATGAGATAAGAACTTCGTTGAATTTAGAAACTTAATTAGAGAAATAGGTGCAACATATTTATACAATTATTTAGAATTGAGCGCAGGTTCAATTGATTCTATGAACAGATGCGGGCCCATTCATTTAAATACACCGAGATACATCAAACTCCCGTATTCTAACCTATTCAGTAAATAGATGTAGTCATTTTTAGAGCTACAAGGAGTGAATTCTTAGAATACCATAGTTATAAATATTAAAACTATTGAAGTTATTATCGCCGAGATACAGCAAACTCCCGTATTCTAACCTATTCAGTAAATAGATGTAGTCCTTTTTAGAGCTACAAGGAGTGAATTCTTAGAATACCATAGTCATAAATATTAAAACTATTGAAGTTATTATGAAAAAGCGTTATTGTAGTACGAAATATTACAAAATGGTAGGGATTTTTTCGGACCACGTAATACTTTGAACTATATTGAAGTACAAACATGTCGTATTTACCCGGACAGCAGCCCGTATTTCATTTAGAGATGAGTGTTCATCCTTCACCTCCCTCCTGATTGTTACATTGCGTCGCAATGAGCCTGATCTGATGATGAGGTGTTTTCAACTGCCGAGATACGGCAAAACCTGGATCGTATTTAATTTCTGGTATTCAAAGTTACCTTCTCAAGCTCACCTCTGAAAACATCACGTCCCAGTGAAATTAAACCAGCCAAACGAATTACGGAACTGATGCGAGTCGAATAGGTAACGAATGCTAACAATAAGATTGCGTCAAGTGTTGAAGAGCGTTTGAGCAGCTCTGGTTCCGGAGTCACGCATCTTGACCACTGTGATAAAAGTTCTTTCACCCTAATGATGTTTCCCATAGCATGCGACCAGCTACACGCTTTCTCAAGGAAGTCTTTCTGTAGCCGGCTCAGAAGGATTCTCCCTCCAATTCCACAACATCATTTATAACTAGTGGGTTCTTTGACCAGATGCCTAACGAAGATAAATTTGATGTACAAATTTTCGCTACCAACTGGTTTCAAAGCAATGATGATAAATCTAGCTGTTAATGTGTTCCAATTCGATTTAGCGTCCTACTAATAACTAAAACGACCAAGAATTATTTAGACTTACTGTCCCACGTTTTTAATTGTATTATTACTGTATTGCGTCGGTAACATTTTATATCACCTGTTTTCCGTTTGAAGCGACGTTCAGAGAGTTGGATCTCCTCCTTCTGAAGGATGGTCATCCAACATACTTGTCGCCTATCCGAGGTTCGTTGTCTGCAACTGACCTCGCCATTGGCTGTACCCATTGTATCTAGCTCTCACTCAGCATCCTTTTGTTTATAGGCATCACCGTTATTAAGTGACCAACTAGTGATGTTTTTCTCCCTTTTAGACCTCTCCGAATAAGCCCACATAGGTAGTTTCGGTTTACTAAAATGATGATTTTTTCAATTTTGTCCATTACTCGAAGCACTGTGTGGCGTCGCGCTAGACCAGGAAAACGACGCTTTTCGCCACGCACCTGCTCGGAATAAGCAATAACGTGTTGTAAAATATTAGTTCAAAATTAAATCACAAAACATCGTGCGTCGAAACATTTGAGTAAGTATATTCGAATACGATTCATAGAAAATTATAATAGGTACCACAGAATATAGTATTAACGATTTATCTCATATGACATCAGCTGATCGGTGTACAGCCATCTTGAAAGTAGCGCCATTTGCAAGGTCCATCGTGACAAAAACCAGCATTTAAGATTTGACGACTCAACTACAACTAATAGCTTTCCATATTATTTATACTCAAAGATTGAAGCCACAACTTACCCATAAAATCAGAAACCAAAAGGCCCATCTGTCTCACACTTACAACTTACAAGACCGATCTGGCAATATGGATGTTCAGTATTCAAGGGGAGATGGAGATCAGCATGCGAAACCCAAAACGGCAGAATAAGAAAACAACAAAACCGAGTTCTGCGCCTTATCACCACAACAGCGTCATTCACCGAGACTTGGGAGTTGACAATGTGGAAACCGTAATAAAATCAACCTTCCAACGAATGCGCAGCACAATGGTGAACCAAACCAACTCCTCCCTAGAAGAAATAAACGAGCGCTTTTCCATTCAACTTTAAAGAAGGAGACTAAAACGTAGACAACTTGGAATGAAAGAAATTGGCTGTCAGCCCTGTAATAGTCCAACGCTATTCACTAGCATGTTCTTAGACTCTAAACTCATCTCAATTATCTCATTATTGCCTTATCTATTGTTACCTTATTTATTTTTCTTATTTATTCATAAACATTTGTTCAGTTTATTGTAATGTTTTATTGAACAAAACTTATTTATGATGACTGTCACTTGTCTCACCTTCCACCCATGGAACCACCCACCTGGTTCCAAGAAGTACATTGCATAGCATAACGCCAAGTGTTTTTGTAGTAAGAGTCATAAAATGAAATTATGGAGAAGAAGAAAAAAAATTGAAACCAGGCTTAAAAAATGCGTTGTGTTCAACCAAAATGGCCCGGACGGCGAACGGCGAACGGCGGACGGCGGACGGCGGACGGCGGACGGACATTTCAAATTTGAGTACATTATCTCATTAAAAGCATAATGAATTCCGAAAACAGCATGTTTTATTACGAAGAAAACATCGTAAAAACTAAAATATTACTCATTTTCCACACATGTACAAACTAATTTTTAATGTTAATGTAATTTGTCCTAGTCAAAGGGAGGGTAGGATAACAGACGATGATAGATCACTGGATACTATGAATTCAATAGGAAGAACGCGGCTGAAGATTGGCCAAACAGGGAAATGGGAAAATGCGAGGCCTTGGTTTGTCCTCACGCCATACATCAATTCATAATGATCGTACGGAAGCAAAATCGAAGTATATATTTCTTTCTGGAGTGCCAAGGATTTCGATTCCTAAGAGCAAATTCTACTGAACAGATAGATCGGTGTGGGTGTGTATCGATGAATCGGCGATCCGAAAGGTGAAGGTGATTCCTTCCGTGATCTGCTATTAGCAGTGGCCAGTTGCAGATCCATCATTTACCTTTTGCTCAAATGGCTGAGCTCACATCACAAATCGGTGATCAGAAGTAGAAATGTGCACACCGAGAGCCTTGGCCTGGTTAGTCAACATCGTTATTTATAAATGGGAGCATTAACTTTTCAACAAGCCGTATAAAGAAAAGAAAAAAAAGTCATGCAGCATAGTATGAGCGAATTTTCGTCAATTATTATGGCACAACCCACGTTTGTCACTCCAGACGATAACTCCACTTATGGTTGAGATGAAAACTTCGAACTTGTGCCAAAAATCAAACATTCCAAAAATGAGAGGATGAGTTCGTTGGCCAGCACTTTTTGAGCACAGTGAATTGCTCAACTTTAAAAAATGTGCTTAAAAAATCACTAAAATAGCCTGAAAACTGTAAAAAATTATTGAATTTATATTTTCAACAGTATTTCAGTCAAAAGTGATTAATGAAAAATGAACTAGAACATTCAAAAATTTATGCACAAAATTATACTGAAAAATATACGAGAATTTCATTAATATTTTCTGATAATCAATAAAACTGCAGAAAATCTAAGAAATTCAAACTTTTTTATCGCAGAACATTATTTAGAATGTGGTTTTTTTTTTTTTTTTTTTTTTTTTTTTTTTTTTTTTTTTTTTTTTTTTTTTTTTTTGCTCATAAAATTGGAGTTAACAATTTCTTGGCACTCAAAGTGTTCACATTTCAAAACAACAACATAAATATGTGCGATAATTTACGAAAAATCACGCATACGATCAAGATGCATGACTTGAACTTTTTTTGTCATGTAGTGGAGAAACTGGTTTACATTTTTTCTTATTCGGAGACTGTAGAATAATTTTTCCAGAGCCAACTGTTACAATTAATCTTAAATTTATTGTACAATATTCAATGTTTACAAAAAACAACAACAAACAACTGATAGACGGCGAATAAATACGAGTGCAAGCGTAAAGCGACATGACACCAAAAAGTTTTCTCTCTTGCGGCTTTTCTCCAATTAACATGACAGCGAGACCCAAGATGAATAGATTCACCGGGAAAACACGTCCTCTTCATACACACTCGGACAAGCAGCTTCACGCTTCGGAGTCATTTCGCCCGCCATTCTCCATCATTTCTGATTCGCACTTTTTCTTTCAGCCCAGGACATACGACGAAGATGAAAGATGGACGGAGCAGGGGGGACTTCCACCTGCAGTCGCTTGTATTTCCTCACAAAAGGGACGTTCTAGTTTTAAAAGGCCCAATCTCGTTTTCCTTGGGGGCCTTCGCCAGCGGGAAAGTGGACTCCCCAAGCTGCTGGCGCGGCAACCTGTACGTGACGCCTCAGCCTGGTTAAGAAAAGGATGTGCCAGCAAAAATAAAACGAGAGGAGGCGATTTTCCCCCCGACAATGAACTGTTGAGGGGAAGGAGTTGGAACTGGTGGCACTACAAGGTCAGAATGCAGTTTTATCGAACCATATTGCCTGGAAGCTGCCCAATGGTCACAACACGTTATTGCAAATAGGGTACCATCAAGGAACCATCCCACCCAATCCCTGAACATGAAATTGAGGCAAATCGGAACGGACAAGAGATTGAATTCGTCCTGAATGCTCTAAAATGCATTGATTTTGACATCAATATTGCTTCCTCTCAACCGAAGGTAGGGAAGCTGTGTTCTTGGAAGAAGTCAAAACAATTTTTGTCCTCCACAATAAAAATTTCTACTTACTTTTTGCATTTCAGAGCGTGCTGATAAATTTTGATTCCGTGTCCGTTTGTCTGATATCTGTCTGTCTGTTTGAGGTAAATCCTTGTCTCGCCCGAAACTATACCAAGTTTTAGTACAATTTCGATGAAATTTTCAAGAATTGTGTGAGTTAGCTAGTAGACGGTCCCCTAAAACTTTCAATGCCGTCAGATCCACAGCAGCCTGTAAGCATGCGTAAACGTGAATTTCTCATAACATCGGTTTCTCAGCGTCAGTTGGTCTGATTTCGTTCAAAGCTGATTTCAATCGGTTGATCAATTAAATCGTTTTGGGGCTCAAGATTGCACAGTCAATCATTTTCTGGAATCGATTAGGCATAAGGTGATTTGTAAATGTTTGCCTACTATGAGAATAATTGTAACTAGAATTAATAATGACAACCTGTTAACACTTTGATAAGAATGCCTAGTCATAAGTATAGTAAATTTGCCAAATTGTGGTTTCCAGCAACACGAATGAGAAGATATACTTTTAAGCGCTTTTTTGGTGATTTTGGACAACAGAGTCAGAGGCGAATTAAATAATCTTAAGAGAAGAGAGGAGGAAATGGATTAAAGCATGTTCCATGTCGTAGGAAATATCTGAAGACAAATCACGACAAATTGGACGTTAAGATGCGTACACGAAAATCAGAGGTGATGAGCTCATCTTTGTCGTTCCATCAGCACTACATGCTGTGACAGCAAGTCTTCGTAATCGGATTCCACAGATTCCAAGCTTGAACTAACGAAGAAACTTGTGCAAAAATGTTCGCTAAGAATCTGCTTATGAAGGTCGTATTTCTAGTAGCACTTGATCCAAGGTTTTGTATTCTTGAATAGGAAATAACAGCAATATCTTCCGCCTTCGCCCAGACAATTCCATCACATTTGAAGGTAAACATTGTTAAACATGCAAAACAGAACCTCTTGTTCTGAGGACACTAAACGTCGTAACACGCTTATTCGCCCAAACCTCATTATGCAGAGGCCGCAATCATCGGAAAACGCCGGAGTAAGTGCCGTCTCGACTGAGCAAACCTAGCGGTGATTCCCAGAGCAATAATTGAAAATTCAACTCAATCGAAGGGTAACGAGAACGAATCCAATTCGCCGTAAAAGTAGGAAATCGTTCTCTGTTTTCTCATTTTCCCAGTGAGTTTGATTACGGTCACGATTGTTTCCAGAGTGGATCATTATTTACCAAATTTTTTAGTTTAACTGACACCCATAATTAAATTTTATTACCCAATTTATTGTGTATAGCGTTGTAATTGGAAACAGTGACATCAAATTATTAGTTATGGCTAAATTCTCCTCAATCAGTTTTTATTTCCTGGTTCATGAAATGAAAAACGAGATTTGACTATTCACAATCCCTGGACACCACTGGACATATTCAATGATGTTTAGGTCTTCGAGGCTCCCGTTGCAGTTTGCCTGAAATGTCTTGTTGATCCTTTTTTTTCTTGTTAAATAATTAATTTAGTATGAATTTTTAGTTATAACCCTTCAATTGATACAATAATTTTGTAGAGATGAATCGGACTAAAAATTAGTAGATAATAAATTGGTGCTTAGTTAATAGTTACACGCAGGTGAAACAAACAACTAGGTAATTAAATTATCCAAATTTAGTTGCTACCAGTAAATAAAACTAATTAGTTTTTATTCATTATTCGCGCGAATAACAACCAATAGATAACTTGTTTTTTTCCTTGAAATCATCAAAATGTAGAGGGAAATTTTATTCGCTCAACATTTCTTCGCGTGCTAGTTTGGATATAGAACGACAATTCAATAATATTAGTGTTTGCATGTATTTCAACCCACTCAATTATATTTATGTTACAGCCACGTCATCTTCCGAGAATGAAAATAATGTTTCCGCTTTTTACAGGTAAATTTGGAACCAAATGTAGCTGTTAGAGAGTTTTTTTTAATTTCTCGTATTGGTATTTCTTGTAAACACAGAAACAAGCCGTTAAAACAAGCACGATGAATCGTAGGTTTCTCGTAGCGTTTTCATAAGCCCGAGAGAAAGAGAACTCTTATAGAGACGTTAACGTGACTCTTGTCACTGCGCAAAACTCAATTCTCACAGAAAACAATTTCCAAAATATAACATCAATTAAGAAACAACGATTCATATAACATCATATAAAAACGATTCAGCCGTGAAGAACACGAATCTTTAAAACGTGTAAAATGAACCTTGAAACGAAATCTTGAGAATGAAAAAGCTGAAATCTTCGATAAAACGTCGAAAGCAAGAACAAAATGCCACTAATGACCCTTTTGGTTGGGGTGCGGGGAAAAAACACGAAAGAATACAAAGATGAAACCAACAACGAAAGATGGCACGAGGAAAATTCAAGCGATTTTGTCTGGTGTGTGTGTGTGTCCATGCCAACTGCATGATAGTTGCTAAGTTATTCCTGAGTGTTATCCTAGATTAAGGTCAAGTTTTCGTCTCGTAATTACGATTCCAAAAAAGCTGAGCACGAGTAAAGCTGACTCTTCCCGTTCCGAAAAGCGTTTCCACGTTACGAAAATCTCTTCTCGTTTCGGAAAGGCCATTTTCGTATACGAGAAAATGAATTCGAGAAGTACAAAAACTCTCTAATAGCCTTTCCAGGAAAAACGAGAAGAGGTTTTCGTTACGTATAGAAACGCTTTTCGGAACGGGAAGAGTCGGCTTTAGTTGTGCTCAGCTGTTTCGGAATCGAAATTACGAGACGACGTCACCTTTCTCTAGAAAACCCTAACTTAGCAACCACAATGTAGTTGGTAAGGACACACGCATACACACGTTAGCATGGACACACCCGACAAAATTGCCTGACTTTTCCCGCTTTTCCGTCTTTTGTTGTTGGTTCAACCTTTGTTTGTCTTTTGTTCGTGTTTTTACTGTTTGTTTTTTTCCGCACCTCAACCAGAAGGGTACTTAGCGGCATTTTGTTTGTGCTTTTGACGTTTTAACGCGACGATTTCAGCATTTTCAGTGTCAAGATTTTGTTTCAAGATATAAGCTTTCAAGATTTATTTTACACGTTTAAAAGATTTGTGTTCTTCTTGGCTGAATATTTTTGTTATGTACACAAAGGTGGTCGTTGTTTCTTATTTCATGTTATATTTTGGTAATTGTCTACAGTGAGTTTCAAAAAGTGAGTCACAACAAGAGTCACGTTAACGTTTCTATAAGAGTTCTCTTTCTCTCGGGCTTACGAAAACGCCAAGAGAAATCAATCCAAAAAGTTGAGCATTCATCGTGCTCGCTCTAACAGCTTGTTTTTGTGATTGCGAGAAATACGAATACGAGAAGTACACAAACTCTCTCTTAGTTATTATTCGCGCGAATAATTACAAAAAACTAATTAGTTCTTAGTTACTAGTTGTACCTTAATTGTGTAAATAAATTTGTAGCTAGTTACTAGTGGTAAATAATCGAATAATTGAATTAGTTACTCTGTAAATAATAACTAATAGATAATTATTAGTCTTAATAGATTAATATTATTCGCCATTATAGTAACTAATTTAGTTGTAGTTCTTATTTATTTATTAATACAAGACTTAGTTGTTAGTTATTTGTCGTAACTACTTTTTGCCAAACACTGATTGTTTCGATCTTGACAAATTCTTGTCTCCCACCGAAATCATTGGAACATATAGACGAAGATAGAATTATGTACGAGTATGCTGATATACCTACTCCTATTAAAGTCTAACTTTTGTATTCGAAAGTTAGTTCTGTGTCCATGATTATAACAGCTCAAATTCGAACCGACTGTCAAAAATATCGGAGAAATAATGAAAGCCTCTTACAAAGGTACTCTAGAAAATAAAGACCATGGGGCAACTTACTGAACGGTAGTACTGAAACTTTTGAGGTGGGATTTTATAAAGATGTAATGATGTACTTGCGTTGCTTTCTTCTTTATAACTTTCGCTACGCTCGCCTCCACGAAATATTTCTAAATACATTATACTGCCCACCCAACTTGGCAGACGTTTTTTTCATTCGGGAATTCTTAGTGGATCTCGCTTCGCTCGCATTTGCTGTATTTGTTATTTATAAATGGCTCTCGCTTCGCTCGCAAGGTTTTGCATGTATAAGTGATAGACAAGAAGAGCAAATAATATAACGGGTCCGTACTCTCGCATTTTTTTGACTTTTCCGATACTTTTTTCGCGAATTTTATACGAATGGGATTAAACAATTTTAAATTCGCTCGCTCCCACTTTTGGAAAATCTCAAGAAGATCCCACCACTCGTACACTCCCCCCAACTTTGTAGCGTATATTTTCTTCATCTGCTTCTCAACGATCTCTATACACGTAGGACTGAGAGAAGTTACCAACTAGCTTGTATCTTTTACGTACGTAGCTATTTTAATTTTTTACCGGTTCAATTTAAAGGGGAGGTGATTTAATTATGTAGCTGACTCTAGGAGTGAATCAAATTATGACTGGAAGGATTTATTTTTTCTTCTATTATTGAATGGTAATAAACGAAAGAGTGATCAAGCAGATAGGTCATCAATAAAATTAAACCGCACTCTATATAATAAATATACGTAATTTATTGTCATTGTACCAACCTAAATCTTGGAACGATTTCATCGGGCAACAAACGTTTCTTATTGAAATGGTGCCGGCGGAATACGGACTGTTCCATGGGTTTTTTCGGTGTAATAATTCCAAATTCACAAGACCTTTCTCTCTATCAACTACCGTTTTTCAGACGTATCGTTGCCAATACTGCTTAAGTCATATTGCATACGATTTTCCCGCATTGGGCATGTTCCTAGTTCACTAAAACTATTCCGTCTAATTTAACAACGTAGTATAATATTGTTACGAATAATAGGCTCTTTTATGAAACAATCAAGCAGAAAATAAGACGTTACAAACACACTAAAGTAAATATTCCGTTTTCAATGAATAAAAATCTAGGGTACACGGTGTTTTGGACGCTGATGACTTGTTATTAATACTGAAACAATATTTTCCATTTTAGTCCATTTCATTTTCCTACAATAAAACTTGGAGAAATAATTGGTTATTTATTAATAATAAACTAATAAACACTTATCATAAGATACTTAATACCAAGGTGACAATATCCCCGGATGGGTGCTGATAGAGAAAAACGGGTTTCATTTCTGGATTCAGCAGATCAAAACCATGAAGGAACAGAATTAAACATAGCGCCACAAAATTAATTGAGGTACAGTTTTATTTATTTATCATGAAGTTATTTGTATCAATGGATTTTAATGGTTTCGCATTGGTGCGTAAAAGATGCTTAAATCATGTTCATACGTATATTGTGCTTCATTTTCCTATTCTTGTGCCTTCCGCAGAATCGTGTAACTGTGAAAAATCGCAGTCGGAGGCCGTGAAGGCGTGATCGCGAACTAGAAAATAGGTACGTTGAGGGATAATGAACTAAGGAGGGGAAGGATATTTTGCGAAAAGGTGAAGGATAAAGCGCTACTAGCGCTTCTATCGGCGAGGGAGCGAACGAGCCCTACGAGCACCAACTCCGAAGTCTTGTTCGAGGTTAAGAAGGCAAAAGAACACTTTCACCCGCGGGCTTTGAAACGCGATCCCGCGTCCTGGGAGATGAGCGACCCGTTAAATGACAACGGGCAAAAGTAAACTGATAGCGGTGAAGGCTGCAGGTCGTTGCATAACGTTGGGAGAGGTGAAGCGAGATACTTTTCATTTGGTCCCTCTATGAACCTGGTTTTGAAATACACAGACCTCGTAACCTATCTGGCAAATCTTAAATACCCTTCGTAGATATTATTGATTAGATGTTGACTATAATTGTACTAATATATACAAGAAATCAACGTAAATATACGATTAAATTTCACAATTAATTAATTACTTTTAATTTCCCTTATGGGGGGCGCTAAAACATACATTTTTCTAGACTCGGATATTATCATCAGTACACTATTCCTCCCAATGATGAACTAATAAAAATAGAGGTTAAACTGCACAATCTCCGAACGTTTCATTTAAATCGGCCCAAAACGTTTCTGAGTTTCATCAATGTAAACCTTTTTTAGTTATGCGCATGCGCAACATTCATTAATAAACAATCGCAATAGAAGTCATAGAGAACAATCCTGAAAACTATGCCTAACTGCCTCTTGAGTTTGAAAAAATTGACCAATAGATCCTAAGGAATCACCATTGTAAGAAACTCGCGTTTGCGCATACGCACGCGCTACTATTGATCCAAAGGCAATGAAATTTACACTGGACCACCTAGGAGCTAACCCGCACAACAATCCTTGAAAACAATCATAATCGGGCTAAAACTTGGTACAATTTAGGGCGTGAGAAGGAGTTTGCACAGAAAGACAAAGAACCAAAATTTATCAGCAAGCTTTGATACAAGAGGAAATTTGGAAGGCAACAAATTTTTGACTACTTGCACGAACACAAATTTAACCTACTTTTGGTGGTGAGGAAGCAAAAGTAAACTGGCTGGTTTGTGAATTAACATCGCAGTCCATAATATTCCATAAAAATACCATCAAATATGGATAATATGGATGACTGGATAATATAATCCATCAAAATATTTCAGAACACATTTAGCGAGGTTTATAAACCCACTCAGGTACTGATATGCTTCAACTACTTCCAAACCGCATATGATATTGCCATTTACATGAGATTCAGCTCAAAAACAATGACCAGAAGGATTTAAAGGAAGTTGTACTACCGTTCATAAAACCTGGAATTGTCCCAAAACATAGGTTTGAAGATAAACTGAAATCAAATAGGCATAAAATCAGAAATCTGTGCGTCTGTCAATTACTTCGTGCGCTTCAATTAGTTTTTTTCAATTAAATCTGTGAGTAAGTCAATTAGTCTGTCTTTAAAACGAAGAGAACATATTTCTGTTTTGGTTTCCTTAGTAAAGCGTGAAGCAGAAAAATTGCTTAAAAAGTTCGTAATTAAATGTGGAAAACTTCTTATTCTTTCATTACTCCCAAAAGGCTTCAAGAATTTTGATAAAAATTACATGATTCTTCAGCATTACATTTACCATACTTGTAATAAAACTTTGTGGTACGTTGAGACAAATCATACGTTGTTTAAAACTCCTATACTGGATTCATGAGTTGTTGTAGAGTAATAGTTTGGGAAGTAGTATGAAGCCCCACACCGGATGCCTTCTGGAATACGCTTTAGCAGGTGGGAAACCATCGTAGGTTTCACATACCTTTTTGTAGCAAACGTTGTTGTTTTCTAGGGTTGATACCCAAATAAAAGGGGATGCATAATCTATAGTTTTCTTATCGTTTTAAAACACAAGACTGCTGAAAAACCATAATTCGTGAATAAGTACGCAAGTAAGTATTGACTCCAATGAGTATGCACAGTTTCTTATGCTCAAGTTCATAAATTGTTCTAATGGTTAAATTTTTCATTTTACTAATTTTGTGGAGTCTATGAATATTACATATACATCGGTGGGGCGGCACTGTAGGACAAGAGTTAGCAGTACGAATAATATTGGTAAATTTTAGGTATCTTGTACGCGATCACCAGACTATGATTTGATTGGCGTGTTTTCCCCTTAGTTTTTGATCTAGATTACAACAAGCAGCTAAAATTGTGAATTTTTCAAGAGAAGACATTCTACGAGGCGTAAATATGTTGTGCTTATTTTCTTTCAGTATTATGAACGGCGTATTTTTATAATTTGAAAGGTCTGAAAACGCATCCCATTGCATTAATTCAGAATGTAAATAGATGTAAACTCGATGATAGAGGGGTAAAACAGGGAATAAGCAGCCATACTCTTGTCATGAATAATAATCCGACTTTACATGAATACTATTTAATGGAAGAATGATATATACAATAATGACTAACGTGCCTCAAAGAAATTTAAAATTTTAACTTACATCTACTCTCAAGTGAGTAAACAATGTAAGTTTCATCGATTTAGTTTATGAAAATGGACAGAGTTTTAATAGTTCAATGTTGATTTATGAAAAGCGATACGAATGATAGAAGAAAATTACTGAAAAATAAATAAGGAGGAGCACTTCATCACTTAAAGCGGCAGGGGAAAGCCGGAATAGGTTGATCAACATCTTTCGTTGTTGTACAACAAGGGATAATTTCCTAGTTGAACAATAACGTATGCTCTCCCTTGAAGGCGGATCTGAAATTCAAATTCACTCGTTTAAGTCCAACGGAAACGTCGAACGTTCCCGATCACAATTCAAATAGTGTCGAAAACGCCTTACATAATGGCAATTACTTAATAGACGTTTTAAAAGGTTGTAGAGAACCTAATTCCAGCAGGAAGCCCATGTAAAGCAGTGCAATTTACAACTAAGCGTGGGCATTTATGGTAAAATGTGACAATCCCCCGGTTTCGGTGATGCTCGAACGGGAAGAAAACAAATCGGTTCACCCACGTCTGTTGCGACAGTTCTGCCCCATAATAATATGGAAACCGGGAGGGTGTCCCAGATGCGGAGGGACATCTGCTGGCATTTGAAGATCAAAGTTTTGTCAAACTGGCGAGGCGTGGGTCACAATCTATAATGGACAATGGCGGACGAAAAGGCTCGAGAACACATACTACATTGAATGTTTTAGAATACAGCCGAAAACACAATGAAATAGCTATAAAACAATAAAGGTTCCTTTAAATAAAACGGAAGAATTACACGATTTATTACATTACCCTAATTAACTGGTTGGTGTTTGTTAATTTTGCAAACATTGAAGTCGTACAACTAGATTTTAAACACGGTAGAACTCTCAACGTTTGGGAAGAATAGTTCGTGTACTGGGTCACATCACTAAGCAAGCTCTTCTGTTATAGTGCATTGAACTGAATATACTTGGGTTCATTCTAAGTAGTAGTTGTAACGAAGTATGAAATTCCTCAGAACTGGAATGAATCGTCCCTAGGTATTCCGAAACCATTGGAACCTCTGTGAACGATCCCAGAATCGTATGAAACTCAGAGTTGAAGTTCCAACAGTTCTGGAAAATATAGAAATAGTAAGAACCGTTCGGAGCTGCATTATACGATTCCAGAAATGAGGGTAATGGAGTGGGGGGACACGAGTACATAACTGTGAGTTCCAACAATTCTTAGCTGGTTTGGACAGCCACTGAGAACGAATCTTATACGTTAACTTGAATCGAACCTTCACTACCCTGAAGATCAGCAGTTCAATATGATCAATTTTATCAGCAAGAACAAAGCAACATATGATCATCGTCATGTGGGTCAAATCATGTTCTATCCCTTATCAACAAGTAAATACATCATACCTAATCGTCTGCCTCAAGAGAAATCCTAGTAAAAATTTAATTCTTATTATGTATATCAAGTAGGTACGCATGTACCCGTTTAAAGGAAATTTACTTCAGCTATTCGAAAGGTGGGAACAGATCATGTACCTGCGCCTCTCTATTCCAAACAAGTTTTAAACTACTGGCATCGAGGAACACCACTACTTAAATCTTCGTGAAACAAATATTTAAAATCTCATTACTTCATCAACTGTCTCCCTCGCTCTCACCTAACCTATCATAGCTCTAGAGAGTTATTATCGAAATATCAATGACGTGAAATATTATAAAGACCGGTAATGATCGTAAATTGCTTCCCCAACGCTTGGGTTGACAAATTATTGCTCGATTGTCGGATAAGAAAGGTAATTTTAAGCCCATGCTGCAGCTTAGGATAATTCTGGATTGGGCATGAGTCAAACGGTATAATGAGCCAACCCGATGGCACACAGTAACCCTTTTCAAAGCGGTACATGATTCAGAGGATTGCGGAGCTCTAAAGTATCGTTATAACGGTATTTTCCAAGTCAAAAGGACCAATTTTCAATGAAAAGCTAACGGAATCCAAGAAAATTGAAGGGATTTAGGCAGATTTATGTTTTGTTCCCAAGTATACCAAGGTAGAAGGAACATTGTATTCACTTGTTTGCTCTGAAATCGAATCTTTAATTCGCATTTTACAATTAAGACCTAGCTGACCTGCTTTAATTCCAGTCTGTCAGTGAGTCGACCAATTTTCATTAGTCACATGCATAAATTCTACCAATTAGCCACATGCATAAATTCCAAAATTGTCATCTGATTATGATGAGCTCTTTTCCGAGATAACACAGTATATGACAATATATCAGGAATATCAGTACATGAGCGAACTTTGAATATTCAAGACGACTATTTCAACGAACCTCCTAATGGCCCAATTTCGCTCAAATTTAGGGCATAATAGTCCATCGAAAGTGATGATTCTTCGTGAATTTGGTCAATATCAAATATTAGTCAATGCGAATGCGCAAATGTACTACAAGGACAATTCCCACTATAGACACATTCTACGATTAGGTGATTACCAACACTGATGAAATTCTCTTAATTCTGACAGACTCGCACTGGTAGCCTTCGAACGAACAGATATTAAAATCCTCAAAACACTTGTCCTGTAATAAATTATAACAGACCATATTTCCCAATTTTTTCCAAGTACTGCTCATGTATAATAGTAATTTATAAATCAATAATTCTACATTTTCCATGATGGCACATATAAATCGTTCATTAAGCCATCTTACAGGTGGGAGGAATCAATGTCAGTTAATTTTAGTAAGATTCGGCAGAAATTCGTTGGTTCCTAAAACAACTATTTGGGCTATTTGTCATCATCAATAAGGTATAAGGATCCACGAATCACTTATTCGGGCAATTTCGTGTACTTAGTTGTTCAAATACCTCTGTAAGTAGGCATGCGTTTAAAGTTGTGCGTGCTTTACCCATATTGGAATCAATCTTTTCCACAATTCACTAGAACTTCAGGATCCAGAACTGCAACTTTCCCAGAGAACTGCAAAAAAAAAAAACTACATGCGCAGGCGATTCTACGTGTGAAGTCATTTTTTCGGTTCTTCCAAGCGCAACGACCACGTAACAATCCTACATCGACGACAAACCTTCTTTTTCTTCGTCAGCTCCTGTTTCAAGAAGATCGACTAGAAATTGCACTCGATTCCGTTCTCAAGGAACGAACCTTTTTCGGAATTACACTTGGAAGAAGTCGAAAAAATGGAAAAATATACGACACGCCAGTCAAGGATAATTGGGCATCCAGAAGCATAAACGGTACAAAAACACAACGATGTGTTATGCCTGAATGTTAAACGGGTTGAAATGTGCGACGGTATCAGCCATATTATTTCCAAGACGGGTTTTTGTCTATTGTGCGACAACTGGTGCTTTCTTCTAGGATCCTTGTCTCGAGTTGGATTTTTCCGGTCGGTAGTTTTTCCGCATGGGGGCCCTCGGAATGCAATTCTCCCCGTTTTTCGCTCCTAGTTCACTACCCCCTTCGGTTCCTTCGGAACAGATAACTTCCCTCTGTCAGCTCTAATCACGTGATCAATCAGGGTGGGATTCCGGCACGCTGGGCCATTTGCAACTAATGCTTCTCTCTCCTGAAGGATTTTTCGTGACGCTTCCTCGTCTTCCCGTCTTAAATCGGAAATTGAGGTGCCATCAGGAGGGAGTCCCAGAAAAAAAGGTGGTAACTCATTTTCGATGAACCGATCGTACATATTACTAGTAAATATTGAATATAGAGTACAGTCGAGTAGTAATCGTGTATTTAAACAAGTGTTTTTATACAGGAATAGCTGACAGCGGACTTTTCCCCGCCTAATGTATTATTCGTACAGTCATGGTTACAAATAACAACAATTTTCAACAAAGAGCTAAGAAATTCAACTACTTTTATAGGATGCAAGGTAGACCTAGACTGAGATACTTGGATATCGTTAAAGAAGCCAGAACGCTTGGAAGAAACCACGTAACATCGTTGGCCGAAACAGATATAAGTGTGAAAAGGTTGTTGAACAATGTGGTAAATAAGGAGGTGTGAATAATGAATTTTCAATCCAGATAAATAAAAGAAAATCACTAGGAGTCACACTTTTCAATGATCCACCTATATTTACTAAATTACCTTACCTAATTACCTTAGTATACAGAATATATTGGGATGCATGACCAACAAAGAAATGAACACAAATATACAATACCAGTGCCCTCTACATGAGAATCTAAAGAGTTAACATAGAGTTCCTAAACTGTAAGGCTTGTTTGTCGTTTAATTTGGATAAACCTATAAGAAAGGTTTTTGGTAATTTGAAAATCAGAGTATTGTGCTCATTCTGCCTCCTCAGGAACGCTTCATTATTTGTAGAAAGCCATTATTGGTTGAAAGTAGGTGTGCACCAACCAATTAATTTTAGCACTATTTGTCAATTTCCATCATAGACTTAGCAATATTGTTTGTTACGAGAATCCATATTTATTTTATAGCATTTTCAGACCAAATACAACCTTTTCCAATAAAACTTTATCCAAACCAAATTAAATCTTTTCTAATCCAAACTAAACCTTTTCGAAACCAAATTAAACATTCTCCAAATCAAAATTAAACTTTTTCCAAACCAGATTAAACCTTTTTTTTTCAATCACTAAAACCTCTCTAAATGACCAGCATGCATGCATATAAACTGACTTAAAATGTTGTGTTATGGACGATTGTAGAAAAAAACCCACGACTGACAAGCTTGCATAATAAGGTAACTTTTTCTAACTGTGAATTAAGAGTATGTACCCGGAGATTGTACCGTTTTCGGGATAGTTCAACGTTGATATCCCTATTTCTAACCGAGATAATTCGATTATTATGCAAGCTTGTCATTCGAGGGTTTATTCCTTTTTTCTTTTTTTTTTTTTTTTTCAAGTCTACATACGTCTATAACACACAATTTTAAAACAGTTTATATCCATGCTTGGCATTTTGAGAATTTGAAGTGATTGAAAAAAGAAAAAAAAGTTTAATTTGGTTTGGAAAAGGTTTAATTTGGTTTGGATAAAGTTTCATTTAGTTTGGAAAAGGTTCAATTTGGTTTGGATAAAGTTTATTTTGGTCTGGAAAAGATTGTGTTTGGTCTAGAAATGCTGTATATGGAGTTTAAAACGTTTTTCCTCTTACGGAGTTTCATTACTGAATTTGCTTCAGCTGGAAAAAACGTAAGTTAGTCTATAGTTGTCTATTTCCACGAAAAATAAATAAGGAGTTACAATGTTAAATCGATTTCGACGGTTAGGCCATCATCAGTAACAAACAATAACTGCTTCAGCTAATTGCCGAATTTAGCAGGTAATCATACTTCAGGCTAGTATGCCCATGGAGCACCTCAAAGACCGTCCTTACTGACCGTATCGATACAGGCTCAAGATTGAATGGCCCAAAATAATACCTCGCGACCATTTCATTAAGTTATCGATATCTATACCGCTCAAAAGGGATAATTTATAATGCAATTCAGCCCGGCTCCATTACAAACTTGTTGATTCCAAAATGACAAGCTGAAACCTGTAGAATGAAAAATTACGAGAGGAATTAATGGGGGGAAAGAACCGCTCGCGAGTAATTTCAGAGTCTGGGTAGACTGCTGGGGGAAGCTACCAGATACCGGAGGACCCAGTACGGGAAGATCGAACGTCCTAGGGCGTCGACCTTTGATGATGAGATCATGCCCAACTTTATGGCCCCATCGCCGCTTCCCTAGGTAACTCGATACCTTCCATTCAAAGATGCGGAGAGTCGATTCATAAAATTTCAAATCAAACCATATTAAACAAGAATTTTGCAGCTTTTTAATAATAAAATCTTACAGGAATAAGGTATTATTAAGCACAAACCTTGAGTAAGAATGAGGAATACTACACACTTCATAAGAATTAAGGGGTCACTTTTCCTTGCAGATGCCAAAGACCCCAGATCACTCGGACCAAGTTCAAATTGTATCTCATGATTAGGTACCTAATGGAGATGGGATGCACCCTATTTTTTTTTTTGTTTTTTCTCAAACACAGAAAGACCAGCATATCAAGCTCCGTCTTGAGCCAAAACAGAATGAATCGCGCTTCTTCATGATTATCAACTCTGATCAGAGAACGGAATAAGATATCGCAATTTTGACTTCACCATCGTGTTCAGCACTAAAAAATCTATGAAATGAGGAGTCACTCGGCAAAATATATACATAAGATGACTGGTTGACCCACTATATCCAATAACCGCGGTTCACGAGCCCAATAAAATCTCTAGCTCGATGTAGGTTCTAAAAATCAAAATCGTACGTCCTAGTAACCCAAATCCCGTACCTAGATTCAAACGCCAAACGATTTCACAGACAACCGACCATTACGTCTTCAAGGTCGAAAACATCAAAGATTTTTTTTTCTCCTCGTATTTTATTATAATGTATTCAACATGCGTGAGAATCCTGAGGTAAAACGGCGTTATGGTTTGAACGAGTATTCGTTCCGCCCGAGGCAGACGGACTTCAAGAGGTTCTGCATATCATTCTTTACCATCGCTTGTTCCTTATTAAACGCCTTGCAATCATTTCTGTTTTTCATCACTTGCCAGCTTGTTTAAAATGCGGCAAAGTGATGACGAGGTCTGAGGATCATCGTATCAGTACCATAAATCCAGACTGTAATGGTCGATGAAGGCGCGGAGCACTTTGGATAAATGAGGAAAGATTTCGATGATTACATCTTTGGAATGAGCTTCGTGCACATTATCGATGCAATAAATAATTGTTTGAAACCCCCACCAAGTTTGGTGGGCAGTGTATACGTATTGCAGCATGGATACATAAAATTAGAAATAGTCTAATCTACTCATTAATCACTACAGTGCTTACCTTATTATACCTAATAATGGTCCGAAACGGCGAAGAAATTTATAAGTTAAACTTATAACAGCTACTCCGATCAATTTTGAACATTTCATCAAAATTGCAAGAAAAGTGTTGGCAATGAACTCTTAGTTTTACTCAATGGACATTATATTATTTAAATGGGCTTTTTAGGACGTCCCTCAGAAGCTAGGTCATTCAGGCAAGGCTTCTTATTTAAGAGGAACGACCTATTGGAATTGATCCAGGGAGGGTCAACCCAAGCATGAGAAGAAGAAAAAAACCACAAATCCGTGTTAGACCATTCTAAGACCGAATCCCTGAGAAAAACCATAGGTGCTAAGACTTTTCCCCAGATGGACGCGGTGATGAGATTGTTCCCCTATTACATCCAATTATACGATACCATTCATATTGCACTTCTTTGAAAAGCTCTTTTTGAAATCTTTCATCTTTCTGACTTGATCGAATAAAAAATAATAATTGAAATAGTTTATTGCAATGATATTCCCTACTAGGTATATCGTGAGAAATAGCTGTTTTCTGGAATCATCATTGCACTTGCGCATATATTCCTAGTAGGAGATCACGAAACTAATAGGGATTATTTTAACAGCTAACGAAATTTCATACATAGCAGAATAATTTCATATTTTAGCCCTGGGTTCGCTGTTTTGTACGCGCAGCAGCCATTATTACTGATCTCAGTCATATAGGCAATAATCTTGAGCACATCAACCAATGACACAAATTTTGAACTTTGCTTGGGCGTGCAGGAGTAACAAAACGTCCCATTTGATGAGTAAAACATGCCATTTGACGTATAAATGCTATGCATGATTGTGTACCTAATCTACCATTACTACAGGTTCGCGATTTCAAACCGAATCCAAGTCGAATTTGAGTAACTAGGTCACGTTGCCCGCGCCAGCTGAACCGGGCGGTGCGGTACCGCTGATTTCTGCTGGGACACTATAGATGGATTCCTGGGGATCGGAACTGTTACGGCTTTCTCCTCCGCGGTTAGACATGCATAAATCTCCTGTTATGTAAGTCAAGCGGTCAGATAAAAGCGTTCAAAAGGCCGTCTTTCAGCGGGCATTTTCAAAATCCATTATAAAACGACACAAAAGGTACGTTGGGACCCTACGAGTTTCAATTATCGAAAATTCTGGAGATTTTAGTGATTGTTCAGAGTCAAAGGTGACATAACAAAAAATTATGATCGGAGTGAGGCAGCCGTAGTGCAGGAAACTGACCGTATAGTAGCATCTGGTTTATGATTTTCAATTATGAGTCTTTGCAATCGAATAGTTCAGCCTCCTACGCATGAAGAGAGATTTACAGTAGTGTTGACGTTCGTTTTCATTTCACCACTTGAACCCTGCAAATGTGCGAATGGTTCGCCGTATACAAGTTAGTGGTCACATTTCGTCCAATGAACGAATATCAAAATCAACTTAAACCGTAAAATTTTTAGTGTGGAGAGAGAGAGAGTAATTGTGAGAAGGGGGGGGGGTGGGGGGGGTTGAAACATATACTTTATCCTTGGTCGATTACAAAGGCTCATTCTTGAATTTGATAGGTAGAACCAAAACACCCTCCAGTTTCGAAAGATTTCGAGATCCTGATTTTTTTCGTTACTTCGAATTATCAATTTCCCTTTAGTGATGCCAAAATTTCCGGATCATCCTGGCCCATTTCTAATATTTATCCAAGTTTCTTGCATTATAGTTCGACAGTTTGAGTAAAAAGCCCCGGACGGTGGACGGATTTTGTTGTAAGTGTAATTAATCAGGATGAATCAAACAGAGTTAAAAACATTTTTAGAATCTATGAATTTTTTGGCGTAAGCCAACTAATTTTTGTGGGGAAGGTTGAATTATGTGTTTTCTTGAACGATTACAAACGAGCGATAAATCCAACATTTCCTGCAAGCTGCGCTTAAATGTACGGTATTTAATTCAATATTTATAATTACCTTTCTGTTCATGGATAGAAACCTTTATATGTATTGATTTTAATGGAGGCTATAAAGATAGATTAAGCCACTAACTTATCGCGGTTTCAAGAATAGAAATTTCATTATCCTTTGACATTTTCCCGTATTACGTGACTCCACTCGCTCTCAGTGTATTAGCCCCAGAAGAAATATGTTCTGAGTCACTGACTATACGTCTGTCTTATGAAACATGCGGCCGTTCCTTTTATTTTATTTTTTGTTCATCCCCCATCCGACTTTTAGCTGCCGAGTCCTATTCAATCTTCCACGGACGGATCCCACGCCTTTTGTCCGAGTGTAGAGGACGTTTCATGGTTGTGTGAGTGAATAAGTATTTTTTAAAATCCAAATTCCACTCAATCCGCTCCTCTAATCCGAAAATTAAGCCATTTTTTTCCATATGGGTGTTGGAGAGCAATCAAACTTTTATGGCTGTATGAATCGTGGAGTGTAGGAATGATATAAACAGTAACTAATTCGTGATTGGATCCATTTTATAAACGCTGGAAATTACTACAGTTTTGTGTTTATCAGTTCTGAATTAAAAAGTTCTCCTCTGCAAGTCACTGGTCTATATGATGATTAATAAACGAAGCATAAGGTACATCCAAATTAGTAAATTTTTATAAAAAAAAATGAAGCTAATGCAATGGCTATAAAAATTTGAATTCAAAATTTTTGAAAGTTTTCTTTATTGAAACCAGTTTTGAGGCATAATAAAACGAATCCTAGATTTTAACACTTTTTCATATATATATATATATATATATATATATATATATATATATATATATATATATATATATATATACGTGTGTGTGTGTGTATGTGCGCGAAAGGATGAATTTGTTGACCAGCACTTTTTGAGTACATTGAATTGGTAAAATTTCCAAAAATATGACTAAAAGAAACATCAAAAATAGCTAAAAACGGCTAAAATTGAGAATGTTATGCAAAATAAGTGTATCAGTGAATAAACAGAACATTATAAAATACATGCACAAAATTATACTGAAAAACTTTTTTTTTTTTTTTTTGATATTTTTGCCATAAAATTGGTAGTTAACTATTACTTTGCACTCAAAGTCTCTAATTTCGAAACATTGAAACCTAATGTAATACGAAATTTACGAGAATTCGCTCATGTGATCATGCTGCTTGACTGGAACTGTATAAATTATAATTACGGATATAAACAACCATGGGAAAAAAATTAATGAAATAGAATAAAGTACCAACCCACGCTTCATCATAGGCCTATCTATGAAACCAACATTATCGAATAGGATAATGCCAGCTTTCAATGCCACTAGACAGGTATATGGATGGAAATTGACAACCGCAGAAAATCGGATGCAACGATGTTACTGGTACATGAAGGGATCGAATAAATTCCTCGGACAAATCCAAGGTGGGAGATAGTTACTGGTGCCTATAAATAGACGCGTGATGTAACGGTCGTTCGAAAGTTATAGTAAAGGTCACCAGCATTATATCAGTCACCAGATTAAAGGTAAGATAGTAATGAAGAGGCAATCGGGATAACGAACGGAGATAACGGATCTGGAAAGGTAACTGTTGTAACTACTAATCTGACCGTACCAGAAAACGAACTGAAAATCAACTCAATAAATTGAGTTTTAGTCGCACTCTACGGAGCATCGATCGAAATCAGGCAATCATGGTTGGTAATTGACTTTGACACAGGGCACTAGAGAAAACTACGGAGAGGGCGGGGGGTCGTCACGATCAAACGCCGCTGCGAGGATAAAGAGGTCATTACGGACGTCACAAGTAATCTACTTCTGTCGGGAATGTAATCTCTTTTCCGTAGAGACTCCCACCTCCGAAAGGCCGGTAACGGTACTTGACTGGGCTTCCAGGCTCCAGGCCTATTGTCATGGAAAGTTCAAGTGGCGAAGGGTTAAAAAGGGAACTTTCGCCATCGACACGTTGTTTAGCAGGGAACTCTGGTGATGCCAGACATCGGAGTAGTGATAGTAACATAGATATTATATAGATTCACCTATATTAAACATAGATATATATTACACTCAAAGAGCGTTTGGAGCATGAAAAGCGCAAGTTTTTCAGGTTCCACTGCAACAAGCTGAGAGTTCCGGCTGGCCAGTATCAGTTTGCCACTCTAGCTGCAAGGTAAAATCTACCTGAGTTAAGGGACCGGCGTGTCATGGCGGATGTCGTATTTTTCCATAAACTTCTTAATGGTGGAATTCAATGCCCATACCTTCTCTCAAGAGTGAATATCCACGTTCGTAGCTACATCACCCGTACCATCTCATTGTTTTATGTACCATTTGCTGCCTAGAATTACCAACTGCAAAGGCCTACGCATTGGATACCACTTTTTCTTCGATGATCTTCCGCATCTTAAGAGAAGATTCCATTCGCAGTGACCCGTGTTGTCAGTAGCTTTGTGAATTACTCATGAACTGCATTTGATGCATGCAAATGATGCATTTATATCTATTTTTTCAAATAGATCAGAATGAGAATTGGGCATGGTCAGACGAACAGGAGTCCACACAAAACCCATGTTGCCGATTCGCCAGAACGTGTTCACTGCAAAGGAATAGAAGACGAAATTATTCATCAGATAGAAGAACGCCAATTCCACGCAGAAAAGAGAGATTAAGTAGTAGGTTTCTGGAAAACAGTGATCTGAAGTCAACTCTCAGAACTGCAAACGCCTGATATTTAAAAGAACTTAGAAGAATTATTTTGGAAAAGCAAGTATTCATTTGTGAAAATATACGTGACACAGTCGTTTCACCAAACCATTCTCGGTGGTTTCGTAGCCAGGCTATTCAAGTTTCTAGTCCGTCTACCACTCCCACATCGACCCCTCGATTCGTCCTAGTAAAACATTCTGGAAAACAGCTTATCAACAGTTTATCATTTCGGGCTATGTGCTCGACATACTGTGAGCAGACGTTGTCCAGAATTTCGCATTCTTTGTTCACTTTAGCCCAAAAATATCCTCACGATTCACCAGCCCAACCTATACAACGAGTACCTCAGAACGCAGAGGAAAGGCCAAATAAAGAATGAAGAAAGCTCAGTTTGCGTTTTCAATGAAAACCATAATTCAAATATCCCAGGAAAACAGGCTCAATGTATATCCATTTGCACACTATTCGCACTCCTAAAATCAAACTAGCCAGTTGTACCTGAGAGACAGATGTAAGAGGTTTTTCGCTAACAAGAGGCCAGCATCAGTACTTGACTGGGGTTCCAGAGCCCAGGCGTATAGTCACAGAATGTTCATGCGACAAAGGGTCAAAAATATGAAACGTTGGCCAAAAGACATAAATATACTTACACCAGAAACACCAGGTATTGGAGTAGCTTTGCCGATGCTTGCTTCTACAGTTCAGTTAACAGTGAGACAGGAAGGTATCCGAGAATCACCAAAAATAGCCTCTGTCTACCGATAATCCAGAATTGAGAGACTGATAATTGTAATAGCGATAGGTTCAGCTACACTTAAGAGAGACGAATGATCTAAGGAGTAAAATTACAGTGTAGTAACACAAAATACCAACCACCTAATATTTGTAGAATATTTGAAACTACAGATTAAATTTGTAACATTACCTGGATGCAAAATGCAAAAGATTGCTACACATAATCAATTTGTGTCCAAAAGTGCTTTAGGTACCTATGTAAGGGTATTCATGAAGACGATATCTCTGGAATACCTCTGGCAGCCCCACGGCTCCGGCACTCTTATATTAGTTTCCTGTAAAATCCATTCGCCCTAAATTTTCGCGTCGATCCGCTGAGCTGATTAGAAGACGTATTATCAGGGGTCGTAAGAGCTCTGTAATGGACGGACCGGGCAACACCCATACCGAAACAACAGGTTTCTGATAACGAAAAATTTCTCCAAGTGCATTGAACTTCCTTCCCCGTCTCTCGTTCTCTCTCGGGGGAACGAAAAATCAGGTTTTAAAGACGTGCTAATTGCTAATGAAGCCGGGATGCAGTCACCCACCACCGGTGGTGGCGGGGGGGTTCTGCGAAATTCGCGGTCACAGGAAGCGGAGGAAGTCGAAAGGATGTTTTAACGGTGATGCCTTTCAGTAATAAGGAGCCCACAGGAAGCCTTTACAAGGCACTTCACTATAAGTACTTCACTGATTTTCAAACGCGGAAAATGTAAAATGAATGAAAAAAATCCAGAGAATAGAAGCAAATTATGATAACTGGAGGTGAATCTTTGCATCGTTGAAATGAACGACTGAAGGAATGACTCAACTCACAGAGAAAAAGACTACGCCCCCTTGACCCCCAAGTTGATAGTTAATTAAAGCCGTCTGATAAATGATTGAAAACAAGCTTAAATTATTGAAAACAAGCTTTGCCATTACGTTTAAGAAGCATTATCAGTTAGTAACTTGGCGCTATAAATCAGCTTTCCTTGAAACTACAGAGGCTTACGGATCATGAGACGATGTGATAAAA
The DNA here is from genome assembly GCA_030762985.1 of Adelphocoris suturalis. Taxonomy (NCBI): domain Eukaryota; kingdom Metazoa; phylum Arthropoda; class Insecta; order Hemiptera; family Miridae; genus Adelphocoris; species Adelphocoris suturalis. The sequence goes on from CM061044.1 coordinate 87,925,839, forward strand.
TGAGAGCATTCCAAGAAGTGGCGAACGATAACTGAGGGATTTACACTTCCCTAGCAGCAGAATGGTTGTAGGTACGTGGAAATCAATAGAAAACTCCCAGCTACTTTTGTGTCATATTTTCCTGTCATTTTAGGAGCGGGGAGCAAAGCATGTGCATGCTAAAAAGTCTACCTTTGATGTGGTCGTGGTACGTTGAATCTGTCTAACTTTTAGCATGATGTTGCAGATCATTGTAATGGTTTAGATCATATCGAAAACAGGGATGCTGTCTTTTAAAATCAACATTTCCACTTGTTTGTAACTTACCGCAATTTTTTGAAGAATGGAGAATTACATCTATTTTATTTTATTCTATCAGCTGAAAGATCTTGCAAGAGCTTCCCAAAAACATGCAATTTGGAGGGTATATCTATGACTGGAAGTTTAAAAAAAGAGGTGAATGAAGCTAAATGACGCCATAAAAGAAAAACCAAACTCCCCGAATGGAGGGGGGGGGGCTGGTTATATCCACCGATCGATTCAGTTATTTTCTATCCGCTTATTGTCCGAACCATTCAGCATTTGAGCATAACATTTGCAGTCAGGCATTTTAAAGTTCTAGATTTAGATCAAAACTGAAATATTACAATTGTAGAAATACCATTGTAGAAATAAACATAAATTGGTGCATTTCAATCAACATTTACGTGGGTTTTGTAAAGTATCATAACGACCTGGTTATTCTAACCGGCAACATGTCGGACAAAGGATTTGGTGTGAGGACAAGTTAGGTTAACATGTAGTATATTTTTGCAATGAATTGAAACAAGCATAACGCATTGGTTTGGAAAGAATTGGAATTCAGAAGGTCCCCCAACATACTTAAAAGAAAAAGTTTGCAAACTAACTGAGAGTTTTTGATAAAAATATGATGAAATCCTTCGGGAAGTAGGATTTTTGGTTGTAATCACCTAAATCCTGATAATTTTCACAAAAAATCACACGAGACAAGAATTCCAAATTCGCACATGCAAAGAGTCTAACAATGATCCGAATTGCATGAAATTCATGGAGATGGATAGTTATGCATACCAATCATTCTCTTCGTTTTAATCATCGTCATCAAAATTTCATAATTTATCACCATGAAAGACGGTGAATTTCAATTGAGCAAACGTTAACAAATTAAACCATCAAGAATTAACATGATGGATGATGGCTATTAAAAAGTAAAAATCGTAACACGTTGGTTAAGGCTGCAATTCCAAAGGTCACATCCACTCGATGAAAACCTTTTTTTAACATTATTGTCGCACTCGAACAAAATATGTAGTTTCCAGCGCATTCCGAAGGTAAACAGTTCTATTTACACAGATTCGAATATTGTGGTAGAAGATACCATTCTATACTTGTCAGGAGAATCATTATATCATCTTTCAAGGTGTAGATGAAAGTGATCGAAAATAATTTAATAATAATAAACTGAAGTGGGAGGTCTGATATCTTAATATTATGAGTAGTTCTTCTCGTTCATATTTGCTTTCATGATTCATAAATATATTGACCCCCAATCTCTTATTCCGAAGCTACGCATTTTAGATTGATATTAGTGTTTAAATATCTAGTACGCTTAACACGCTCATATTACCTATGTTATATCCAATATTTAATACTTCAAACATGCCTATATAAAAAATTTATAAAAGAGTTTTGCCCCCCTAAAACAGTATTTGGGACGATTATGCGCCGAATATGATGAAACGCCAGTTACATCGGCTATAAATACCAAGAACACAACGGATTGGCTCTATTAATCACATTCCCCGGAAAAATGTCTCAATGTTCATCATTCATAGAAAAAATGCGCATAAATTTTTGAAATTATCGATGAAAGTGGGTAGGAATAGGAATTCCTCATGCTTGCAATAAAAACGTTTGAAACCGAATATCCCACAAATAAAACTAGGTTAACGATATTCAAGTCATTCATGCACACATTGCTATGTCGAAAAGTAACAACGATATAACTTCCGAAAATATACTCAAAACTTGAACAAAATCTACTCGTTTTTGATTGAGGGACTCTATAATTACCGTCACCAGCAAACAAGGTAAAACATACGGACAAACATTGTTACATACCTACAAAATCGTAAACAATTTTAAATCTGATTTTCATAAACTGGTAACTATGACAAAAAGAAAAGGATAAGTAGGTATTTTACAATTTTGAAATTGATAACTGAATTTAATTTTCGTCACCCTGAAGCTCCAGTTCCTGGGGAGAAACGTTGGAGGAGATCAATTTAAAGGGAAAAACGCCAATTTAAGGACAGAAAGGCCTTTTGGGTAAAGTCTTGTTATAATTTGAACTGTTCAAATAAAGAAACGTAAAGTCTTGTTATCAATGATGAGTACGTTGCGACACTCATGTATTACCCTAGTTCCTACATCACCTAGTAGTGAACCACATGAAAAATATTAACAATCAACTATTAATTAGAGTGATGAACTAAATTTTATTCTCCCTAGCAAAGTTTGGTTACATCGAGACATTTTATGGTGTTGTGACGAAATTTTGGGAATGTCCCTCAAAATCAGGTCCATGACCATGACCATATCCATGTCAGAAGAACCTACAAAGAACATGATCGGCATGACTATTAGACCAGTATCTACCTGGACTATTGGATCAGTATCAACCAAGTGTTTAGCAATCAATATTCACTATGATTCCACAATAAACTCTTTTACTATCTCACGTGGACATCATTCGACTATCGTCAATGGAGAGAGAGTGAGTTGCTCAATTTTCCTTCCCTTCCCCTTTCCGTGTTCAGGTAATTTCCTGCGTTTTCCATACAGGCGCCATCAAGTCTTTCACGAATCCCCTGAAGCTGACAAAAACCCGGGCACGTTAGATGCAATCGGGAAGCTTTCTATTTCAAGATCCTAATCAGATCCAAAGAATAAAGATCCGCGTTTACGTCAGCAGGAGCGAAAAGTTCCCGCGAACTGCCGAGCATGGCGATTTCGCTTCTCTCTCAACCGATTGTTTGTGTTTCTGGAAAGATTTATAACAGGCGCTCATAAAATGAAATGTTCTTTTCGTGGGATCTTGAAACGTTTGCATAGTCAAATGCCGACCAAACTCTCGTAGGGCTCACGATTCAAAGTGTTCAGTTCCAACAGAAATAGAGCTTCGACTGCTTCCGGACAATTGAAAAACGCCGCGAATTACTACAAAATTACATCAGAGCCCACAGATTAGAATGTGCAGATCAGAGGGCTGGTCATTATCATCTTTAAAATGTCAAAATATGGTAAAAATTCAATTTGCATTAGCTCGAATGATCTGAAATCGACATAAGGACATTTTATGAAATTCATGGAATTCATGGATTTCATGGAATTTAAATGGTAATTGAAGGATACTTGCAAGTGGAAAAAATTTCTTGTTTCCATAGGCACAGATTCCACCACTAATCTTGTAGGTACCTACGGAAGAAGATTAATGACATAACATAAAACACCAACGCTTCTCTAACACTTATTAATTTTATATGCAACAAATGTTATAGTAAACTGGATTTTTGAATCGAATTCTATAATTTATCCAATTCAAAATTATATTTAATACAAACAAATTATATCTTTCTGCTTGTTTAATCGTCTAAGTTCACACCTGTTACCAATCACACTTATTTTGATTATCTTTTTTACTTGAATTTGAAAATCACTTGAAGCAACAGAAAAAATAACTCTCATATTTATCAAATTTAAACAAATAATATCAAGAATTGGGTTTTAGGGTCTACGGGTAATTTGAATGAATCCAATACCTAAAACGTTTGTACATGCTAGAACGTTTTTTTTTTTTTTTTTTCAATAAGTTATCAATCGGAATATTTTTTATTCGATGAATCATATCTGACAGAGATTTCTCCTTCAGTCTTCTCTCCTTTTCTTAAGACTTGTTTGGAAAATGTGTGAAATACCACTATTTTTGTGGGATCATTTGACCGCTCGTTACACGCTACTACAACTAACTGTAAGTCATTTTTCTGGTTGAGTGGTTAAATGTTTGTTTTTCAGTGAACAAATTAAGTAACAATTAGTTTGTTAACTAAAAACACAATTACCAGCCAAAAAGGAAAAAGAAGCAAAATAAAAGTGTTTGTTTACATCGTAAAAGTATGTACATCAAAATCCATTGGTTTCATTGATGCTCATGTTTCTTGATCTAAACCCAGTTGTTTGGAATTAAAATGGCATTAACGCTAGCGTGGAAATTAGGGAGACCTATAAAGGAATCACTATGAGCAATCAGAGACTTCGGTACCACCAAGACTCGGTACATACATATACATCGTACTGGTATGGTTACCTCTCTGTTTCGCCCACCTGTCGCATGCGAGCGCAGCGATCGATGTACGCACGTCCTATACAAAATAGTATACCGATTTTCATGAAATATTCAAGGATTGTGCAGAGCTCCGTTCACCCTTAGTTTAGAAAAGTTTAGAAAGGTCCTTAACGAACGATATCCATGGGTGCAAAAACGGTATTTTAACCATTTTTAAATATGAGACTATTCCATCCTAAGAAGTTAAGACAATGAGAGGTGATGGGAATGTAGAGGTTTCTCCTTCAAAGGGGAGGAGCGATTAATCTACTACACCCAGAGGATATCCTGGTTGAATAAACCTCATGAATATCCCCAGTTGAGCTGCAGCGTTTTCAAGAAAAGAGAAGAAGAAACTACTCCTATCCGTCACAAAGTTTGACATCAACTGCACTCTCCTACGATGAATAGTTTTCTTTCTATTGTTTTTCAAAGTTTCACGGATTGGTGACGTCAAAGCATCCCTCCCTTCCCCCAATGAGACGTCACTGGTGCAAAATTTAAAAAATCTACAAAAAACTGCTCAACGAAGGAGAGTGTGGATGGTACGAAATTTCTTAGAATGGCATCTACTATAATTTAAAAATAAAAATGAATACGTGGGTAAAGCTCATTCTTCTGTGCTCAATTCACATCTCATTACAAAGGAAAATTACAGAACACTGCACTCAGTTCAATTCCCCTCGTTTTATCTGGTTTTTAGTCGCGAAGCTGTGGCGGAAGAACCTTTCGCTAAGCTGTCCCTGCCCATTCATCGTTTTTCCCCTTCAGCTGTCGAGAACAAAAGGGGTTAAGGGACCTTAAAAACGCCCCAAAGGTCTAAGGTTACAAGGTGACGACCAACTTCCAAGGCTTCCTTGATCTCGGGCCCCAGTACCCACACGAGGAAGTGAAGCCAATCTATGTAGGAAGGAGCTGAAGCCTTTTTCAACACGTAGAAATTGATGGCTTTCTCCCACAGTTTCCGGAATAAATTCATTTTTTCACCGCTCACTAAGAATAAATTTGCGAATCTCGAAATTTCGATGACGGCCATAGTTGAATAGTCGAGCGACGATGCACAATTCTACAATGAAACTTGATGAATGATAACTTTTTGACATTATCTTACGAAAAGGTATCATTTCTGTATTAAATAGCCTTACTGCGCACCTTTAATTACCCTCGAAGTCAGTTATTGACATCTATGTGACTGTCATAAAACGTGCGACAACAAGCTGGAGAGGATTGCATTTTTTTCCTAAGTCAACCACAAAACTTAATATAAATTACGATCAGGATTTTCTGAATTCTGGAATTTATCATTTTTGATCTGAGAGTCAGATTCTACGTACTTGAAAACTCCTGACTGCAAATTTATAGCTCGAAATTCCAAACGGTTTGGGCACAAAACCAATGAAAGAAAATGAATCGTCGTCCTCCAGGTGAAGTCGTTTCTACGATGATATTCAAAGCTTTCTTTGTATTAATTTATTGGCCACTTCCCATCATCCGATACCCTTCATACCCTTGTACCTTTACGGAAAGCTATCTGCCATATGGAAAAAATTAAATAGATGAGATTGTCTATGGAGCGTTAAGAAATATTTACGCAGAACTAAACTTGATCAGAGACGGATTATTATTTGTGTATTTGAAAACCAATCAGCGCTAAGGCCAGCCATAAAGCCGTTCGTGGACGCAGAAAACTTCCTCAATGAAAGTGTATTAAACAATATAGAAAGTGTAACTAATTATTTCAGAAAGTGAAACAAGGCGTAACAAAGCGTATGGCAACAATGGATCAAGGGCGAAGCTCGCGACCCGCGGGCATGCCGAAGCTGATCTATAGGCGCGTTTTATTCAACGGCTTCCAGCAGATTTTTTTTCCCCTCTAATAACAAGAGGAAGGTGACATGTTCACCTATAACGGTTTCTGATGTTACGTAGGTAGTTTTTAAGCGGCAATTCCGAGTTCCCAGCATTATGCGTGGAATGCCGGCCGAGAAGTTCAAAGAAAGGCGGCAATAATATTGGTCGTTAAAACAGTTTTAGATTACGCACGTGAGACCAGTTATTCCGCGGTCATGCATTATAGAGGAGGAAAATTCAAGCATCAGTAGATCGCACATTACTGAATAGCAAGTAATGGGTTCTAGACGGTGTCTGTTAAGTACCTACCTGATTCAATGCAGTAATTTGCACTTTTCAATTCAATCATTGGAACACATACATACTTACATACCTTTAGAAAACGCAACAAAAAATCCTAAGATCTCGCGCTCCGCTCAAACGTCATAGTAACTTGACAGACTCGTTGACAGGTTCAATCTAAAACGAGAAACTATTAAAAGATAAAAACATCATGCAGATAGTTCGTACTTTTGTTCCTAGGAGCAAGAATATAACGAAAAGAAGACAGTCCTGACTTTCTCGCAATCACTATCAGCGCTCTCCAAAAGGGTGTGTACCAAATATCTGGGCTCTAGGATGTACCGCAGAAAAGTTACTTTATCGCTCGCACAGCTGATTAGAATTCCTCGCCATCACTTCCACGGGTCTCTAAGAGGCTGTGTACAAAATTCCAGGGCTCAAGGATGTACATGAGAGAAGTTAGCTTCATTGCTCGCACAGCTGATCAGACTTCGTCGCCATCACTTCCACAGGCCCTCAAAAGGCTGTGAAACATGACTTCATCAGCAACGCTTCGAGAGTTTTATTCCCGTTCTACGCATCTTTTATTCAAATTTTAGCACGATTCGGAAAATAACGACTTTAAATCTTATAAGGAAAAAGTCGTATTCTAAATTAAATATAATTCAATAAAAAAAATTTTAACAACTCTTTGATCACCTTCAATCAAATTTATTTACTTGTTTGTAGAAAAAAATGGTATTTTACTAATAAATGAGAAAAGGATATCCAGCAATCAAAACCACATTTTCCACCTATTCTCATTTTACCACCATTTTTGGGTTTTTATGTTCATTTCATTGATGTTAAGAATATTTTTGTGGAAAATAACGTTCAAGGGTACGACAAGCAAACTGTGAATACATTTTATTTTGTAGAATGGAGAAATGTTCACAGTTTTAGACATTTTTCACTTTTCGCTCCATCTCTAGGAACATTTTTAACTTAATTTTCAATGAAAATTCCCAAGGCGAGACTTACCTACCTTATGAACTGCGAACACTTCATAGCGAGGCAGACATTTTAGCAGCACAAGTAAAAACCCAACAGTAACGTCAGAGAGAGCTTCACGGAACACCGAAATTACAGGAAGAGATCTTTGACCCCGACTTCTGAACACCGACTGGTGACGCCGGATCGGGGATTTCGAATAAAACGTTCTGGAGAAGCGTCTGAACGGATTTAGGGAAGCGCCAAAAAAGAGAGAGAAAGAAAAAAAATGATGACATTCCACGACGAGAAGAGAGAGACGACGGGTGAAGCGGGCGTCTAAAACTGGAGAGATACGATCTAAACTGAACGGGCCGACGAGTATATACGAGCCTGCCCTATTATTCATAACATAAGAAACCTCTGCCAACTTTGGGGGACTCCATCATCCTTTTCCACTTTTTCCCTTCCTCCCACACCGTGACGACCACAGGGTTCATCTGAGCTCCAACGACCCGTGCTAACCGAGGGATTCTGGATTATGCTTCATTTCCAGCATAAACAAACCATTAATATGGGCTTACGAGGCATTCCTTTCGTTTTGTTCTGACAATAAACAGTTACACGGGACATGGCATGAGAAGAAATGTATATTATAGAAACGAGAAGAGTGAAAGTTCATCATGTTATACCGCTGGATTTGTGTTCGAAAATGAGCAAAATTCATCGCGAGCCGACATATTTTCACGTACAACCAATGCGTTCCGAGGCAATTGTAACGCTCCCTTAGCGCCACTTCTTGGAATGCTCTCTTTTTTTTTATCACAACAGCTCATGATCCCTAAGCCGCTGAAGTGTCAAGGAAAGCTGATTTATTACGCTACGTTATAAAATAATACTGCTATGTAACCATAACCAGTTCGAATTAGTTCGAATTAATGGAAACAAGACCGACAGGCACGCAATTTTACATTTTCCCCTAAAATTTTGATGCAAGGGGGTACCTCCTTCTTGATACATGTTACAATTGTACATACAATTTCTTATCAGCCATGCTTCATCCCTTTTAGAAGTTTTCCTCTTCCTTCCACACTTCCAAACTCTCTGAGGGATGACAGACCCTGTTTTCATCTTCAAAGCCACAATGTTAAAGACTCCCTTCAAGCTGACTTCTCGTTCTGGCGATCTCAAGAAGTGTTATATTCGTATGTCCCCGCAAAGTGACTATCTTACTTTTTTTCTGTGGAGAACTTACTATTTTAATTGTGAAAACGATCGCAATAATTGCGAAGAATTCATGCAAAATGGTCAGAATGGTGCAATACATTTTTGATAACCTGCATCCTTGAAACCTTCTAAAAACTCCTTCTTCCACTTAATTTTACTAACATTGCCTTAGACGATGCCCTGAATGACTCAATTGCAGTAGGTACCCCCTCCCTTTCATCAATATTTTAGGGGAAAATGTAAAATTGCTTGTCTGTCAGTCTTGTTTCGATTAATTCGAACAGTACTGTAATAATGAGAAAAAAATGCACTAAATGGTAGGTAGTACTGAGTGGTAGGTACTTGCAAGCAGTAGGTACTAAACGATGCATAGACCTGTGATCTCCTGATTGGCTCCTAAGGCCGATTTCTATGGAATTTAACCTCTGAAGCTGAAATTTGAAACAGGGCCTGTATGAGACAGGTAGAATAGGATCTCAGCGTGCGGAATGACCTTAATCTGATGATTGAGCAAGGAAAGATAATTTCTACGCCATTGAATCTATGAAGCTGAAATTTGAAACATATGCTCTATGAGACAGGTAGAATAAAATTTCATAGAGCGGAAATACCCTAATCTGATGAAGTTCCTAATGTCTGAGCTATTCGTCGTAGGAAACCAAAAACATTAAACTGAGCTCATTGACCTTCTATAGCACATGATGATGTTGAAGGTATTTGAGCAATTGAAACCACCATTGATGGCAAACAGACTCTCCTTGTATCTGTCTATATCCCACCAGGCACATCCACTCGTGACACTAGACACTTCTTTGCATTGAACATAATGGCATACAGTCCAATGGCAGCAGTTTTTAAAGATGTAATAGACTTATAATAGGAGGCTATAGAGTTGAAATAAGAGGCTGAAATTTGGTATTGAGCATTTATAGACCAGCTGTGTACGATTGACAAAGTGAGGACCCATCCTGATCAGCTGAGTGAGCTCGGGAGCTCATTTCTCTTCTAATAGAGACGAAGGAAACTGAAACTCGGTATTCAGCAACATTACAACGAGAGAAAACATGATGCATGATTTATTTGTTGCAACATAAAATCGACTATTTCATTTTCTGTCAGATTTATATTTAGGCAGGAGTTTGGCGGGAATGCTGCTCTTCAAAACGAACATTACCACGTCTCTGTACCACAACAACCTTTTGAAAAATGTACAATTGGAATTTAGGAACAACCTATACGGAGGCCACTATTTTTTCAAAACTTGTTTCAAGAAGACACAACACGATACTGTAAGATACTACTCTATAATATGTCTACTATGACTTTTTACTGAGGGATTTACAGTTTGATGTTACATATTTTTGAGATGCGAGCGAAGCAGCGAACCAGCTTATGATATACACTAATAGTGGTTATAGACGAGCTTACATTAGTATCAATAAAAAATATATAGGTAGGTATGTATTTGTCATTCGTCAAATATGGAGTAATATCGCTCGCATCTCAAAAATACATAACATTAAGTATTCAATCCCTCAGCGAAAATTCAGACTGATTGGATAGTATCCTGTTGTGACTACTTAGAACTAGTTTTGAAATATTGAAAACAATAAACCAAAAACAGAAGCCTCGGCATCGTTAGAGAGTAGGTACGGTTGATTGATGTGAAACTCTTTAGGATGAAATAACATTTCACTTAAAAATTATTGTTATTTCGCAATCACAGGTAACGCTCATTCTAACTAATTGATTTTTGGTGTAATGAAAACGTATTCAAGCGTGTAACAACTCCTCATTGGGTCACAGCTCTAATATAATCCTAGTGTCATTTACTCCATGTATTGAAAAACTGTAACTAAAACTTATTTTTTAAAATTATCACTTATATGTTCATAATAATTTCATTTGTTAGAGTTTAAAAAAAAAAGTTGTACTTACTTATATAAGGAAAATCGTTAACATTAACGTTAATTGTTATATAACATTATTTTTCCAGGGAATAAAATTGATTGATTGAATTACAAACGTCATTCACGGATCTTCCTTTCTCAGTATCACGAAGCCCTTGATGAAAAAATGGAAATAAATAAAAGGCATGACAATCGGAAATTGACATTAACTCCTCCCTCGACAAGTAGAAAATCGTTCAGAACGCGACTAATGATAATTTATGTATTTTGTCCGCCCCGAAAATGATTTATTTCTTCCTGACCCCCTCCCGCTTCCGAGCCAACTATTTCTCGAAGGCTTTTGAACTCGAGATGAGGGCAACAGCCCAGGAAAGTGATAGATGGACCTAAAGGATTTCTCTCGCGAAAACCGGTTCCGTCATTTTGTCATTGCTCGTTAAAAGTATTTTACGCACAAAAAAAAGAATCGAAATAAAAAACGCACTCCGCCTAAAAACGAAAAGATGAGAATTTAATCCGGATGCCCCGCCTTCTTTTTTACATAATGCTAATCCTCACCCCCACTCCACGTCCTGGTCTTTTAAATACCGTTAAGATGGACATTAATTTCGCGAGATTCAAACTACCCAAACGACAAATGATCTCCAGGGAGCTTTTAATATTCCTGCCTTAATTTACGTAGAATTAATGGGTTGCTACAGTCGTCTTTGTGCTGAGTTCAACAAATTGGTCGTTTGATAAATCGGCGATTTCCTTGAGATATAAATGAGCGAATCATCAGGTGTAGGAAATCTCATATTTTTATCTGTTTTGTCTCTCTGCTACTAAAGCAAACAAGATTTTGCATGTATTGTTTACCGAAACGGATGAATTTCAGTCCAGAATTCTTCATAGGGTTAAATAGTTCCCAAGATCTATTTCTTACTGGATTCAGCAAATATTTTCCCCATAGACATTCAGCAAGAAACTCCCAAACGACTAATGAATTCCAGAGAGATTTTTATATTCTCTCTAATCTTAATTTACGTGTAATTAATGGTTACTAAAATAGTCTGTGCTGATTTCTACAAATTTCGTTTGATAAATCTTCAATTTCCACAAAAGATAAATGAGGGAATCAACAGGAATTTTAAATCCCATATTTTCATCTGTTTTGTTTTTGCTTGTATTGCAAACTAGACTTAGCACGTATTACACAACGAAATGGCTAACAATGGTATCGAATTCGGTTAAGTGGTTTCCGATATCTGTATCTTACAGGTTTCAGCACTAACTCTTTCCCATTGACTTACACCATGAAACGTCCGAACGAAAATGTTCAACTTTGCCCATCTTTGTAAGTCTACCATTTTGTATTGTGTTTATTTTGGGATGGTAGACATTTATTCGGAATGGACTAAATTTTCAAAATGTAATCTCGAAATTTCTGCACCAACGAAAGCCTATTTTTGGCTAGTTTTCAATGACTAGGATTTTAGCAAAGAATGAAAACGCTTTTTGCTTTGCATTGCTATGTTGACCAACTTTACAATCTTTGACTACTGAGCGATATTGCGAAAACAGAATACAATACAGAACCAGCGAAATCCATCATTATTCCTTTGTACATTAATATAACTAGTAGGTTGTGAATTGTCTTTGTTATTAAAAATGAATAGAATTCATAGAAGTACCGCGAATAGTGTATCCAAGTTCATGTAAAATGCAAAAGAAAAATGACGGGAAGAGAGCATTATACTGTGTTGGAGCCACAGCGGGCCCTGCTATCAAGATTGCCTTCCTTACGAGCATGTTTGGGAGTCCATTGTTTTGGTTTGTTTTCGTACAGGCAACGAGATCAACGAAGGGGATTTGGTTTTTGTCTTCTTTTAAACGTGGGCGAAAATCTTCATCCCGTGGAGAGGAAAAGCCCAGGCCGGAACTGTTTTACATAAGCGCGGCAGACAATGGCCTGCACGATAACGAAGTGCAGCTAACTGTCAGTTGAAATGAAAAACGGAGACGAGAGTGAGTTAATTTATAATGTGCTTAGCCTAACTACTTGAGACTCTGAGTCAGCAGTTTCCATTCAGTTTAGTATTGCATTATCAACACAGGGTGCACATACTTAATACTCTACAAACTTCAAGGATCGATTCATAAGCTGAGTTTAGCTCATTTCCGAAAAAGAATCCTCGTAGATTCGATACACCCCCCGTTTCAGCAAATTGTTTAAGCAAACGGCACCAAAAATTTTAAAATGAAGATTTTGAAAATTTCTCCAAGGACATCGGTTTTGGAGCATTTTGAAACGACTCCTGGGGTATAGCATATGAACCTGATTTTGGGGTAAATATAAGTTTGATTTACTCTCGGTCGACATTTTACGTTTAGTAATTGTAGTGAGAGAACAAACTCAATCAAGGATCAATGAAGCGGATTGTCTGTGATCTGATGATGAAATACGGATTTTATGTGGGCTCCTAAGCCTATTTTTTAGGGACCTGGCTTGAAGGGGACAATCCCTCACTAAAAGTAGGGAGAGGCGGAGGAGACTCACAGTAATGTTCTTCAGAGCTTAGAATTACGATACAATTGATTAGCTTGTGGTTATTTTAGTCTTATTTATCCTAAAAGTTTAAGCACGCCATGAAAAAAAAAGTGTTTCACAATAGGCTGGACATGTAGACATGACAATGATTTCTCGGAAGAGAGGAACCGTCAGCAGTTGGAAATATGAGTATCGACATGTCATTCAAATTACTCCAAAATGCAGAAGTAGGGAAACATTCAACGTTTGGTACAACGTTTATTTGTGGCTTTTGGGAATTAGTACGGTACACATATGCTAGTAAAATTGAAATTCTTCTCAACGGTACTATAAAATTTCTCAGTAAGTATGATGAAGGTCATGCTAAGGTTTAGTTTCTGAACAAATTGGTCACCAAAAAATAATTTCCGGGTGAAAATACTCCACAATAAGTTCCAGTCGTCTATCACGAGCAAATAGTTTTTAGTAGTTGCTGCGCAGACGCTAACCTTAAATTTCTAAAACAAACAGGAATTTTAAATTAAAACTTCTACGTATGTCAACAAGTTATTAGGTAGGGGTGTGTGTGTGTGTGTGTTAAACTTTCTGTTTCTTGGTCGATTACAAGGGTGAATGATTATAAATAATAAACTAAAACAGAAACAACCAGAACAATAAAATACCAAAGCAAAACTACATCACACTTTACACTTCACCTCAGCGGGATCAAAAGTCGTATTTCCGCTATTTGGGGATATTTTAACATCGACCCTGGGGTTTGATATCTTTGACGTATAGTCGAAAAAAAGTCTCTCAGAACACTTCTTCCAAGAAGAATGGATACGAAAAACAACAAGTACCTACTGGGAGAGGCATCACCTTGAGGATCGTTCTTGTTCGAATGAAATGCTGAAGTTCAATACGATCAAAACCAAATCAAATAAAGCACGAATCGAAACATACAAGGAAATCCTGGTGTCATTAAAATACCGATCAAAACTACTCAGAGCTCGACACCTCAAGGCCAGATTAGGCCTAAGGTAACGTTCATCGAAAGATTACCGCACCAATAAAACGGGGAAATGATTTCTCATTTGGAGTTATTAAGCCTGTTAACCTCGCAAGTTTTTATTCCCTATTGGCTTTAATATCTGGGGTATAACTAATGGGTTTAATAGACGGGTAAGAGGACAATGGGAAATGGGTAGCCCAGGGGGGAAACCAGGCGATAAAAGTTTAGTTCCAGCAACTAGCTCGGTGGAACCCCGAGTTGGGACTTCAAGGTCTTCATTTCGAGTTCGATCGTCTTCTGCTACTATTGGAAGCGCCGCGGTGAAATATCCAGACGCCTGAGCGCCCACGGCGACGAGACGCCCACTCCGGGCTGAGCCTGCCGTTTCCTGCTCGCTGCAGCCACTCCAGCCGGTATACCTCCCTAAACTGGAATAATCTCCTATTCACTTTGACTGAAGGCCGGTCCATTTATTCTCACGTTACAACTCCGTTCATACCAAATTAAGAGATTAACTTAACTATATGTACTTGGGACTCTTACTTTAAGAGTTTTGAATTTTATCAATCACAGCATCGATTCTCACCAATGCCATATACATATATAGAGCAGAGTGACGTTGTGTAGTCTGCTGTGCTATTTGCAAAAAACTTGGACATATGAACACCCATGACCACCGTTGCTGAGAAATCTGCCTAAAATACAAGGAAAACTAAACAGCTTGTCTCATCTTGCACAGCCCAACAATCACTAATATTTCGGATAGTTTCCCTTACGGAAATTCCTAAAGTATTCACTGCCTATTTTCTTAGCAGGACCAGTGTTAACAATGAGAGTGCATCAGAACACCAGCAGATCGAGATGACATCGCTCCCCTCTTCATAAAATCGCAAACCGAGTAAATTTCTTACAACTCACAGCATATACACTTGCAAGAGTCTACCAAGGCTCCAAAACTAATAACAAAACTGTGAACCAGGTCCAACCACTGACAAAAATTACTACAGTGCACGCCAAACAATATGATAGTAGACAACCTAAACCATCCAACGAGAAAAAATGACGTGATAAAAATCGAATTATCTATTGATTCGTGAAGAGTTGACTTGAAAATACTGCTAGGTGATTTGTGGACCGCAAAAAACTGTCGTCTGGCTTGCCTAACAATTCAGTCTTTGGAAACCCTCGTTCCGAACGCCTAATCAATCTAATTAATCGATAATAAAGTATTTCTTTATCAATAACCTTTTTGATTCAATTCAGTTGAAGAAAGCAGTTATTATATCCCCCTACCACCACAAATTTTATTGGTTCACTAACAAGATTTCTGTAAAAGTCACAACTGGAACTTATTGTGGAAATTATTTTTTTGTGTCAACTTTGTTCAGAAACTAACCTTAGCATGATCTTCAATGTACTTACCTATTGGGAAATTTTATGGTGCCGTTGTTAATTCTACTAGGAAATGAGTGCCGAACTAATTTCCAAAAGCCACAAATTAACATTGTAGCAAAGACCTACCTAATCATCTCCGACTTCTAACTTTTTCCGATGAACGCTTAAAAAATTAACTCTAGCCTTTTTGTATACTCGTATGTCGATGTTACGAGTAATTTTTTCGAGACGTTCGATACAACCTTCACTAGAAGGTCTCCCATAAAAACGTATTCTACGTCAAAAAGCGCGGATGTTTGCACCTTCAATCTAAACTATATAAAATACGAAAGGAGTCAATCTTAGATCGGATAAACATATAATAATGCATCCTGGAGCGCGCTTTGCTCTCGTAATAACGAATCACCATGAATGTCAGTACGATTTTCGCGTGGGATACAAAACATTTCACTGCAAACTATCGCCAATCATGGAGGTAGAATTGATTACTCTCGCGGTTTGACAGGTCTCCCAGTGTGGAAAGATGTTTTACGATCCGACGTTCTCCGAAGGCATTTCCCAAGAGAGAATTTACAACGGAATAAATTTACTTTGGAATAAATTCCGGGTGAGTTCGATACGGTTTTGCCAAGACGAGGCTTGAAAGCTGAGGGGCGCGAAGTCGGATGCGCTCTAATCGTGATTCGTCAAACTTGGTGAGATGCTCCCCGTAGTCGCACGGTTCGATAAGCCGCGAATTGCACTCCAATCTTCAACCAGGTGGGTTCCTACCACAGATAATTGAACACATCACCCAACGAGTCTACTATTATAAATAGGCGATTAAACAACATTACTAATTATGGAAACTATTTTAATTAAGACGCTCTGTTTTATATAAATATAATCGACAACATATGATTAATAAGTTAAATAGTATTTTAATTCGTTTTCTTCGGTGAGGTCGTGATAATCCATACAACACGTGATTATCTAGAGTTTTCCGTACCGCGTTTGAAAAATCTATAAAATCCATGACTCAATTACATGTCATGAAGTATCGATTCAATGATATCTCACGACAATCAAATGGAGTTCTTCTGTCATTCTTGTGATATTCTTGTGAAGAATGAGTGACTCAAGGATGATAGCATAGCGTCGAAGTGTCTGGAAATTGACCGCTGGAGCTACCTTGCCACCCGCGAGATCACTAGGAAGTGCATTCACCTTTTTTGTTATAGTTCCGTAACACGTATTTCTGCATTCAAGAAGAAAAGGCAGGCTGGACACCCTGTTACTAGTCTACGAGAACTTTCTCCAAATCAACCTGCAGGGAGTAATCTGCTATAACAAAAGTGTTTGGGGGAGCTTTTCAGTAAGTTAAGTGGACGGCGTGCCTTAGGGCTTTGAAGAGGCGGCGTTGACTTGAAAATAACACGAATACATTACTTCCGTAGTTGTTCACTCGGAAATCGGGATGCTCGCTCTACAGCGTAACTATAGAATTTGAATATCGTCGAAGAGACAAGTGCAATAATATGTATACTATGGGTATGATGAGAACCATCAACACTTCACTACCTACTGGCTGACAATATTTCTGAGAAAAGCTAAGCAATCAGTTACTAGAAACCAGTAGGTAGTTAATGAATATTAGAATTGTCAGATAATTTAGCCAATAAGATACTCATATAAAATGTGATCTTTTAACTTTCCGATGGATTAAATTTATTTTAGAACATTTTTATCAATCAACCAAAAGGAAAGACATCGAACCAATCTTCTGAAGGTTTTCGAATCCGTCAAAGTCATGACAGTGTTTTCTGGGCTATATATTTATATTGCTGAAGCAAGTTAAAGCAGCTGATGAAGTAGGATTTCAACAAACTAGGTCATAATATTTAATTTAGTCATGGGACTATTAGGAAGCCTCTTACCAACTTTTAATTGTGTACCTACAAAACAGCTCCAGTCTTTCCCAACAATAAATTTTGATGCCATTTACATTGATGTTTGGGTAATTATTTCACAGATATCTACTATAGTGTATAGGAAATTTGGCATTGTTAACAACTAAAACTTTTTATAGAACGATTTATAGGGGGATTGGAGAATGGCAACAAGAAAGTCCATTAAAATTGAATTTGCTTTGATCTTCGCCAGTCACTCATACTTCCAAACTTATAGCTGGTGTTTCAACATACCGTACAGTGTCTCTGATTACAAATCAGCTGGAAAACTTCTTGTTTACCTGTGGAAAAGAAAAAGAAGAATCAAACAAATGGAATTAGATCTTCAGCACATTAACATTATATTACGTGGTATTGAATTACCAAAAAGAAAATATGCGTTACAACCATAATTTTAATTTTGAAACTTGATAAAAATTCACCAAGCGAGTTTTACTCTTATTAACGTAAGAGGATGCTAGGCTTCATGTAAAATGCAAAATAGACAAAAGAAATCACAATTCAGTTGACGTTAAATTATAAACGCAAAAGTTCTTTTCGCTCGTTTTCGTCTATAAACATATTACAAAACAACTCAGATCGTAACTCAACATGTCAACTTCGCTTCTAAGTTCCTATGAAGACAGTGGAAGGAAAAACCCATTTTCAAGACAGCATTTTTCTACTTGAATCAATTAGTGAGTTTCTAAATTCTAGTCTGAAGCAGAACATCTATAGTCTAGATTATGCGCATAAGCCACAAGGCGGACTATCTTATCTAATCGTACCTTTTATGAAATGAAATGGTAGCCCTAGTTTTCATTTTTTCCGACCGTCACGTTACGGCGAAAATATTGATTTTCTATTGATTTTCACGTACAACCAATGCGTTACAAGGGATGTGTAACTGCCTCAGTTATCATAGCAGGAAAATCGTTCGCCACTTTTTGGAATGCTCTCATTTTATCACAACATCTCATGATCTCTAAGCTTCTGTAGTGTCAAGGAAAGCTGATTTATTGCGCTAAGTTATCAAATGAGTATTAAATGATCTGACTGTAGAACCGTAGGTCTACCGTCCTGTTCATGATAACTCTTGATTTCCTTGGGGAAAAAAATTGTATGTTTAACGTTCCTAAATGCATGTTATGGCAACATTGTGATATGAAATATAATGAAAATGAATCTTTGAAACGATTTCCATGTGTTTTATTTTTCAGCGAACAAAGATGGAGAGTTAAGGCCGTTTTAAAGTCATAAGTTAGATAGCGTTAAAGATGTAACTTCCAAATACAACTTTTTCTTTCAAAATATTTGTAAAATCTACGCCTGAAGTTTGGCTCAATCTTTACCACTATGAATGTGAAATAATGTGAATATAAAATTATTTTCCTGGCGTTCGGTGCTGGATATGTTTTCGAGAAGCTTTTGAAACCTCAGAGATGATCTACTTTAGAAACCGCGGAACAAAGAAATTTCCTCAGCTGTCACTCCGTTTCTCCCTTGAACCCCAGAGGTGTCGAGTCATTCTCCCAAGTTCGGGAGGGCATGACTCGTACTGGCAGAGTTGCTCACTGAGCAGCCGAAAAAACCGTTCGTCACTCCCGTTTTCACAGCTAAGTAGGGTGCTTCGAAGCCGTCGGGAGGGCGAGAGATATTTGGGAAAGCGAAAATCAAAGTAGCGAAAACGGTGCGAGAATGTACATTCACTCAGCTTGATTAATTATAAGTATCTAACTTTTTCAGAAATTATTCAAACCCATTCGAAATAGAAAATGCTTGCATACGAGTCTACAAAACATTGGGACATTTTATGTCCTTAGTTCCCACCACCACTGTGCTCAAAAAGTGTTGGCCAACGAACTCATTCTTTTGTTTGGAAAGCTTGATTTTTTTGGCGCAAGAACGCAATTTTTATCTCAATCCTACGGAGAGTTAATGTCAGGAATGACATATATATTTATTTATTTATTTAATACGGGCAAGCCCAATTACATTTTATATATAATAAGTCATTCTAAACATTGAACTTTAGGATTCATTTCAGAATGCCTTAAGACGAATTTCAATGAAGACATTTTTCAAAAATTTTCAAGACATTGCAATATTTTCTACGATAATTCGCTAAAATATAAACTCACATGTTGATACAAACCAGTTCGTAGTCAAGGTTTGGGGGCTAGCGAATAGCTACAAGGGCAGAACAGGTAATAACAGTATAATCTTTCTCTTCTTCCTTATTCACATATTTCATAAGAGACTTGTTTATCTTCTACGCAGGCGGGAGACCAACGTGGGCGTGATTCCTCGCTATTACTGTCATTTTATATCATTAACGAAACGCGCGATTTTTTTCGACGTTGAATCATTTTTGCGTATTGATTCACCGTTCGTAGCCATCGAGGACGAAAGGTGTTGGAGAGTTACGATTCCCGTCGAGAGATCTTCCCCGCTGTGAAGAAGCACGGAGGGGCGGGAGGGGCAATTTATATGCCTATTGTTCTAGAAGTCCCACAGGCTGTGCGCGTCTGACGCCATTCAGGTTTGATGGCCTTTCAGACTGCGTGACCCCTGGGGATGCACAGGGTCGCGAAACTATCCGAGGGCCCATATAAAACATCTTCCTATCTCTCATATATGGACGCTGGTACACGTACCTCTCTTAGCAGGCGGAAGGCCGCATTCTGACACCATTCGTAAAAGTTGTGATAAACGATGTTAGTCTGAGGAATAGGAATCCAACTATACGCGGAGATACTACGTCATTCTTGGTAAGAAAACTTCCAACACTTCACAAGGACATAATACCATAAACAAAAGAAGTACGAGTAGATATTGGTAAAAGACTCTTCAAAATTCAAAGATCAATTCCGTAAGAAATGCATACATCTCATGAATGTGAATACTCATTGTACATAGCTAAAAATTGATTATACTTTTGATACAAGAGCATTTAAGCGTTCATCTACATAATAAAATTCATCTTTTCACTTGTACCTATATGTGGTTTAGTTTATTGGTCATTGTCTTAGAAGAGAACCCATAAGCAGTGTGCGTCAGAAGCCATTTAGGTTTGATGATTCAAAAATGAATGACCACTGGTGATGACCAGAGTTGCAAAACTATTTAAAATACAGATTTAAAATTTTGATTTCGCTCATGCACATCGGTACATGTAAGACCATGTACCCTAGTTTCATTTCCCTAGCAACGGCTTGGTTGTACGTGAAAATCAAAAGAAAACAACACCTAACTTGTTTATTGGTTGCGTGACGTAGAAGTGAGGTGGTATGTGGGCCCTTGAGGGACTTCTGAACACAACTGACCGATCCCAGATCAGCTGAGTGGCTCTAGAATCCAGTTTTTTCCCTAATGATCCCACGATTCTGAGATTTGGTATGTGGGACCTTGAGGGACTTTTGAACACAACTGACCGATCCCAGATCAGCTGAGTGGCTCTAGGATCCAGTTTTTTCCCTAATGATCCCACGATTCTGAGATTTGGTATGTGGGCCCTTGAGGGACTTCTGAACACAACTGACCGATCCCAGATCAGCTGAGTGGCTCTAGAATCCAGTTTTTTCCCTAATGATCCCACGGTTCTGAGATTTGGTATGTGGGCCCTTGAGGGACTTCTGAACACAACTGACCGATCCCAGATCAGCTGAGTGGCTCTAGAATCCAGTTTTTTCTTTAATGATCCCACGATTCTGAGATTTGGTATGTGGGCCCTTGAGGGACTTCTGAACACAACTGACTGATCCCAGATCAGCTGAGTGGCTCTAGAACATTTCTTTGGGTAACAAAATTTCCGCAACAAAAATTCCGGTTGACCCGTTGACCGACATTTCCAATGTCAAAAATTGGGTTGGGATGAAGAAAATCTGTTGTACACAGTGTCCCAAACATATTCATATGGATGCATACATGAAGTCGTTACCTCCAACAGGGTCCAACAACAACACATACAGGTAACTAAATATAGTAAATGTTGTAGCGAAAATCAAGGAAATTCCAAAGCTTCCGTTCGAAGACACATCTATTGACGGTTTTACTTACCACTGATGGAGCATGACAAGAAACATAACACATTCATGAACTGTTCACGTTTATCATATCAACCATTTCTTCCTACTTGACTACATCTTTTTTTCCACATTTAGTTCATTCTGTAGATAAGGAACTACACGAATATAATTCAGAACAAACCAATTGTTCTGACTGGTATCAATGTTGTATCAGCAAACAACATCCGAACTGAATTCCGACGGAAAAAAGGAACACGATTACATCAGACCATCCGAGTTCTCAGGCAGATTAAAGAATTCATTAGAATATGAAAGGCCAATCCGTAATATTAATTAATCCAATAAAACAAATAACCCGTAATTAATTAATTAATTATTTATTTTAAATTCAGTTGTCATACTTATTATTATTTATTACGTTTAAACTCGAAGTATAAATTGAGACTACAAGAGTTAAGAGAAAATTGGTTGCGGGGTTGATGTCAAATGTTGCTGAAATCAGAGCAGCGTTTTAAATATAGCCTTGTGTTTCAAGTAGTTTCAATAAGCAATTTTTTAATGACTTCGATATTGAGATAATCATTTTTAAAATAACTACATTGCCATTCACCATGACTATCACGTTCAAAATCATAATATCAAGTCCTACGGATCAAAAATGAGATGCAAACACCCTCGAGAGCCTGTAAGGAAACACGTTTTCGTAATAAAAAGGTTCCACAAACTTCACATGAGCTGTAACTAAGATGACAAACAGCCACGAAAATTCATCAGAAAGGAACACAGCTTGAGGCATCAATCTTTTTAGCTAGGCTCACCGAAACAAAGCGTCCCTTACCGGGCGTTGTGGCTGCGTGCGAGAGTGCAAAGATGCAAAATGTGAAAGATGCAAAGATGAACTTGACTACAAAAAATGAGTAAACCCTAAATGGGCGTTATACACCCTAAGTGGCACACTCTATGTACCTGTAGTCTCTTACATTAACTAACCCTAATTGCAGGTCAGCCGTAACCCTATTGGCCGGTACTTGACCGCAGCCTTAATCTCCGGTAATCCATAACCCCAAAGAGCCAGTACGAAACCGTAGTACTACCTAACAATTAATAATCTAACCTAAATAATATAATGGATAACTAAGATTTTTACAAGAAAAAAGTAGATACTCGTATGTAAACTTGAAAATTTATAAAGAGGAAAAATCGGTTGTATAACGCCGATGCAATATGAATGATATCGCAAACTCTAGTATGAGGTTTTCAGAACAGAGAAGGTTGTTGAACGTTTGAGTTTGAACTGCAGACGATGGTCCCAAGGGAAGTGCGAGAGCATTATGTGATTTTCCACTCCCCATGCTGTTCGCCCTCCCTCCGGGGTAAATCCCCAATTGCTAGCCTCTGCGCTTAGGGCCCATCCTCATGAATTAATTTTGTGAAAACTACAGCTGTTGGGTTGGGCACTACATGGGGTAAACTTCATTTGTGAATAGACGCAGGTAGTTAAAAACCAATCTGACGAAACCTCAAGGCATAAATCCCAACCCACAACTCATACCGTGAAAATGAAGTTTCGATGATAACTAATGAAAGATTACGACCAAATAGGAAGAAGGAACCTTCACGTTCGTCATGCGAGGTAATTGCTGAGAAGCTCTAATTTTGTGGTCACGAGTCAGATGGAAAGTCACTTGATATTCTAACGTGCTCCATGACTTTTCTCTCAAGAAGGATGTTCCTTTCTTTCACAGAACTGAGGCAAGGACGCACGCGAGATAGCATGGCCACCTACTGCCAGACCATCGTTATTCCTTTTCCTTCCGGCACTGGCGCAGTTTCATTCGACGGAGCTGGTTTTTTGTTATGGATGTGGTTTTGTTTTGTTTAATGTGAAACTAATCGACTAAATAATAACGATCGATGGTCGGAGGGAGGGTAAGTAAAAAGGGAATCTCGATAGATTCTGGGAGAGGACGGGCACATTCCTGGGTGCTCTTCCTAACCCTAACCTACAATACGATGATGGTGAAGGACGGCAAAGGTCGTTAAACCTGGGTCCCGGGCTCCGAGAGGATAACGACGGGGCTTTGAGGCCGAAGGGGAAAGGAGGGACCGCAGGCGAACACGAGTCTGGTAGTAGAGATTCCCCAAGCGAGGCCTTCATTTCTAGACGTATGTAACACATTCATATACACGTGCCAAAGCATCCACAAACCCAAATCCAATCGATAGATTATCACCATGACTGCCGCTCCGAAATCTGAGGTTTGTCCCTGGCTGACCATCAAGGAAACCCAAACTTCTAATATGGTTAAATACCGCTGTGTGCCGCCTCCGTCGCAGTTTCGGAGCTCTGGGAATGATCAGGGAAACGACAAATCATAGTTTGCTATTTATTGTTTTAGCCTGAAAAGCATAAATTCAATCAACTCGTTTTTACCTTACACTCTACTCTCTAGAGATGATTCAGAGAACTTTGACGTAAAAATAAATAAAACTGTACTAAAAAGCTGCGGTGGCCCCAGCATACTGAGTACTTGCACCATGCTACGTACTATACAGGGTGGGTGTACTGTTGCTCAAGGTTCTTTCGAACGATAGTTGGGGCGCCCAGCACGATGTCCTCCTAAGGATTTTCCATGAAGTGGTGCGATCACGCATTATGAGTGTGCAGTTAATGGCTCAGCAAGAAAGTCCTTCCATCTTGGACCTTGTCTGGGATGGGTGTTGACCTTCACATAAGGGTAAGGGTTGAGGGCAACACAACCCACACATCCTCAAATGCCACTACATGTCTTTATCAGTCCAACTCTAATTACAGGCTATTTGAAGTTTTTAAAATTTGAGCCAGAGGGGGTATTTTATGGGAGGGGGAGGGGGTGAAAATCATTGAATAAACTGGGAACCTGATTGCTAAATATGTTTGAATTAGACTAACTCAAATCACAGGCTACTTGAAATTGTTCAAATCTGACCCGAAGGGGGTGTCTTCTCAGAGGGGGGAGAGGGGGTATCATGGAAATCACTGAATAAACTGGGGACCTGATTGCTAGAAATGTTTGAATTATACTAACTCAAAGCACTGGCTACTTAAAATTTTTCAAATGTGACCCAAAGGGGGTGTCTTCTTAGATGGGTGAGGTGGGGGGGGGGGGGGGTTTAAATAAGGTATCTTGGAAATCACTGAATAAACTGAGGATGCATATTTCTAATTTGAAATATGGGGGGTGTTTGTGGAGAGGGAGTGGGGGTTGATCCTAGTAGTTTGGTCCTAATAGGTAATTTATAAGTAAGTACTTCAAGTAAGTTCTTTTAAGTAAGGATTCTTTTGAATCAGATCTATAGTGGTGTCCCAAAATGCGATGCGAGAGGGGGGGCTTGCATATATTCAAGTCAATCTGTGCAACGCACGGGTGAACCAGCTAGCCCCTGATAAACAAGTACACTCCTACGCTTCTTTGATTTTTGCCCGATCGCGAGAGGATGAGTTGTTGAAAATTATCGCTGGTTAGACCAGTGCCGAATGAAATGAAGACGAAGTTGGCAGCGAACTACGCAACCAAAGATAAAATTAATCTTCCAGCACCGTAAAACTCGAGACGGAACTAAATCTCTAGCAGTATGAAGATGCATCGGCAACCACTGATTGACACAGAAACCCAACGCTTGCCAACGGGCCCCAGCTGAGCCTGCAATTTTCTGCGTCTGAATGGAATCTCAAATAGGAATCCAATTATTTATTAAGCACTAATCACAATTACAGGATTATGAGACAATGTTGTGAAGTTCCGGTTCAGTAGGCCAAAATGATTTTTAGGGTTCGGACAGATTCAAGGCGAAGAGACAATTAAATAGAATCTATATCGGCATCAAGATAAATTCAACTTACCTACTCTTATAATACCACTTTCAACTAGATTCGTGCTTATCTCAACTTTCTGTTTCGCTTCCTTCCTGGTCTTTATAAAGATGTTAAGTATAACAAGTAAATATCTTCGAGTGATCTTCTCCATCAATCACAAGGTTGAATCCATGCATGCAGCCAAAAAAACATGCAAATATCGCACTAAACACAATACATATTTCTTTATTACTCGTAGTTTGAATAATTAGCATGATTCGCCTGACCATTCACCATTTTTCAAAATTTCAAATTGCAGTTCGAAACCTAACATTTACACATTACCTAACCACTTTCTTTTAAGAAATTTAGGTAGATTTTGTTCTTTGATTTTTGAGAGTTTGGTCCATTAGTGACGTTGCACTAGTCGATGATGTCTCCAGTGCATCAACCTCTTTAGAACCATAAGGAGAAAACTATATGTCGTTACTGCATATTGCAAAAGACCTTAGATATCAAACTTCTCTGGAGTTCATATACAAGAATATGAAAGTATCGTAACTCTTAGAACAAGTGAGGGTTAGATATGTTGATCAAAATAGACTGCAGTGCAATGTATGATATACACTCGTACTTATATACTCACCTGTGTGAATATATACCGGGACGCACGAGAAAGATCCATTCACTATAGAACACGGTCGTGTGTGGTAGGAAGAACTATACCTGCATCTTCTTCCGTCAGAGCAGTCGTGTGGCGTAGAACCACAAGATTAATCAAAAGTATATCTTGCCAAAAGTTGATTAACTATTTGTGATGCCAGAGCAATTGAAATAGTGGACAAGTACCAACAAGGTATAGTGACAAAAGGTATAATATCAACTTCAGTATAGTAACGAGGACACAGGTATAGTAACTTTGGTTTTGACTGAGTGTTGGTACTGTGTATGAAGTCTAAGAGGATTGACAAGCTGTGACTCTCAAAATGTTGCGAGATAGTAATAACTGATGAAGGCTGTGGTTGGACCCGGTCTAAGCCTACATTCCACTCATTCCATATGATTAAAGGATACAAACCAGTGCGACTTTTTGGAAAGTTGTAACTCACATCCGTGGAAAGATCCTCCTATTAGAAATATTGACATGGATATGTCTTTGCTCTGGGGGGTCAACCAAAAATTTCCGTCACGCTAAATTTGTGTCACAATTTCAGTGTTTTTCACGTACAACCCAGCTGTTGCTAGGGGAATGGAACTTCCGCAGTTTTCATCGCACAAACATCGTTCGCCACTCGTTGGAGCTACCAATTTCCCCCTCCTTACGTACCTGGCTACATTCCAAAACTAAGTTGATTGGACTATAAACAATTTTAATAAGCCGGTTACAATATTCTTAACGTAAAGCAATAGTATCATTTACTCCACTCCATAGGAAACATTTTCATCCTCTTGACAACAGTCGAGGACAAGTCGAGGACAACCGTTATGAAATCCCCAATCAAAGACATATCCAATATCCATGTAACATGGTATCTGCTTGTAAAGCGGATAGCAGAAACTGCAGAAAATGAAATATCCAGATAGATGTTAGGCATTTAAGTAGAAGAAATAAATCTGTCTTGTACGTGATTAATAAGTGATTGATATTCTTTAAAAAATTAAGAGATTCCACTTCTGGATGGAATTAGTATGTGATCGGAATAGCAACAAAGGCGCTGCAAGAGTAAGCCACTATACATCTACACCCATAGACTGTAAACCTCATTCTCAATATAACGGATATCTTGTTCGTGTCCACAAACCGATCTGCAATCTTGACTGGAATCCGGCTGCTAGATCGACTACCTAATTATAATAAGTGCCTAATGCGATTCCTCTCCTTACCACTCCGCCTTTTTCACTTCCGCCTTCGCCCTGCTACGCCCGCCTTGGGGTATCACGTCCTCTTCAATTCAGATCTATTATCCACCAAGGTTTCAAGGCTTGACCTATGTAAAAGCTATTACATGCTTTCGAAAGCTTTTGATGAACCGTAGCGAGTCTCTAACAATGTGGAAATGCATGTTTTTCAATTTTCCTTCCTCCTTAAGACTTTCAAGCATCGGAAGGAATCCTGAAAGGTTGATGGAAGCCCAATAAGATATCGATAATATTGTCAGTTGAAGTCTAACAGCAAAAAAGTGAATTTTGAAGGGACCAATAAAATAAAAAGCGAAAAGTAAAACTCAAAGCAATTTTCTAAAAAGAGATAGACCATAGGATAGTGGTTTTGAAAATAAAGCACAAATTAAAGCGTGTGAATGTACCAAAACATGAACCTGTAACTGAGCATGCATTCCGAAAAGGAATTTATAAGAACTTAGGGTGCGTCTATAATGCACCGCTTCCGGCTTAAACCCGCGTCGGAGCGGCCCTCTTCGCAAACTTGCGTGATGTTAGCAGATGGTGGTCATAGTGCACCAGCGAGCTGAAGATCCTCACGCCGTCTTATCATCTGACGGGACCTCATAAATGCACTGTAAATCCTCCATCAATATATTTGTGTATAATGTAAATGGTCCCAGTGTCAAAACTCGTTATAAGAGAAATCGTCGTTATAACAAACACTCAAGTTCCCTGATGTATTTTTTTACCAGAAATACAGTGGATATTAAGAGAAAACTTTAGTGAATCCTAAAGATCGAACGCGTGGGGATTTGTACACAATGGTTAATATTCAATCTGATTGGCATATAGGGTACATACATTGTTTACCATACTTTAATAGCTCCTTCGAAGTTTTTGGTCAGGTATAATGTAAACGATCCTAGAGTCAGAAAATGGTCATGAAATGCCAATTATTGGAAATGGGAGACAGAAATTGTGCCCGAAAATCCTTGTAACAAGATTATTTTCCACAGTCTTCATCCGATTTGGATGAACATTTCAGGGAATGTGCGGGCTAGGGGGTAGACGGTCCCTTTCATTGTTCTTGATTCAATACCTCACTCTGCGCATGCCCAAACGTAAATTCTACCAAGCATCATTTTCTCAAGCCCTAGTCGTTCGATCTCGCTCGGATTCCGATGATAGTTGGAGGATGGCAATTTGATGATCTGATATCAATTTCAAGATGATTGTATCATCAATAACTACTGAGCATGCCCCAATATGAAATCATTGTAACAAGCTTATTATCCAAAGTTGTCATCCAATCTGGATGAAATTTTTAGGGAATGTGCGGGCTAGGGTGTAGATGGTTGTTGCGAAATCAATATTTCATTCTGCGCATGCGCAAATGCAAATTCCATCATGTTCCATCTTTTCACATTCTAGTTGTTCGAGTTCGCTTAAATTTGGATGATAGTTGGAAGAAGATCATAGGTAAACGAGGAAGCTATGTGCCACACCCAACTTGGCAGACGTTTTTTGTTTTACGACATAATCCATGTACCTATCTGAGGGCAAAGTAGATAACCGAGAAGCCATTACTACCCTAGCTGATTTAGTTCACATTTACAGAGCTGAAATGATCTGTATGGCTCAGGATATTCAAGGTTAGTCATTATTATGCCGGTAAAATACTTCTTCACCCTCGGGCGATGACAAGGTAAAAGAGATGACACGGATATCAACATACTTTCTACGTTACGATTAAGCCGAATCGCAGAGATCAACAAAGGAAAAAAGGGAGAGGGATGGGGAGGCGTTGAATAAATTAATGTTGAATAATTGTGACGAAGCTATGACGTAACCCTTTCACCGTTCCAGCCGTAAGACCCAAATGAGTCAGTTGTATTACACGGAGGAGCTCGAAGAAAACTTTCAGGTTCTACGAGAGACGGAGCTCATTAGGGTGTCTTGATAAACCGAGCAATCGGAGCTTGTCGGGAGCCTTCTCTGCCGTCCAAAAACAAACTTGACGGTTTGACAGTGGTCGGTTACATAGGAGATTTTTTTTCACTATCTCCAGTTAATTATCGGAACAGCCGGAAAGTTGGATCGAGTTATCCGTGCATGGGAATGTGATACAGACTAGGTGTATGTCTTCTGGAAGGATTATCTATCTGTGAGACGTCCAAAAGGTGTTGCAAGAGGGACTTTCCAATTACCGTTCAAATCGTTGGCGGAGCGTGGAGTTAGCGTATAAATTCAGATGTTTGAAGGTTCAATACAATTGAACTTATTTCGTAAATCACATAAACTGTCAATTAACAGTATACGTCGGTGCCTATGTAAACCAAGCCGGGAGAATCAATGACTTGATCTACCAGTGGTACTGATGGGACCAAAGTATTTCACATAATTTTATCTAAAGTCCCTCGACATAGATGTTTGTTCAGTGTTCTTTCCAGCTTGGTGCAGTGCTTTTTATTCCGTGTCCGCGACCTCATAAAATACGATCATTTCTCGACAAAACCACAAAAAATTCCTTAAATTGTTTAAATTACAAGGGCGAGCCAATTGAACAAGGGACAGACAATTCAATATACAAAATTCAGACAGACACAATGAAAAATGAAATTCTTACGGTTGCCAATTTGAAATTAAAAGAAAACATTCATTTATGAAATTAACATGTGACATGTGCCCTATAGCGAGTGAAAAGTAGTACAAAATTATCGGGATATAAAATCATTTATGAAAATGAAAAAGGAAGCAGATGTAATTGATGACATTAACGGTGCTAATCAATTAGTAATAAAAAAAAACACAGAATAAATGTCGAAAAAAGGTTAGCTGATCGAGAAATTCTGCTGAGCAGAGGGTGCTGGAGTTTTAAGTACATTTTTCAGCTTAATTTTGAGCTAAAACTTCAACTTCCTTGTTAATTGTTGATAATTTTGTTTTGACTGAAATTCTGCTAAAAATTATAAATTAATGTAACAAATTTTCACCGTTTTTCCACCATTTTTAGTGATTTTTTGAGCACTTTTTCTGAAAGTTGACTAATTTAATGGGCTCAAAAAGTGCTGGCAAACAAACTCATCCTTTCATTTGAAAAGCTTGATTTTTTGGCGCAAGAACGCCATTTTTATATCGATCTTAACGAGAGTCTCAAAAAATCGTCACAAATTAATTACTAATCACTAAGGTCGTCCAGTAAAATGTACAGGTTCATTAAATATTTTTCATCACCAAAACGTGACTGTATTATTCTACCCTCTACTCCAAGGACCTCTGCTATAGATAATGAACGTGCCAGCAATTTGTCATGTGCAGGCATGGTAAGAACGCTTATACGAAAAGCCAGATTTTTTGCCGATTTCACTGAAGATCATATTTTCAGGACGTATTGTGATCTAAAGACCATCAGTTAAGGACGCGCGTGGGCAGCCGAGAAAGCTTCAATGGTGTCAGAAAGTTACTTCCAAGTTATCAATTAACGTTAGAACCAGCGATAACTCAAAGTAAAAAAAAAAAAACCACAGTTCGGGGAAGTGAATCGCGATTGTACCTCCTCAGTCGGCACCGATCATTGTGACGTAACGATTTCATCTTCTCTTTTACAAGAGAAATGCGACGTGCGACAATACCACGGTGAGAAATCCTTTAAAAAACAGCTCTATATTTATTACTTTAGATACGGGGCGAGGTGTCCAACGGTAAAGATAATGGATCGAAAGGGGTCGGTCGCTTACGTAAAGGGCCAAAACGGAACCGTTGACAGATACGTGAGACAAAAGCATCACGACAAAACGCATAAGACAGACGGAGCCAAACATTGCAAAAGAAAGTTTCGTCAGATTTCTTTATGCCAACTTACATAGTAAGTTCGTTGAAGGAACGACCACATGATCTCGTTTTGAATTCAATTACATTTTGATCTTATAAGATTCAAGATTCTTTATTTGGCAGAACAAGAAAATAAACAAAAGGAAATATACTCATCAATGAATAAATAAATTTAAAAACATTTAAAACAACTTAACCAATCCATTATACACTTGTGCCACAGAGGCTTAAATTCGAAGAATTTGTAAACCTCTCTGGTGGCTCAGCTATCCCACATGGTTATATCAAAAATAAATCACTATCAAGTAAAAGAAAACAATTTTGAAAACATCTTCCTAGAATAGAAATAATAGGTTGTTTATATCATGAGCCAATTTTAGCAATTTTGACAATTAAATGCTTTTTAAATAATTTAAATTGGTCAAACTGACTAATATCAATTTTAAGATTATAAAGCAATTGTAAAGCTACAACATACATGCACTTCTTCTGTGAATTTCCAGATTAATTTTTAGAGTTCTAATTTCGGACCTATTTGCGGTTCTCGTATAGTCCAACTGCGATGAATTACTGTCATCAATACCACTTCTATATACATGTAAACATGATTCCTTCAGAAAAATATCCCGAATTTTCAAAAAATCCAGTTCTTTATAAAGTAAAGCTGAGGAATGTATAGATGGTTTATTTAGAATTATACGAAAATTTATATTTTGAACAATTTGTAATGAGTGCAGCGAACTTATACATGCCCCTCCCCATACCAAGATACCATATCTAATCAAAGAATTGCATAAACCAAAATAAATAATTTTTAACAAATTTATGTTAGCGAAACCTCTTAAAATTTTAAACACATAGAAAAGTTTTCTTAATCTTTTCACTAGCAAGTCTATATGCCCCCTGAATCTCAAATGTTGATTTATAAGCACCCCTAAATATTTACATTCATCTACAAAAGGTAGAACACTGCAGGAGCATTGTGGAAGTCCAACACAATTATAATCGTTGAATTTTTAATTTTCTGAGTCATTGCAATAGCTTTAAAATGAAGACAAAACGATTCGTAAGGCTACCAAGATCCTTGAAAAACGATATTAGAAGCAACGGAGGATTCTCGCGGGACGGCACTTAGTGCTTGCACCTTTGACCGAGATTTCGAGACTTATTAACGACTTGATTACGGCTCCATTTATCACTTCGAGGCCATACGGGTGGGAAAAATGCCAAGTCGGCCCTCAAGTTCAACAGGTGGAAATTGAAGTCGGAGGAGCAGAAGAAGGAAGAGAAGGAGCTACCGTTGTTTTCGTCCTGGAATTCGCGGATCGCCCGCATTATTTGTTACGTGGATTGCGCCAACCAGCCTCCCAGGGCCTGTTCATCATGGGCGTTCTTCATGCGTTCCTCCAGCGTAACGGTTCTTGATTTGAGGAGAACGCGATTCAAATTATCACGGGGTGGGGATTAAAAAAACACATGAGGCAACAGAAAAAGAATCAATATCAAGAGAAGTTGAATCTCATACATTTCGCCAAGCATAATCAATGGATTCATGGCTCAGTCTCTCTTCGTACTATCTGTAAAGTGGAGTGCAGAAAACATATTCCGTTGGGCAGTTCATCGGGAGGTCCTTCATGCGTTCCTCCAGCGACACAGTTCTTTATATGAAGAAAACGTTTCAAATTATCTCGAGGCGGAGATTGAGAAAACTACAGTTAGACAACAGAAAACCTACCAATATCAAAAGAAATTCATGACAAAACATTTGGTCAAGCGTAATCTATGGATTTTGTGGGTCAGTCTTGGTATAGAAGAATAAGTTATATCAATGATAATGTTTCTCTTGGATGTACTCGTGGTCCTTGTAAAACTTGTTATCAGTTCATATGAGAGGTCCTTCTTGTGTTCGTCCAGCGTAACGGTTCTTGATTTGAGGAGAACGCGATTCAAGTTATCACGGGGTGGGGATTAAAAAAAAAACATGTGGCAACAGAAAAAGAATCAATATCAAGAGGAGTTATCTCAAAACATTTGGCCAAGATTAATCTATGGAATTCATAGCTTAGTCTTATACAGAAGATCATAGTAAAACTTGTGCGCAACACAAAAAAATGAAGGCTAGCTAAAATTACGAGTGTTCTATTAATGCCTGGATTGAAATTATGTTAATGAAAAAATTGATGAGGTTGTTGTTAGAATGGATGAGATTATATATCATTCTGATGTTAACTGTAAAAGGGTGAAACGGTGGTCAGATCTAATGATCTGAGTGAGTAGTGGTATTCGCTATAGCAGGAAGATTACCTATACTAAATGTAAGGTTGAAGTAGTGGTTTGAGAGGATTGTAGAAAGAAATAATTAAAATTATAAATAATGAAAATTCGAATATATTATTGAAAAGGGTTGAGCTGAGTACATATGCTAGTACCTACCTAATTACCAACCAGGTAATACAAGTGGAGTCGTGAATGAAGTGAAATTGGGGATATTGTAGGTATGTCTTCCTAGGTAAAACTGGGATGATGTATTATTAGTGGGTAGGTCAGATGTAGCAATTGATGCGAATAGTGTATGTGTGTGTGTGGGTATAATATGGTTAAAACATTATTGGGTGTAATGAGGATAAAATGAAGGGTTTACAGTTATGTCAGACTGACGGTGTGTATCTTATGAAAATAGTAATATATGGTTATATACAAAGATAAATGATATGAAGAAGGTGAATATATTATGTGATGTGTAGGAGGAGGACATGACCTGAACGGGATGCAAAATGATTCACACTAAATGTTTAAACCTATTTAGACGACACCACAGTTCCATCATCGTAAGTTGAACTCTCCAAATTGAAAACCAAATAAGTTAGTAATATTAGTAATTTTTCTGAATAGGGAGATGAGGATGAAAAGAGCTATGTTTGAAGTAATAGATCTAGGAACCCCTATACCGATGAAAAACCCTCGTAAGCGAAATGTGACATAACAAAGGGATAATGTTTGTTATCGAGAGTGCTGCACGTACGTCATTTCACTAAATTGCTCACGACGACGAGTGACAGTGCGCCTGCGCAAAGAGGACGCGGAGGCAACTCGAGGGCTCTTAGTTACGTAGAGGCCAAGTGACTTCAACGCCCCGCGCGTGAGCTGTGATTTGGACGGCGGTGTTCGCAGGACTTTGTGCGGGTATCATCCCAAACAAATCAACGTCATGCACCGCCGGTTAGACAAATATATTGTGGAAGAAACGCGAGCTGAAGGAAAGAAAAAGAACGTATGCGACTGCGAACGTAATCTCGAAGCAGATCTGGCTCCACGGATATTTCATAAGTGAGATTATCGCTCACATAATGTGAGGAATATGAGGATGAATAATGTGTGACGCTCATGTTAACAATCACGTACGAAGGATAAAGATCTGAGAAACATAAGAAAGTGTCATCAAATTGATTACGGACAGAACTCACTTGAGAAGTAAAGATTTCATATCAGATCATCTTCTACCAGCAACGACTGAAACTTTTGCGGTTTATGGTCTAGAATCCGCCGAAACTGAGTAGAAAACTTCTCAGTAACAATACAAGTATTGATGCAGTCGAATGCTCTACCACTGAGCTATAAAATAATTCTGATCCTCCATTTGGAGGATAGCTGATGACGTCCGCGACGCCCGAGACAGTTGGTCAAAAAGCCCCAACATGGAAAGGTTGTTTACTGCAAGTATTGATGCAAATGGTTTCTGTCACCAGAGAAGAGACGGAAAATTTAAAGACATCAAAAAGCAACGGGTTCTTCAATCAGATTGGGGTTTCTGGATGAATTGGATGCACGTGTGGCACCTTTTTGAGCGCAGGTTAGAGGAGGGATATGTTATAAAATGGCTGAACTTCAACATACTCCTCTAAGAAATGTTGAAGGGAAGTTTACCATTCAAACTAGGCTAAACACACATACACACACACCAAAGAAAAAACCAAAAGTGATCCGAGATTTTGGACAATTTTAATCACCGCTTACCTATCTCCCCCTTCACGCAAAAACAGAACTATTAGCGAATTTTCGCAGAAAATGAAGCTACTTCAATGCCTTCAAAAATTTCCTTGAGATAACTCCCTTTAGAATTGAGATAAAAATTCCGTTCATGCGCTCAAATGTGCTAAAAAGTTAAAACTGAATGAATTAAAGCGGAGAAATTCAGGTTTAAGAGAAAAAAGCAGGATTTTCCCAAAAATTATACATTTTACTCCGTTTATTTTTGCATCTACAAACAGTTCACCCGGTATAATACGAAAATTTTTAATGCTACTTCCAGGTATAAAAAGTGATAGAATCGTTAAAAGCATAGCTCATAAGAATTAAAATTAAATTTCAAATTGGATGCGAAACAGCGACCAGAACCATTAGGTACGAGCACTATAACTTCCAAGAAAGCATCATGCGTACTGGACTCAAAAGTAGAACAAGGACTTGAGATTCACCACGCTATCTGCGCTACACACAGGCCGCTCAAGTAATTAAGAACTAGCTCACCGACTGCAAGTCGTAAGGATAACCGACTTTACAACTTTGTTGTTTGAGATTGAGAAATTCAATTATCAGAGGGAAATAGATTTACACGCTTCATTAACATGATGATATGAGGCTCCGAGTGAGCTGAGGGGTCCAGTGGTGTGTGGGTGGCGAAGGATCCGAAGAAATCAAGTATGGTTCGAGTCGGTGAACATCATAGAACCCCATGAACCTCATTTCAATGAAGTTCCTACTTTCCTGGCACCCCCGAAGGGAAGACTGAAAGTTTTTAAATCGGATCGAAAACAACTACTGTCTGGAACTTCGCGAGAATAACTGACATTACCCTACTTGTATATCCTACAAAGTATCAGCTACGAGCATGAAAACACAGACAAGTATGTTCAACGGGGTAATAATGATCATAACTACGAATTACGAAATAACAACAAAGTGTCCATTAACTTCTTAAGACTGAGAAAGACTCGGAACTTTATAAATTTTTTTAGCCCTAAATTTTATGATGCGCTACATTCTAAATTATACTGTTAGCTTCCTCGGCCTGACTCATTTTAGCCTACACTAAGATCACAAGACAAGTACGAAAAATCACGAAAGCAAGAAAACACGTTGTTCAACTTTAAACGAGATAATGACAATCTTTATTAGTTACCAAATTGTTAGTCAAACACAAAACAACTGTTATAAACGGGGTTGGGAATTTGTTTGTAGTTCACCCAACACTACCCCCCCTTCCTTTTCAAAGCGTCGCAAATGGTCGACGTGAACAAACCTTAGCTTCCGGTTTGGCGTCCGGATGCGAATGGTGACGTCTGACAACGGGGTCACCACCTGACATGGACCCTGCCAGGAAGACTGTAACTTCTGACATACGCCCTGTTTAAGGCGAGGCCACCAGTACCAAACCAAGTCGCCCTCCTTAAACTGCGGTGCCTTGGCCTTGACGTTGTACCGCCTCTTGCACTCCTCAGCTGCTCCAACCAGCCGCTCACGAGCCATGTTATGGGTCCTCTGCAGCGTGTCTTGAAGCTCCTGCGCGTAGGTCCCTGGTTTCCATTTTGCGTTGCCTGGTGTACAGCCTGTCAGTAGATTCAAAGGGAGTTCCAAACGTCGCCCGAATGTGAGCTCAGCTGGCGAGAACCCCGTCGCCTTGTGCTCTGTGCCACGATACGCCAGCAGAGCCCCGGGTAGATGCCTGTCCCAAGTAGCCTGATAAGCCCCCTGAACCATCTTGGCTAGGGTGTCTACCAAGGTACGATTGAATCGCTCCACCAAGCCATTCCCTTGCGGCCTCATAGGACAGGTTCTCGTCTTCTGCACGCCTAATAGCTCCAACACTTCTTTGAACACTGTCGATTCAAAGTTGGTACCCTGATCATAATGGATTTCCCGCGGCACGCCAAACCTGGAGACCACATGCTCCATCAGCCCTTCTGCAGCAGTCTTAGCCGTTTGGTCCGGTACAGCCCACGCTTCTGGCCATTTTGTAAAGTGGTCAACCACCACCACAATAAATTTGTTTCCTTTTGTGGTTTCTGGGAAGGGTCCCACCACATCAATTGACAAGCGTTCAAAGGGGGTCCCCGTCACATAGCTCTGCATCGGAGCCTTCCCTGGGCTTTGCCGGCGTCGCCCACAGACTTCGCATGCCTGACAAAAGCGCTTGACCGCACCCTGCAATGCTGGCCAGTAGAAGCCCGTGCGAACCAACGTTAAAGTGCGCCGTCGGCCAAAATGCCCCCCGTTGTGAGCTGTTGCCACAACTCGGGTCCGTTCTCGCACAGGTACTACGATCTGCTCCGAGATGGTCGTCCCCGAATCATTTTCCCACCTTCGTACCAGCACCCCGTGTTTGAAGTGCAACCTACTGAAGGCAGCCCACAGAGCCTTGGTGTCCTCGTCCAGAGCAACCACGTCCTTCCACGGCGGCCGCTGTCCAGCTGTGACCCACTGCCTTACCCTGTTTGTCACCGGGTCCTCCTGCTGCACCACTTCCCACTGGATATCGGGCTCCACCTTCACGGCACATACCTCCTCCACAGCAGCTGCTTTTTGTTCAATCCTGCTGCAGTACTTACACTCCTTTTCGATGCAGGGTCGGCGAGACATGCCATCGGCGTTCAGGTGTTCCTTCCCCGCCCGATGCTGTACCTGGAAGTGGTACCGAGACAAGATTTCGTTCCATCTGGCTAGCTGCCCGTCGATATTCTTGAACGTCCTCAGCCATTGCAAAGAAGCGTGATCCGTCCTCACTAAAAAGTTGGTTTCCCCTTGCAAACCATAGGACTGGAAGTGCTCAAGGGCCAACACCAGACTTCTAAGTTCCTTTCGGGTCACACAATAGTTCCGTTCTTGCCTCGATAGGCACTTACTGAAGTATGCGATTACCTTTTCAGTACCCCCTTGTAGCTGTGACAGAACAGCTCCCACAGTCTTGTCGCTTGTGTCCGTGTCCAAGATGAACATTGCCCCCGTTTCTGGGTGACCCAGCACGGGCGGTGTGGTCAAAGCGCGTTTCATGCTGTCGAAGGCTTCTTGACATTCCGGGGTCCACTCAAAACCTTTGCTGCTATCCTGTAGGACATACAAGGGGACCATTGTCTCAGCAAAATCCTTGACAAAGAAGCGGTAATAGGAGCAGAAGCCAACAAATGTGCGTACCTCTTTCGTAGTGGTTGGGGCTGGCCAATTGGCCACTCGCTCAATCTTCCTAGGGTCAGCGGCTATTCCCTCTCCCGAAATCACCACTCCTAGATAGTCAACCTGCTTGCCAAATAGGCGACACTTTTTTGGGTTGAGTTTCACCCCAGCGTTCTTCATTGTTGTGAACACTCTCCTCAGCCAGGCCACATGCTCAGTAAAATTCGGATTGTCGACGAGAACGTCGTCCAAGTAGACCTTCACTCGGCCTTCCCGCAGCTCCTCCCGTAATACGCCCTGCATCGCTCGTTGAAAGGTAGCAGGGGCATTGGTCAGACCGAAAGGCATGACATGGAACTGCCAAAGACCCCGTGGTGTGCAAAAAGCAGTCTTTTCCATGTCAGCTGGTTCCATAGGGATCTGCCAATACCCACTCTGTAGATCAAGGGATGTGAACCACTTACTTCCGGCCAATGCACTGGTTAACTCATCAATTTTGGGCAAGGGGTAGGCATCTTTTCGGGTTACTGCATTCAACTGCCTATAGTCCACGCAAAACCTCGTTGACCCATCTTTTTTTGGAACCAGCACAATAGGGCTTGCCCATGGACTGTTTGAGGGTTCAATCACACCAGCTTCCTCCATGTCCCTGATGAGCTGATCAACTTCGTCCAGCCGATGAGGTGGGACTCGCCTGGGGGCCTGTCTGATCGGCGGACGTCCCTCTACGTTCACGGCATGCGTATAGCCCCTAATCTGCCCCAGTACCTTACCCCCTTTGGCAAACAGCTCAGCGAACTCGTTGAGAAGCCATTGTACCTCTAGGGCCTGACTTGGCTGTAGCCCCTTCACAGCCTCCTCATACAATGCTCTCACGTGTATGGGGACACCGCACACCTGTTGACTATCTTCATGATCCGCCTCCTCGCCCAATGGCCAGAGCTCTTGCATGCCCTCAATGTCGTCTGTTACCTCTTCAGCCAGTAGGCCCCTACCCTCACAGGTACTGAAAATCTTGCCTTCTACGACCACAACATGCTCTGCTGACTTTATAACACATTCATGTTGTACTAAAAAATCGTTCCCCAATACACAATCTTCACTGATCGCTGCCACTAAGACGTCCTGCTTCCTGGTGGCTCCATCTCCCAGATCAAACTCACCAATGGCCTCTCCATCCACTGCAAAAACGTCCCCAGATATGGCCAGAATCGACACCTTCCGACCTCTATGAATGGCCAATTTTGCTTCCTCAGCAATCCCCCTCCTCACGATTGTCCGTGTGGCCCCTGTGTCCAACACCATCGTGCAAGGTACCCCATTAACCTTACCCAGCAGAACCGGAGAGGACTCTGTGCAGCGCACACACACAGTTTCATCTTTCTCCGTCCCTGTCATGGTGCCAACTTGTACGGGGACATCAGGCTGGGCACCCCTCAGCCTGACGGGTTGGCGTTTCCCGGCTGGTATAGCGGCGCTGACGTCTCGCCCATTGTCCCTCGCCTTACTCCCTGCTGTCCCCGAAATGGGCAGAACCGGGCTATATGCCCAACACTACCACAGCAGTAACAGGTAACCTGCTGGCAACATGCACCTTGTCGGTTGTAGGGCCTGGGGTTGGCTGGCTGCTGTATCGGCTGTAAAGCCGGGGCCAGTCGAGCCTGTCGTGTCTCAGTCACCTCATTATTTGCACCATCTTCGGCTCGAATACTCTCTTCCTCTCTAACCTCAGCCACCCGCACAGGCAGATGGGCAGTCTCCTTCACAACGGCTAATACCGACTCCAACTTTAGGGAAATTTCCAGAGCCTGTGACATATCCCTAGGACCAGCAGTCAGGACTTTTTCTTTCAGCTGCATATCCCGAAGGCCTCTAACAAACAGGTGGGTCACCATTAACTCTGTACCTACCGAGGTCTCAGGAAGGGCCCTACGAGCTAAAGTTTTGATGGCTTGATGAAAGGCTGTAAGCTGTTCCCCCTGTTGTTGTCTCCGGTTCATTAGTAGGGTCATGTTCTTTTCTTCCTGCCCAAGCTGCCCGAAATTACGTTCCAATGCGCCTACGAGTTGAGAGTAGCTACAGCCCAACCCTACCTCTGGCAGAACATCCCGAGCTGGCCCAGCCAACACGGCTGACAGCTCACTTGCTTTTTCTCTGCTATTCCAACCGTTACTCCTGGCTATTCCCTCAAACTGGACCAGATAGGCTTCCCAGGACTCGGAGCCATCGTACTTCATTGGTTTCTGCCAGCGGGGGCGAGCACCTAGCGCAGCCGGTTGCTGCGGTGGTGGGTCTGAGTTCTACATGGGTACACTCACTTGCGGTGAAGGGGGTCTATCACTATGACTGAACAGCCCAGTCAAGGTAGAAGCGAACATGTTCGCGTGCTCCTGGAGTGCCGTCATCAAGGCCGAGTGTTGCTCTATCATAATCCTTCGAAGCTCATGCATTGCGGGGTCCTGTGGCGTGGGGTTCACTGGCGGGTCCTCTGCGGGGCTTTTCGCGGCTCCCTCGGCATTCTCCACTTCTCCAGCTAGTGCGAAAACTTCGTCGTCTTCCCTCCCTGGCGGTTCAGTCGCTTGGACGGTCCGGCCACTACGTAGCCGAATCCCACCGCTGCCACCACTGTTAGCTTCCTCGGCCTGACTCATTTTAGCCTACACTAAGATCACAAGACAAGATACGAAAAATCACGAAAGCAAGAAAACACGTTGTTCAACTTTAAACGAGATAATGACAATCTTTATTAGTTACCAAATTGTTAGTCAAACACAAAACAACTGTTATAAACGGGGTTGGGAATTTGTTTGTAGTTCACCCAACAATACTATCTGCCATTACCTTAAAGAGAAGAGAGAATAAGTTTTTGCAAATGAACGCATTCTTCACGTTTGAAGTTTTTTGACGTCTAATCACTTAAATAATTGTATTGACTGTTTTTTTTTTTAAAGCTTGTTAGCTTGCACGGGAATATTTAGTGTACCGTTGCGATGCACTATAACTGCACTTTCGTTTGTTGTTTTGTTCTTTCTATCTGTTTTTTAAGTTTCTTTTCAAATCTGTGATAGTGAACTTCTACTACCACTTTTTCAGCGAATTACCAGTTTAATGAATAGGCGTACTAATACTTTCTTTAATTAAGGTTGTATAAATATTGACAATTGTGATGTACAGCATTGTATTACCACACATATCTATCTATCTGAATATGGGACAATGGGACAGGATCCAAACTGAAAGCATCAGTTAAAATACATATCAAAATATGTATGTTGCTAGTCTGAATGTACCTGTAAGTAGAATATAAGCCTTTGAAATAACATACAGCAATAAACTCTCGTTTCTAGGTGGGGTTTCCATATTGGACAGCAAAGAATTGTAGGGCATCAGCTCTCGAGATTCAAACTTGAAGAGTAGGGAGACAAAAAATGATATTTTGGGGGAGAACCGGGTTTTTTGCGGTAACTTGTACTTTGATAAGATTCAAATGCAAATTCTATCCGTTAACCCAACCTTATTTATTATACCTACTCATCTGTGCAATCACATTTTTAAG
This sequence comes from Adelphocoris suturalis, assembly GCA_030762985.1. NCBI lineage: Eukaryota > Metazoa > Arthropoda > Insecta > Hemiptera > Miridae > Adelphocoris > Adelphocoris suturalis. The sequence continues at coordinate 87,967,607 of CM061044.1, forward strand.
AGTGAATATTCAAATTTCCAGGTATGACCACCAGTGTGTATAGGTTCGAAAGAACGTCTGAACCGATATTTTATATATTATTTATATTTATACGTTGAATATAAATATATTTATATTCATATTCACTGGAAGATTAAGTTTGTGAACATATTTATATTCATATTTACGAATATAAATATGCCCATCTCTGATAGTATCCTGTGGAAATGAGCGGTTAATTGTTCGATTTCTTCCAAGATTCAAACCAGTATGAACCGAACCAGTAAACCGTGATGACTTGTTTCTTCACGAATCTCAAGCCTTTTTCTTTCAGCGGTGAAAAATCGGTGTCAACTTTGATCTTTTGTCCCAATCGTTCCTCCTTCACCTTCGGAGGGGATCCTATCTCATTCCGATTCCATCAAGGTCTCTTCGAAGTCCTCTCATTTCCCTAACCGTTGGTTAAAATAAGGGAAAAAGCGATTTCTCGCTAAGATAAAAAAAAGGTCAGATCAAACCTCACTTTTTCGTATCGTCTTATTGACTCCTCTTCCGATCCCTCTAAGAAGATTTCTAAGTCAATCGGCTGACTATCCGAGTCTACGAAGTCACGAAGCCTTTGAAACGCCTTACCAAACCATATATACCACACACACCTATATATATATATATATATATATATATATATATATACCCTATTGTTTATTTCCCCTTTGGTTCCGTTATGACCCCACTTCTTTGCGTTGGTTTTCTTACCTAACTAACCCAAGCACTTAGAGGTTTTGTGTTGGGAGTTTTTACTGTTCGCCCTCCCCTACCACCATCACAAGTTGCATAATATCAGCCCGTAGGTAGACGAACCTGGGTGCCATCGCCGCACGATCTCCCGGAGTATTGTACTTTCAAATTAAAACCTTTTGTCTTCCCGTGAAGTAAGTGTCGATTTATTAGGTAAACCCATTGGAACGTCGTAAGAAGGAAATCTGGACTGGTTTTCTCCTCTCGTAAAATCTCGTTTTTCCCACTCACGTTTTCCGTTTCCTTGGTTTCGCTTCAAAATCGGGCTGTTTGAACGTTCATTGTTTCGGCGACGGCTTCGTTTTTCGCAAGTTCTCGAGGGAGAACGTCTCCAAACATGACCTCACGAGCACCACACACAATGGGCTGAATGACCTGGATACAAAGAACCAACTTGCCAAGAATGATATCAAAGAAATATTTTTGTTGTCTAATGTGAGCTGACTCAGAACTGTTTTGTTTCTCCAATTCAGAATTTAGCAACTTTCCCTCTAACAGCGAATTTTAGGCAGATGTTGAATGATCGCCAGTCTTGGATCAATCCTTGCCAACATGTTAACAGCTGTTACAAGTATAAGAATGACTTTGTTGAGCAATTTCGGTTGTAGTTAACTCCAAAGGCACATGGTTTAGGCCTAGACTGATTTATATATATTTTTTTTAATTGCAAATACTCAACACTTTAGTTTTAAGCGTTAAATATCCTATGTTTCTTTCCTCTTGGCGTCTTTATTGTACAAAGTTACTCGTAATTAATAACATTATTGCAGCTTTTGCATGTCAGTTATGTGATTAGTAAATACAATGAAGCAACTTGAAACGGATTTCAGATTAATGGTCTGAGCTCTAGTAGTAGAATTAGTTTTTTTTTTTTTTTTCCTTAAAAACATAATTATTCTAAGAACATATAATAAATGTGTATGGACAGCAGTATGGGTTCCGATCCAGAAAATGTCAGCTAAAAAACCACAAAGGTTGGCTTCCTTCATAAAGTCGGAAACAGCACGGTCGACCCAACGTAGATGGAACCTCCCAGATTAGATGGAAACTCTCACACTCCTCCCCTTAAAACCATTGGGACTTACTTGAAGATTAATCATCGTGAAAGAACTCCTGAAATAATTACACTGGCGGAGAACATAAACTCCATGGTAAATAGTTACATTGGCAGTTGGGAAATTAACGAAGAAATAAAAAACGGGAAAATGTCTTCTTAAACATTCATTGGGCTAATTAACCCCCAATCTAAGGGTGGAACAACCGGGAGAGATAATTTGCTCTTGTTTGGAGGCTGGGTGAGCTCCAATAGTTGAATTTGTTCTTTTCAAAAAGAGGGAAAGCTTTATAGCGCGTTACTCGCAGTTATATTAGGAATATCCTTTCTCCGATGTCTTAAGTGACTCCGCAACCGCAACTTTAAAACTCGGGAACAGCACAGTCGACCCAACGCAACATACTAGTAGACGGATTCTCCCGGACTAAATGGAAACTTTCACACTCCTCCCCTTAAAATCATAGGTACTTATTTGTAGTTGTTGTTGAGTATAGTTGTTTTACTGGCGGAAAACTTGTGCTCCATGGTAAATAGTTGCATTGGCAGTTGGGAATAATAATGAAGGACTCGAAAAATCGGATGGATTGACAACAAATCTAGTACAAGAAATGTCATCTGAAACATTAATGGGGTACTGACCATCAATCAATGATTGGGACAACTGGTCGGGATAATTTGCTCATATTTGGAGACTTTGAAAGGTTTTGCTCTCATTGGGGTTTTTGAATAACATTTTGCCCTCTATATCGACTTTTAGTAATAAATTGCCCTTTGGAAAAATTTTCGATTTAATTACGGAGGAATATATTTCAGCAGATAATTCAACCACGCTCTGCTACCATGAAATGGATTTAACGAATGTGGGCTACAATCGTTAAATTCGTTTCGTAAAAAAGAGTGAAAGGAGTGTTACGGCTCCTTTTACCCTTCATAGCGCATTATACTCAGCTATGAGGGATATCCTTCCACTGATGTACGAGTTAGTTGTCTTCCTAACCACCGGTTCAGAAACTCGGGAACAGCACGTTCGACCCAACAAAATATCGCAGAATAGACGCACCTGATGGGACTGGAACTATCACAAACTATACAAACAAAGTCATCTATGGTATATATTAAAGAAATTTTTCGTTGGTTTATGTGAGCTGGCTCAGTTTCACTTTGATTTCCCGATTCAGAGCTTACCAACTATCGCTTTAACAGAAGATTTGTGGCAGGAATTGAATGATCGCTAGTCTTGGATTGATCTATGCTGAATTATGACAGCCATAGTCGGCTCCAAACTCAGATAGCTTAGGTCTTGTCGATAAAGGTGTCAACACCTATCTTAGAACTTCACTTGTAAATTTCACGTTATACATGGTTTATGGTCGAAGGTTTATACCAAGGAACCGTCAAAACAATAAGTTAAATAATAAAATATACCTACAAAAGTGTGGTAAACTTTGCAAGCGAGGTGTTTGAATAGACCGCTGTCTGCTGTAAAGTAGTTATCCTTCAGGCGTCAATCAAGTAGACGAAAATAAAATCGAAACCGGGGTTGGGATTTATAATTCACTCTGAATCCGAAGAAATAGCCAGGAGGGATGTGAGTGCTTGAAACGAATTGAAGCAGTGCGAGACGTGCGGAATCGGTTTCAATATTGGAGGCGTACCCTTTTCACCTAACTTATTTATTCTTCCCCATATATGAATAGAGCAAAAATACAATAAAGGTTCCAAATCGGATCTTGACATATGCAACATTAAAAATTCCGTCCTTGGTATTAAAGAACAATATTGTACAAAAAGGAAAGCATATCAACAGGGTGACTGCCAACTCGTTTAAACGCTCGTTGAATAGAAGGGGCTGGAAAGTAGGTACCAACGTAACCTTTGTATCGGGATCGCCGCCTTCTTCTGGAGCGAGCAAACGATAAGGTCAGGGGGACCTTTAGCTCAAGTAACAATGAACTTATGCACTTGGGGTTTTCAAGGACTGAGGGCTTGCAGTGCCGAAGATGTGTAGGTGTTGGGCGTTACTTGAGAGGCGGCTGTTTGAGGCTTGGGGAAATCTTCCAAGGCTAGAGCCGGAACAAATATCCTTACGTGCTCCCCCGATTTTGGCGTGAAGGGAAAACAAGCAATCCAGATAAATGAAAAGTTACTAATTAAGAAAATGTTTCACCGGTGTAGCATAATCGTATCCACCAAGCTTTTACTTTTTAACTCACAAATTTGAGTTCATTTGGTATGGTGAATCGTATGTGTTTTTAAGGGTGAAACTAGTAAGCTAAAGAGTAAAACTAGGTTAAAATGGGGTTAAGGAGATATGCAAGTGTTATCATTCGATTCCAAACTAGTATTTTCATAGAAGGTCATTTTTCAAGAAAACACTAAATTTCTTTGAAAAACAATGTTTATCAACATTGAAACACAGTTTTCCCCCCTAATTAGCAAAATAAAAGTAAAATTGACTACACCGTTGGAAAGCTGAGATCTTGGCGCAGTTTTTGGTGTCAATGCCCGTGAAAAACCACGAAAAAGTAACAACCAAAAGAAAAATATGAGATTTTGCCAATTTGACAAAAATCAGTTTACGAGTTGATTTTTCACTCATCAGGACCCCAGAAATATTTTTTGGACGATGGGAAATTCAACGCTCTTTCCGACGATGCTCTCATTTTTTATTTTACATTGCGTTTTGAGGGAGTTATAGCCGTTTTAGGGTGATAAAGTCGAAAACACAAAAAAAATCTTCAAATTGAAATTACTTGGAAACAAAGTCTCTAAAAATAAATAAAAAAATAAATAAATAATAAAAAAAATCTTTGTGGCACTTTTGGTTATAAATTAGTTGTAGAAACGACTCCTGAAGTTGGGCGGTGCATAACGTGGGACACCCTGTATAGTTCAGTAGAACAACACCTATATGAAACGTTTCCGTATAATGTACGTATGTATATGAAAACGCGTTAAAATTTAGGATTTGTTCAAAACGGATTCAAATGAAAAGATTTTTCGAACATTTTTGGAGCTATAGCAATAGCTTCATTTTCTACAAAAATTCGCTAAAAATCCATAAAACACAGAAGTTACTGACTCGTACTCCATCGCATTTCGACACCAGTCAATAAAAGTTACAATATTTGAGAAATCGCTAAAACCTTTGGCAATTACTACTGACCGGGATATAACTGACTCTTCCCCAATGTGAACGTCGAGGTATCGCATATCCACAAGGTTGACTGAAAACCCAAAAACTATCTTCCGACAAACCCACATTTTGTGATTTCCTTATTTTTACTCAAGATGCAATGTGAAATTAGCAATTTTTTTTTTAGAATTACAGCTTCCAGGTAGATAGCCACACAACAATAAAACTTAATAACCAAGAGCATCCATCTATGCAATATCCAAACATACCTTAGCTTCGCTCAAACAGCACATGAACTCAACTTTTGTGTTAGCTATGTTCTCTCGTATTTTCTGTCAAGGAATTAACTAGGTTGGACAATTACCTACTTTATGGACATTATAGATGAATAGATTCAGATGTTTTATATATATCCCAACTCTTTGGGATACAGGGTTCCACGAGTTGGTGGATTATAGAGCAAGATTCAGCATTAATATATTAAAAAAAAAAATAAATGAGAAATTATAGATGAATACCAGTAGACTGGAAAATGGCTGGAAAATCAAGAATTATGTTTACTGTTATATGCTGGTAAAACTCAGATGTCACCAGCCCAAATGATTTAAGACCGATGAAAGGAACATCGTTTCAGACGTATTTAGAGTTATATGTCTCACTACAGACTTCTATACCTGTATTTAGATCTTCAGATAAGGACGGATCGACCAATTGTATAACTTTCCTTGATACCTTTTAGTTGTTGGAAAAGTGAGGAAGTACTCGGTAAAAATGATCAGCAGGAAATTTTCTATTCTAAACAATAATGAGATAAAGCCGTCTACCTTCTCGTGCGCATCACGAGGGCCCGTACGGTGGATCATCGATCAACGTATAACTTGAGCACCAATCACGCGGGGATATCAGGAAGAAATTAATGGATTTGTTAATTAAAACGTTTTTCCCGGATAGAAAGTTGTCGGGGTGATTGAGATTGCGTCGCCATTTGCTCATATCTCTGGAGAGCATCACATGCAATTTCGAAACTTCTGACTAGGACGAAAACAAGAGCCTCGGCTAACTAAAATACGTTTTGCGTTTCACACCTATCTAAACCATTTCAGTTCCGTGTGTAAATGATAAATCCTTTCCTCGGGAAAAACTATAGTAAATTATGGTCCGATTTCGATAACATTTTTAGGGATTTTGATAACATTTTAGAATGCGAGGAGCGGTTACATATGCGCAAATATCAATTACTTGAAATCCCTATGGCACGTATTTAGTAAAAATATGAGGGTAGTTAAGGCACTGTCTCGAAGTGATTGTCCATGAATTGAGGTACTACTGTAAGAGTGATCTTACATAACCTCTTTCGGAATGGGTTATGGGTTCTAGTTGTCGTCTTTTTCATCAAACCATTTCAGAGTTTATATTGTCATCAAAAGACTAATTATTACTACTCAGTTTGCCACTCTATTCGAACCATCTATAACAAAATTACAGAACCGTTTTGGGATCTTGCTACTTGCTTATAAGCAACTGTTTTAGGTAGGAACCTACATATTATTTAGTGAAATTAGGATTCAAGAGTAAGTTCAATTCTCCTTTGAGTACTACATAAAGAGTGTATAAAGGGAAGGGATGGAGGCAGCAAAACTCTAACAAGAAAATATTCACAGCTAATAGGAGTTTAGTTTATTCTGTAGTTAAATAACATCAGTTAAAACACCCTTTACCATTATTCCTATTTATAATCTTCATCATTTTTATTTATTTCATTATTACGTAATTGAATTATGGTGCATTAATTATATGTAGCTGTTTCATACCTGAATTGAAGATTGTATATTTACGGCCATTGGAATGATGCTCACCTACAACAAAGAGAAATGATAATTATTATTATGCTAAACTCATAGACATGTGTACAGCAAAATGAACTTTGTAGCTAACCTTCGCTTATAATTAACAACAGTTGCTATGCGTAGGATTACTAGACTCCAAGTTATTTCTTACACGCAAAAAAACTTATCTTTGGATTTGCAATAGTAAGTTCTACCCACCTGATCCAATCCCAACCTCATTTGACGTGTAAAGTTGTTCCGCTTATCAGGGGTTTCCTTACTTACGATCTTGTTTACCGGGGCAACGTCGATAGGGAAGTCCAAGCTGACGACGAAGGAGGAGGTTCGGCGGAGTTTACTATAGCCTAAATGTAGATCCGGAACTTTGCGATCATTTTGCAAAAACCAGCATCAAAATCTGTCAAGCCGTTCGGACGTGAATCGACTTTACACAGACAGACAGACAGACATACTTCTCTCTTTCATATAGAAGGGTAGTACGCGGTCAAGACATCGAGTGATTACATCATCTTGCTAACTCGTTGATTCGAATCACGAGGACAGTTAGTGGTTATGATTCAAAGCAATAAAACTCACATAGCGAGAGACCCTTTGTTGCCGTTCAGACGGAGATGAGGACGAGGAAATGAAATCGTGGGTCGGTTACAAATGAACGACAACCGAGAAGGTTCACTCGACGATCGATCGAGTTCCGGCATCGCTGATTGGTCGACAGCTGATTAGAGATGGAGCCTGAGGATGAATGATTAAAAAGTCGAAACATCGGCTCATGTCGAACATCCGTCACGCGCCATTACGCTGAACCTGAAGCGGACTGTCAACATCTGCCAACTCGCGTGTTTATTTTGTTCTATAACGATCGAAGAAAAGATTTTTTGTTCGCGAAAGAATCAATTAATCAACTGACAAAGAAAAGAAAACCAGTCATGCATCATCATCGTATGAGCGAATTTTCGTAAATTATCGTACTATACATATTCAATTGTTTCAAAAATTCAGGACTTTAAGTAAAAAGGAATTGTTGACTACCAATTTTATAGCCAAAGTTCCAGTCATGTAGCATAATCAAATGAGCGATCTTTTCATAAACTATCAATTATTAAACGTTATTAAAATAAATTAAAAATACATTATCAAAATTAAATATTAAACGTATTACAATATGTTAAATTGTATTGAAATTTGAACAATTTCAGTAGAAATAAATAGTTAAAAACCAATTTTATGGCGAAAAAACTCATTCTAAATAAAATCTGGCAAGTCAAAGGAGATTTTTTTAGCGAATATTAATGAAATTTAAGTACAGTTTTCAGCATAATTTTAAGAGAAAAAATGTAATGTCCTATAAAATTGTTGACAATTTAGTTTCAACTAAAATTCTGCTAAAAAAAATATAAGTTTAACAATTTTTGGCCATTTTTAGCCTTTTTTAATGATTTTTTTTTTTTTAGTACATTTTTCGAAATTTGGCCAATTTAATGTGCTAAAAAATTGTTGGCCAACGAACTCATCCTTTCGTTTGGAATGCTTGATTTTTTGGCGCAAGAACGGTATTTGCATCGCAATCCTAAGGAGAGTTATAGTCTGGAATGACATATATATATGTCATTACATACATATACATATGACATATATATATGTCATTCCAGACTATAACTATATAACCAGGCTTCTCCATGGCAAAATTTTCTCAATAATTTACAAAAATCAAATTTTCTTTTCTCGTAGTTTGAAAAAGGCATACCTAAACCGAAATATAAAAAGTAGTTTCATGTTGTCAATTATTGTTTTTCTTTAAAAAAAATTTTGAATATATATACATATATATATATATATATATATATATATATATATATATATATGAAAAAGCGCAAACTTCAGGAATCGTTTCAGAATGCCTCAAAACGGATTTCAATGAAGAAAATTTTCAAAAATTTTGATTTTAAAATTTTTTGAGCCATTGCATTTTCTGCTAAAAATGATAGTGGTGGGTAGTAATTGTTGGGGGGTAATGTGATTTCCATTGGACGATATTCCAAGTAGGTACAGGCGAGGGAGGAGGAGGTTCAAACGATACGCAAATAGGCATCAACATGCTTTATTAACAATCTAAAACTAGTGTGTGATTAATAATAATCATAATTTGCGCCTCCTATTAAGTAAATCCTCTTGCCTGTATATTGCAGTGAATTTCTGATTCTCCCTGAGAATTTCCTATCATGGGGCCTCTTTTAAAGCCAAATTCAACAATCCCTAGAAATCGCTTGAAACTAGGATGAATCCAAATGCAATGTAGCTGTTCTCAGGGGTTTCGGAAGCAGATGCAGTCCTAATTATTTTTAAGAAGCTTGTAATATCGAATTTCGGTAATAATATCGATTTATTATTTTCGATAACAAAACTTTATGATCGACCAAGATTTAAAAACGAAAAGTTGACCCCACTCAATAATTTGTTGGTTTACGTTTCAAGATGCGTCGATTTTGTGAGACGAATAAATTTTAATAAATCTGCCGTCCTACGGAGCTCTTCTCCTAAACTACCGAACGATGATTTAAAATATTGGATCAAAAACTACTGGTCAATCGTGGGTGGTTCTGATTTCTAGCATTTTCCAACATTTTTATTGTGACTCTATTAAGCACGTTCAATGAAATTTGACCACTTAAATGAGCTCAAAAAGTGATGCCATGGTTCATTACATTAACTCAGTGTTAACATGTTCTGACCGATGATTTACGCCTGAAAAGATGCATCTAGTGCAGTAGGACTATAGACCATAAATCTATGAAAAAGCTGCTGGTATGGTTAAGATTGGGGAATCTATAGTTTGTTTAAAAATCACTGATTCAAATATTGAAGACGTGTGAAAAGTGAAGTGAGCATCACGCCAAATATTTATTGGAGTTCTGCACGTAACGTACCTACAGCTTATTTCCTTTTCAGGGGCAATTAACAAATCTAATCAAGCGATAGAGCTGCGCTTGCGGTATGTCGAAATAATGTCAACATCAGTCCGACGATCCAGCTCATAATTCCCTCATTTTTCAACCTTTGGAGGACCACCGGCACAGAAACTATCCACGTATCAATCACGACCGCTCATAATTCCCTCATTTTTCAACCTTTTGAGGACCACCGGCACAGGAACTATCCACGTATCAATCACGACCTGATTCGATATGATGTAGGTGGGATCGACTCGGTGGGCAGCCAATAAAACCAGGAGTGTCGCGAAACCGTCTTGCGCAACTTCTGTATTAATGAGATCGCAAGCCCAACCTCGAGGGGGTTCGGCTGGGATCCCCAACCTCTCATGACCGAGCGATGAACTCAGAGGTGGTTCGGAGGCGAACCAGCAATTAGCAGGATGGCGGTGCGATCGTATTAAAATGCCATTATCCGTGCGTGCGTAACCCTGCCGAGGATGATTATCAATGACGTAACGTTATGGAAAGATGGCCTGATATGTAGGTACAGTTCGGAATGAACATAATATCAGGTGGCTATTGTATGAAAAGATCGGGGAAACCTGCCAAAAGAACCGTAGAAAAGCGTCTGGGCGTCATGGCGTTTTTCATAAGCTGTTAAAGTCATTTTCAAAGTGAGTAAGACCCTTTGGAATACGCCACAATTCCTTGTTCCACCTGCCTTAACTGTACACAATTAGGGTAACGGGCCCAATACTTATATAGGGCCCTGAAGTTTGACACTTGGTTACTTTCCCCTATATACCTAAGGATATGACCCTTCAACTTCCCCTGCCAAATACAATCATTGCTCCACATGGGGAACCTTAGTGTAACCTCTGGGAGGAACTTTTTTAGTTCAGTTCGTTTCGGAAGTGTTAGTGTCTAGAAGCTAAAGATTTCTTCTGATTTCGGTAAGGAAACATGGTCTTTTTCACAAGGTTTTCCTAATTATTTATGGTGGTTTTTGTGGATCGAATGATTTTTCTGCAAAGCTGAGTATTTTCTCGACGTATTCATCCAAGGAATAGACCGTAAGAACGGATTTTACAAATACTGACTAACTAATGGAACTTCAAAAAGGCTTCGTCCAACTTCAGGGCCAAGCCTAATTTTTTGATGGTCATATACTTGGACATCTGTGGTTATCAGATCTATTACAAGGCCACCTAAAAGGAGAATGTTGCCCAGCAGTTGGAAAAGTTGGTTTTTGTTCATCTTAACATGTATGACGATCTTGTTTGATCGACGATGCTAAATGGCACAGTTATAATGTACATTTCCTACATACCTTATCAAGCCACCTATTTCTTCATTTCAGTCGATATTTCAATTATTTCAAGTTGTACGCGCAGTAATACACAGCCCACATGTTGCGAACACGCTTCTTTAAAAAGTCTTGTTAGGGAAACGAAGATAAGTGTACGTAGGTATATGTTATTTAACGACGTTAGATTTTCGGAATAATTTACAATCATTAACGTCTCCGTGGCAGTGACTGTTTATTGAGTCTACATTCATCTGAAATCTAAACGGTGGTCTTCACCATAAATGCCAGTTATGGACGATCGACTCTGAGTATGCCAATACCAAGAGACTATTCCAACTTTTTCTTATGCTGATGTCAGATCCATTTGCAACAACATAAAGGATGGCAGTACCATATCAAATCCCGTTCCTGGAAACAGTTTTTTTACAAAGCGATAATTATCCAAGCACAAGACTCCGGTAGCAATAGTAAAAAGTACAAGACCAGGAAGGCTGATTGGAGCAGTTGTTAATTGAGCGTTTTACTTCATTTCTTGTGATGGTGGGGCCTCCTTTTTCAACGTCTTGGAAGTCCGCTTCTGGAAAACGTTTGCTTTTCAATTAACGCGTCCCCGGGAGACGGAGAGAGAACATCAGGACAGGCTCAGGGTGGAATTGGACAACACAAAAAATTGTCTCTAGCTGAGGCCAAGCTCAATTAAAAGATTAGCGAAGTACTGTCTGGAAGCTTAGAAAGAGAGGATTGTATGTGGTACGATTTTTTCGACACTCATTAAGAAATCTGCACGAGTATTTCAGTACTTACTTTGATCCCCCTCGTGGATACTGAATATCATCTTATCATAAATGCTGTAGGCTAACAGTCGTAGGGTGAGCAGTTCGGTTCAGATCCAATGATATCAGTGACGCCGGGCGTTATCGGTTTGGTGAGATACCTACGTACCACACCATCAGATTTATTCATTTATGAGACTCAGTTCGCCGTAAGACGCACCATGTCATGGTACCAAAAACTATACAGTCAATTCTAGCGTATGATGTCAAAATTGCAATTTCTTATGGCAGTCCTAATAGGCATTTCCTCTGCAGAACAGAAGACATGCAAATGAAGTCAAGTCGCATAGTAGACCGAAATTCGGTAGGTCTCAATCACACTAATAGATTACCGAAATCTTTCAACGAAAAAAGAAAGTATATTGTTAAACTATCAGTATAAATATATAGTATGAAGCCATGACAGATTTTGGTAAAGTTGTTTTGTCTGCAATATATCAAAGTGATTGCTCAATCAATAGAGGATCTCACGATGGAAAGTAAGTATATTATTGAGTTTTAGGTTAGTTAGTTGTAAGTGATCTTGATAGGAACCTGAATTTCACAAACAATAAGTTCTACAATCAAATCAAAAGATTCGATTCAAACATGTACCAGTTAATTGATGGCAGCATAATTGCTTCAATGAGCCTCGATCAACCTAAGGATTGATTTGCCAAAAGAATTCAAGGTTTTGAGAAGTGAGTTTGCTGACATTGCTGAATGCACTTCCTTTCAAGGTCACCAACAGTAGATTCGAGAATCAAATTACTGGAAGATATTTCCTAAAAATTTCTGTCCAATAATAGGGAACATATACAATTCTGGAGGGTAGCTAAATAATGGAATTCCAGTTTATTTAAACCTTTTTGGTATTGCGTAATATTTCTCACTTTTTAAAGAAATCTCCACTATCTACCAATCATCCATCGCAAGTCATTAAACCAAGATAACGTCCAGATTACTTCCAGATTTCCATGTTTAGATGAAGGGACTCGTTTCGCATGGGATTTAAAACAGTTTCGAAACACTTCTTTCTTTTATGTCCCAAAAAAGGACGAAGAACGTAGCCAAAGATGTTATCCCCTCAGATCGTTATCGTTTCGGCGATCGAGTTCGAGGCTCGTTAATTCTGAGTTCCATCGCCCACTCGCCATATTTACGGAACAAGTAACCGAATGACCTTCAGATCGCAGGTGCTCACAAAGGTAGATATCGAATGCACACGAATACGATGAACCCAAATGCGAGTACCATTCTTTCATGAAAGACGTCCTTAACGTCTTGGTACACAGTTAATATGTTACTTTCACCTATTTTCATGTCCCCAAATGTTTCATCACCAAATACATCAAGCCAGGTGATGATTTCACGCGAAATTTATCCTGTAAGAAAACTAATTAGGAGAGGCTCGGGTGCTACCTTCCCGAATCGGATCAAAATTTTACTGGTAATTCTAAAACCAAAATCAGTCGATACATGTATATTCCGTTGAATGGATTACAGATTTTGAATGGATACAGATTCCGTTGAATGGATCTCAGAATTCCGGTGAAAATAATTTTATCCCGGAAAACGCATATAAATGGGGTTTACGAAACATCTAGTGCTCTCACGTCCCGTACCGCTGCCTAGCGCATTCCAATTCCCAGAAGTGTTTTTGCATAACTTAATACAAGCAACATGTATTAGGCGTTTTCCGCATAACTTCCCTGAAGGACCAGAGTAAAATATCAAACAATACGCTAACGGCAAGTAAGTTTTCTGCAAGCAAGATATTTTATCCTGGCCCTCCATGCCATTTTATTCTCCCCTTGTAATCGAACATGAATTGCTATTCCAACGTAATCTTATAAGTAATACTATTTTAGCACATTAAATTGGTAAAACATTCAAAGAACGTGCACACAAAAACGGGGAAAAGGCCAAAATTGTTAAATTCATATTTTATTCATCAGAATTTCACTCAAAAGAAGTATATCAACAATAAACCAGAACCAGAAGTCTGAAGTAGACGTAGAAGTACGTAGTAGTCTTCTACCTCTTTATGGTCTGAACTCAGCCCTGTCGAAATGGCCTGAAGTCCCACATGTGATCAAAAACTATACTTCCCGACACTTGACAAAATATTTATGACGACTGAACTAAAAGCAGCAGCAGTTTGCCTCTCCATCCACGAAGACCCCGTCGAACAGTGTGAGATATTGCACTTGGTGACCGATCTCCCCCTTTTGTGCGCCTACTTCTGTCAATACTAAACGGTTTACAACCGTTTCCGATCCTTTTGACACCGATAACGCTTGGAAGGTTTTTCCCCCCGTCAGGTAAAGAAAGGATAAAAAAAACGGGAGGAAAGGACTCTTGTTTCTTCCATTTGGGGGAGGCCGAAGGAAAAATCAAGACAAAGCAAGTTGGGTTTGACGTTTGAGTTCAGAAACAGTTCGAAAGCATAAATCTATGCATAACTACTTCAAGAAATAAAACAGACCCAACTGCGCAATTCCATAGCCATCCGCATTTATGCTGTTTTGGGGAAATGGGAAAACTCCCCTCTGATAGTATTGAGCAAATAAACTACTGGATATCAGTTCGTTATTCTGCTTCTTAAAAGACAATAAATTCAGGCGTCATGCTTTGTATTTCGCTAAATAGATGAATTATTTTGTTACGCCAATTTTTGCAAGAATTAGAGCAAATTTCCGGGCACTCAAAAATGCAAACTTTGGGTAATGTTTTCATAAAATTGCACGCACAATCTGAAACTGCAATATAAAAAATCGGGGTTATTATTTGAAAAAATTGGTTAGGTAATGTGTATTACGCAAGGTTTGCGCATGCGCACGTGCTCGAAAATCTCATATTTGAATTCTACGCAAAAAGTTAGGGGGGATCACTAGTACTTTTGCTTCCGAGACTGCAAGGCAGCGGAAGCTTTGTTTTCACTTTCGAAATGAAAAAAATTTTTTTGCTCCAAAATAAAAATTTCCATCAACATTTTGCGTTTCAGAGCCTCCTGAACAAATTTGGTTCCGTGTCTGTCTGTCTGTCTGTCCGTCCACATTTCCTTGTAACAGCCATAACTTCCACAATTTTGATCCGATTTTAACCAAATTTTCAGGGATCGTGCGGGTTAAGCTCTAGATGGTCCCCTATCAACTTCATCATGATCGAATCAACGGTAGCTTCTGCGCAGGCGCTAACGTGAATTCCTTGTGACGGTCACAACTCGGTCAATGATGAACGGATTTCGGTCAGATTTTCAGGGATGATGTTTGTAAGGTCCCTTGAGGTCCCATAAGACAATCATCATAATTGCATTAGCGGTACGCTCTGCGCATGCGTGAACGAAATATTCTTGTTACGGTCCTTGCAACAGCCGTAATTTCCACAATTTTGATGCGATTTTCTTCAAATTTTTAGGGATCGTGCGGGAATAGCTCTACATGGTCCCCAATCAGTTCCGTCATGATCGAATCAACGGTAGCCTCTGCGCAGGCGCAAACAAAATTTTCTTGTTTCGGTCATAACTCAGGCATTGTGAACGGATTTCGGTCAGATTTTCAGGGATGATGCGGGCAAGGTTTCTTGAGGTCCCGTATCACATTCTTCGCGATCATCAGCAGCGGTACGCTAGGCGCATGTGCGAAAGTGATGTTTTTGTTACGGTCACAGCTTAGTTATGAGGAACATGCGGACTACATCGTGGATGGTCCCATATTAAAATCAAAATTTTCCTTATTAATTTCATTTATTATAAGTACCATTCAGGTTCCAATTTCCCACCTTATTAATTCCCTGACGCCAGAACCGGTCGTTTCTAGTTTTCTGGAATTTATTGGTGACGTACTGTGAAGGTCACGAGGAAGCTCATGTGCCATTTCCTTGGCAGTGTATTTTTTTCGCAAACGAAAGCAATGAAACGGATAGGAAGTAAGAGAGTTATGCAAGAAGAGGCGCAGGTAGTGGAACACCCTGTATATTGCATTCATTAGAAAAATGGCAATAAAATTGTAGACATAATAAAAGCAATTTTTTATCAAAAATAACAATAATAGTTTCAAAGAAATGCCTTCTATAGCCATCCATTTTTCATTAGTAAAACATCCATTGTTATTAGTAATAACAATTTTTGTAACAGGGCTTGTCCCACTTGGCGTTCAAGAGCATCGTCATACCCCCGACCACCAGCCACCTTATAATAAACCAGCCTTCTTATAAACCATAATTGGCCTCCTTATAAACCATAATCGGCCTCCGTATAATATACCGGCCTCCTTATACATATGTATAAGGCTGATTTTTATAGTTCGGTGGTCTGGATGCTCGCAAGCTCACATCTCAAAAATAAAAAATATCCTAAATCAATCTTTTTAGCAAAATACAGATGTTGAACCAACAGATCAGATTTACGCCTAAAATGATGTTACGGAGGTCGAATATGAAGAAGAACTGGATCTAGATGGCACTGGTGATGGGGGGTTGGACGTGCTGTTGAACGTCTGGCTCATGTCCCGTATCAATGAATAAATGAATGATTTTTTTTTAAAGATAAAATGAAACGTGAGCACTCAATGATTTCGAAAACTTGGGATTTAGGTAGGTACAACATACCAAAATTCAAGAATACATGACCTTTTGTAACCAAAAAGTACCAGGTCACTAGCCTAATAGAAGAAATCCGTCATCCGAATTGGATAGGGCCATCATCGAATCCATGACATTACTGTATAAGATTAATTACAATGATCTGAATGATTTAAAATAAATTATTCACTAATTTCTATGCAGAAGAACAATGATTAAAACGTTAGTTAGTGTTTTTTTATTTCCACAAAAATAAACAGTTACGATGCTAAATCGATTTCGACAGTTAGATAGTCATCAGTAACTCAATTATCAATAACTGGACTTAAATGGGAAGCCATGAGAATCCCATGAGATATGGAATGTTAGAAAGCTGCCAGATCAATCGTTCGGCAGTCATTTTTATGTCATCGTATTATTAAACCGCTACCTACCACGAGCTGATGTGTGCTCACTATCAGCTGATTCACTCACAACTTCGACGCTATTGTTGACCTCACACGCTATTGTTTCCTCGTTTGTTTTCCTTGGCTCATAAACTCGTGTGATCGTTCGAAGCTTGAACAGCGTTACCCAACACGCATTTCTAACAATGTGCCATTGATTTCCGAAGTCCTTCGAGTAGATTTGGTCAGCCGAAAGGATCGCAGTTATTGGCACATCAATTTATTGTGCAACCGTTGCTGAAATACTCCGTCTACATTCCCCAAGAACAAAGGTACCTCTCTTATTGGGATAAGGGATGGTTTGGTGAACCTAAGAAATGTCTACTTTACTATTATTATTATTAAATTTTTATCCTCAAACTTAAAAATTATTGAATACAAAATTCCTGAGAAAACCATAATATATACGAAAAACTCGGAACCTCAATTGTCACTGGTCTTAAGCAACATGCAAGAGACACAAAGAATGCGACATAACAAAAGCACAAATTATTGGATTTTCCAGCCCTTAGAGCCCCTCAGTGGTTAACGTTATATCTAGGCCAGACGTTCCAGTCGCTGATATTGTACCTAAGAGCCGATCTACAATCGAACTGTGACATCTCTATTCTAGTAATCTCCCCTTGTTATGGGGAAACGAACAGATAGATGAACGAACAGCAACGCAGATGGTCTCATTCGATATATTGAAACTATTTATCCATAAATCTAACTTCCCGCTAACACAAAATTTCCCCGCTAGCGCAGGAAAAACATTGAAGCATGTATACGATTTTTGGCTATGAATAAACCTGTAGTTTTTCTTCTAACAAAACCTGTCTGTATTGTGTGACCCAAAAGAGCCAGTTGTTGTAACTGTGATAAGATGAAACCCCAACAGTGGTTACCTTATAACTATGTTCAACACAAGTGAGCAATTATTAGGAACGGTTGTTATTGAAAAATCATTATAAATTCAACGTAACCAGGGGAAGTTGTTGATTAGCTGAAGGAAATTTTCGCAAGACTCCCAGCCCAAAACCATATTAAACATGTTAAAATCAGTAGAATGTTGTGATTCTAGGCTTATGCATCATCTAGTGTCAGTTTTAATAAGGATTATATCCCTTGCAGTGAACATTTTGACAAGTACTAGATGATCCTTCTGGTAGAGATGCAGCTTAAATTTCAAATAAATAAATTAAGAAATTACATACTTATACAAATTAATAGATACATTGATCAATAAAAAGAAAAATCGTGCAATATACAAAATATTGAATGTCAAACGTTTTTTCAAAAATTATTCTTAATTTTTTGGATTGAAAATTGGTAACTAGCACCCCAAGAACAACATGGGGGAAAGGAAAGGGGTGGAGCTTATGGATACCACACGATTCGGGAAAAATTATGGAATATGGAGATTAATACAAAGTATAAATCAACCGTCGGGTAGATGTTGCAGTTTTTACAACACCCTGGAATTGAATAAACCGTAAACGGACCCTTCCAAACCTCTCTTCGTTTGTTTAACCAACTTTAATAATATTCGCTCGTTCCGAAGCGGTCACTTTGGAATTTTATAATAGCGCCTTGAATTTAAACGGTGCTCGTAATCCGTGGCTTCCGCGCAAAACCGTTCCGACGGAACCCCCAGAGTTCTAAGGATGTATTTATGATAATAATCCTCGGAGCATCCTTTGCATAATGTAGCGCGCGAAATTTCGAAAGCTTCGGATCTCTGAGACCCAGAGCTCATAATGGCAAATAATAATAATGGCAAAAGACTGCAACGGGAAACGCACCCTAAGGCTTCCAAGAAATGGAATGTATTTCATTTGTCAAAAATTATAAGGATGTTAGCTATTGTGAAACGGGAAATAATATATTAATGTCATTTCAACAAATAAGGTTTTGCGGCATCTCTACAAATTATCTTAGAAAAAAAATTACTCTTCTACATCTACGCTTTCAACAGCTAGAAGACGGGTACAGTCCGAAATATCAAACTTTTAATCTAAATTGATTCAAACAAAATTAATTTGACAAATAGGTGGGTACCGACTTCTGCATTGAATGTTCTTTAGTTTTCACTGCTCGAACTTCAAAATATGCTGTTCAGTATTATGGAAAGGGGAATAAATTTAAACTTATTGAATAACATCTGAGGATATCTTTTAAGGGGAGTGTGTTACCCTATCATTTTCCCTAGTACTTTAGGTACAATTTTTGGGGTTCTACTCAACTTATCGGTTTTTTCTTCTCCATCTCGTCCAAACTAAAAACGTGCTGAACTATTTTTTTTTTTTTTTTTTTCTCAGAAAATTTCAAATATTTTCGTGAGTTGGCTACTTCGGAAAAAAATCCGTTTTTTGCCCTGTGACAATTTATTTTATGGATTTTTTGGCGCTGAACACAATGCTGAAACCAGAATTGCGATATCTTAATCCGTTCTCGGATTAGAGCTAATGAACCACGGAGAAGCGCGATTTTTTCTCAAAGTACCTATGGTTGGAAAAAAGTGTTTGGAAAATGAGGTGTGACTCGGCAAGAAACGGAAAATTTTTTCCGAAGTACCCGACTCTTTTGGGTAGTCGGAAAAATTATGGATTTTTTTCGTAATTTTTATTTCCTTAAAACTTAGTATCAGGTATCCCCAAAATTCTCTTTTGCTTCGATATTTCAAAAATTGTGGAAAAACTGGGGAGGGGTGTTAATTTTGGGACACCCTGTACATATGAAAAAGCGATAATATGTAGGATTCGTTTCAGAATGCCTCAAAACGGATTTCAATGGCGACATTTTTTTGAAGATTTTTATTTTTAAAATTTTGGAGCCATTGCAGTAGCTCATAATTAAAAAATGAATAGCTTTCAATTTCCTACGAAAATGTATTCTTGTTCTATATCTTACCTACGGCTGCAGTGGTTGGCCACGGTTCACTAGGCGGCACTATTCACTAGAACTCCACATCCTTTATGAAGAAAAATCACAAAATATATCAAATAAAATACAATACAGTGAAAATGATTGTAGTATCTACAATAGGGTTTTATACGTCTAACAGATAATTTCTAAAACCTGTCAAAACTATTTTCATTCCCCGTGTTGTCGGGTTTCACGCATCCCGCTGGTATTTCTAAAGGACCTTTTGTGAGCCGCCCCCGCCCCTGAAGAAAAAGGACGGCGGCATGACGGCGTTCCGAGCGAGTCGTTTGAGAGAATTCACGATCGCTAATGAGCCGGACCGGAGCGAGCGGAGCCCCCCGAACTGCGAAGGCAAAACGCCTGACCTTCCGGGGCTAGTAGACCTCCATCACCGAAACTCTATCCTTGTTTGAGCTGCTACTACGGATAGGTACCAGAGTTGGAGTACCCAAATAGAATGCAATGGCAGCTCAGATGGGCCAATCGTGGGTAGGCAACAGGAGAAAAAAATGGTTTGCTTCTGAGTCTTCTCAGAGGTAGCAGAAGCATTGTTATCACTTTCGGGAGAAAACAAATTTTTGGTCTCCAAAATCAAAATTTCCGCAAGCATTTTACGTTTTTGACCATTCTGAACAACTTTGGTTCTGCGTCTGTTTGTCTGTCTGTGTGTGTGTATCTGTGAGTGTGTGTGTGTGTGTGTGTGTGTGTGTGTGTGTGTGTGCTCATCTACTGAGTTCGCTGCTGCGCTACATGAGTCAGTAGATGGTAAAGAACTCCACAGTGCTCTGAATCCCCCATTTCTTCCCAGCGGGTGGAATGGGCTTTAGAAGGCATTGGGGCCTGCAGCTATCACCATTTTCATGCCGTCCGGGTGGCCATATCAGAAACCTCGGTGAGGTGGTCAAGGAGTAGTCGTGGGACAATGGACACCCTCTGCCGTGCCTGTCGGGGTAAAAATGAGAATCTGTATCATGTGGTGCAGCAGTGCCCTCGTACTCATGGTGGCCGCATTCTACGTCACGATGCTGTTGCCAAGCGGATAGCAGGCGCTTTGTCATCCAGCGGTTGGGTTACCGACAGGGAGAGACTATATCTATCATGCCAAGTGACTGGGGTAAGAAGCCGGATATCGTTGACATCGAGCCCGATGGGTCTGCCATAATTCTTGATGTTCAGGTTGTCAATGGTAGCGTGGACATGGAGCAGACCTGGTGGGCTAAAATAAATGAGTGTGACAGAAATGACCTGATTTCCGAGCTAAAAGGAGTAGCCACCAATAACATGAAGGTCATGGCTACGACCCTGTCATGGCGTGGGGTGTGGTACAGGAAAAGCGCCATGGAGTTACTCGAGTTGGGCATCTCGGCGGGAGTGCTCCGTAGTATCACCACCCGCGTCCTGGGGGGTTCGTACTTGAACTGGCGGTCATTCTGTAAGGGTACTTCCTTTCATTCCATTCTTTTACGCAACTTCCCTCATCCCGGGATAAACCTGGGTGTCCTCCCCACTTTTTTAATTAATTAATTTATTTTCTCAAAATAATGGTGTGCCCCCTCCGCCTTTGAGGGGGTTTTGTGAAAAAGAAAGAAAAAAAGTGTGTGTGTGACACAAATTTTGTCGACGCTGTCCAGACCACAATTCTCAACCGATATTACCGATTTTTACAACTTCGAGATTTTTTCTTTATTCGATCCCAATTTCAGTCTAGTTGTGCAACTACGGAAGTTATCGTCTGGAATGACACATATATACATACATACATACATACATACATACATACATATATACATACATAAAAAAATGCGTTAAACTTCAGAATATGATTCCTCGGAAATTTAGAATTGCAAGAAGGAAGAGGGGGAATGGAGGGGGTAAAGTAGAAAAAACGTGTTTTTTTTTTTCGACAAATTTTTTCGACGCTACCTAGGTTACAATTCTTAAACGATTTTCGTGATTCTCATTTTGTTTGATTCCAATTTCAGTCTAGTTGGGCGAAAAACCTACGAAATTTAAGATTTGCTGTTAAGGTGGGGGGTGGATGGGATAAATACCGATTTTGTCAAGCGCTCCCCAAGCTAAAACTCTCTACTGATTTTCGTGATTCTTATTTTGTTCCATTATAAATTCGATATAGTTTTGGAAACTATGTCAGGATATTAAAATTTCATCGAGAAAGGGGATGAATAGAGGGGGTAATGTTGATAAACCATGAGCTTTTCACTATTTTCGTCCGATTTTCGTAATTTTTTTTTTTTTTTTCCCCCGAACTTTGAATTTAATGCAGTTTAGGAAAATGTAACAGGAGTTTCAAATTTCATGATGGAAGGGTATGGATGGAGGGGGTAATACTGATAAATCATGATATTTCAACTATTCACGTCCGATTTTCATGATTCTTTTTCCTTCAACTTTGAATTTGGTCTAGCTTATTTGGAATATGTAACAGGAGTTTCACATTTCATAATGGAAGGGGGTGAATGGAGGGGACGATAAATCGTGATATTTTTATTCTATTTATCAGAATTTTAATGGCTGTTTTTATTGTTTGTTTGATGCAAATTTTAGTCCAGTTATGCAACCTCGGAAATTCGAAATTTACCGTCGGTGAAGGGGTAAAATTGATGATGGGGGGGGGGGGGGGGGGGATTCAGAAAGATCATGATAGTTTTTTTCTCTTATTTTAATTTTCACCAAAATTATATACAATTCATTCATAGGGACGTCCCTGTAATGCATGCATTACTTACCAATATGTTTTAAGTCTTTCTTCTCTTAGCTTTTTTTTTTTTTTTCCCCATTAATTTATTTATGCTTCCAAGTATATTTGTAGTTAATTCATTTAACTTCTTTTGGTAGGTGAAATCGTCCAGTTATATTTCGATAATGCATCAGACTATGTTTGGTACGTAATTTTTTTGGACCAGTGTTCTGCGGTGAAGGGCTACTAATACGGATTTACTATTTCAGGGTTTAATAATAATAATAGACTGCACGAAAGGGCTATCTAGTACAGAAATAATAAACCTTTGTGTAATAAATCCAAGTGTTTTTTCCCTGTTTCTGTTTGATCACCAACCAAGTGTGACGAATGAGCTAAATTCTGTCCTCTGTACAGCGAAGAAAGGCGAAATTCGTAGGCACCAGAAGACAAATAAAATTACGGGCTCCGTCTTGATGAGCTGAGTGAGAAAAATTCTTTCGTGTTAACCCTAGCAAGTTGGAATTTGATAGGGGGCATCTCAGACACTAAGAGACGCAAGAAATGACGAGCTTCATCCCGATCAGCTGATTGAGCTATATACCTATAGGTATATAGGTATATATCTACATGAAAACGTACTTTGGTCTAAAGGTTCTCTGTATAATACACGTATTTTGTAATTTTTTTTCTTCTTTGAAACCTTCTACAAAAAGGTTTATGAAAATCCCTCGATCCATAGTGTGGAAAATTCTAAAAGACTTTTAAAACAAGCTTTTGCGCCAATTTCCATTTGGTATTTCATGTGATTTGGTATTCGTGTCTCTCATGAGTATTAGAAGCCCGATCCAAAATTTCAATATTTGATGTCTAATCATACGGTTGAAATCTTGTACTACACGAGATCGACATATGTACCTAACTCCCCACACTCATAACCTACATTGTTGTACGAAAATTATAGATATTAATTGAGATGATGTCGTGATTCATATCCTGGACTTTAAGTTTTTCCACCGTCTGCTTTTCATTCTTTTGACCCCTGGTAACGTTGGAAAAATCTAGAAAAAATCAAAATAATTCCACGAAGATTTATTCCGTTTTCATTGGTGTTCCATTATATCTCCTAAATACCTTCATAACTAGTTAACGAAACCCAGGTGAGTACATGTTAAGTTACACGTGTTGTGGCATGACTTGGTGATGATTTCGAGAATGACAACTAAATTTTTAGATAAGGAAGATTCGCAAACCTGCATGAACCCTTGGAACCTCTTTGTACAAAGCATGATGACCCTAAACTATTAATTTTTATTGAACTAAAACTGTTATAAGAGCAGTAAAAGATCAACAACCATTCCGTAATTAACCATAATGACCAATTAAAAAACAATATACTCTAGGATTAAAAGTAAATAAGTCCAACCTTGCACAATTATAGCAACGAATAAATGTAAAACAGAGGAATAATATAATAAAAAGAGAGTCATTGCAAAATCAAACATTAAACAACCATCTTCCTTTTGGGAACATTCGTTTTACCTCAAATCGACATTTACCGTAATCAATTAGGAGTTAATAATCCTAATCACTGAGCAAAGGCTCGAAAGCTATGTTGAAAGCATTCGAAGCCATTTTCGATTCAGCAGTCACGAAGCCCAGACAACAGTAATGGCAAAAAAAGCCAACCCAAGATTCTGAGGCTTTCTCAACTTGGAAGGGGTTCCGCGGTTCCACTTCACAAGTTCTGCAAGGGGCCAGCTGATTTTTCATTGGGTTGATTGAACTCGCTCCCACCTTTCGGCTGGCCAGGCTCAGGTAGATGGAAGCTGGGAGATGATCTGAGATTCCTGGTCAAATGTTGGCTGACCGGTCCGTGATGTAACGCAGGCCAGCTCCTCCTCCTTCCCTTGACTTGATTATTTCCCCGCTAATAAACCTTCCGGCGTTGCCCTAACCTCCTTTTTTTGTTTGTATTGTGAGCCCCCACCGGTCTGATTTGCGAGTGCGGATTAGCAGTGCCAAACTGCAAGAATCTTTTCTTCAGAACCTTCTACAGATACAAGTTGGCAATAAAGTTCTAGTAATATGTAGTGAAAATAATCATGATTTGTTTCTGTCTCTGGTTCCCGTTGGGGTATTATAATGGGAGTCAGGTAATTGGAGATAATGCCAACATAAATATCATCAATAGGAAAAATATGATCAAGCGGCGAATACTTCGAGTGCGTACCATATTACCACTGCTGCAAGCATAGAAACCTATTGCGGCAAAGTCAATTTTTCCTAGTAACTCATTCCGAAATTTCAGAGTTCGATTATAGCATATCCTTAACTAGGGAAATGTCACTTTCGCATTTTCCACCACACAAAATCGTGCATTACAATTGAAAATCTTTCGATTCATCGCATATCTTTCCGCAGCAAGAATTCTATTTCTGTAGCCAGAAGCTAATAAGTTACTACATCGGTTGACCTCAATCTTCGAGAATAGCACTAAAATTGGATGGAAATTCATTAAGGATTATTGCATCCGATTTCGATGAATTTCTCGGAGATTGTTGCATCCAATTTCGATGCATTCCTCAGAGATTGTATCATCCAATTTCGATGCATTTCCCAGGAATTGTGAGGGTTTGACCCAATACAGTCTCTTATGAATTTCTCGCTACCAGATTACAATTACTTACATATTCAATCGAGATCGAGGCAGAAGCTTCTTCAAATACGGTTGGATTACAGTAGCAGGAAACAATGATTTCAAGTGTCGACAGGTAATTTCTATCCGCGTTACTTGAGAAAAACCTCGATCACCAACCGCGAATGACACTCAAAAATCGGAATGATTTGCGGTTTCCGTCAGAACCGTAGTGGCCAGTGCCCTTCGGATTCGGCGGAAATCACTGGAAATCGAAGGTAATTTCCTTACTGGCCTTCCAACCAATTTATGCCGAATTCAATGTTAATAAATGTTATTATTTGCATATTTAATCTATTTATACCTGTTTATTATTTCGCAAAAAAAATAATTCAACAGTTCAATTTTGAGTTGACACTGGATATTTGGTTCTAACCAGAAAAATAAATGATTAACTTCGAACAGAAAAACCGAATATTCCGTTATGTAGATAACTATGTTGTGGTGGGGCATTCATAATATTAATGCTGCATAAAATAAATGGAACATTTGAAAGCATTGAGAACACGATAACGCAAGATTCAGGTGAAGTTTTCAGCTTTGCTAAACGCTGGAGATTTTGTCAGCGCACATCCCGTTCCAGAAGCTTTACCAAAACAGTCATTTTCTCGTAATGTGTGCGTTTAAAACAGAACAAATTATTGTGATAAGAGGGCTAGGAAATCTTCAGCAGCTTTCCAGCCATAAGAAGTTCGCCATAAGTTGGCAAGTAGTGCAGATCGTGTCCGTAAACTTGACTTGACGTTATTACTGTGTACAGAGGTAAAGAACTGTCATCACTTTCGGTACAGAGCGTCCTGAGAGTACCACTGACAACCCATGCTAATCCAGCCAGGTCAGGCGTTGATGTGGAAGGAACACTTAGAGGTGAATGGCATTGTCAATTTTGAATGTAACAGGTATAAGGAAACACATGATGTCAGAAAATATTACCCCAATATCTACGTTCTACATGTTTTAGTCTATAGCTACTACGGAATGTTCCAATCAATCTACTATCCTACCCCCTATCTACCAGTTGAAATAAGAAGTGTAGGTACTTGGGCATCCTGATTTGGTAGCTATCTCGGTCGTCTGACTCCATAGCTGACCTACGGCCAGGAAGATATGACAATGTATATTCTGAAGATGGGGAAAGTACTACTACATTTCAAGACAGCAGTGAAGGCCCTACACTTTCTTGGATAGGTCAATTTGAGTTGTGATGAAGGAGAAAGGTTCCTAAGCATCAATTCATTAAGTTTTTCAACTGACCTTCTGTGGTAAGCCATCTTACAAAATCTGATGTGTTGTAAAATATAACACAAAAACCTTTAGTTTACCACTTACCTATATATTTAAATAATTTCAAAGCTTTTCGCTCAAATTCTGAGCATCTTTATTATTTAAATTATTTAAATATATAAGAGGTTAACTAAAGGTTTTTATGTTATATTTTACAACCCAGCAGATTTTGTAATTCCTAAGTATTACAACTCATTAATTTTACGGGTAGCGAAATAGTTTTTCTTATAAATAATTTAGTTGAGGTGAGTTATGCTCATATAGCTGCATTGCTAAATGCAATAAAGTGGGTATTTTCCTTTCAGGAATAACGCTACAGCCAGTTTTGTTATCTTTTAATGTAGCAATGTTTCTGCATCCAACATTGAACGAAGGGAAATGGAAGTTATCCTCCAAAATAGTGACAAGGCTTAGAATTACAAAATGGATATTAATGGTCAAAGCAAGGTGTACCATAAAATAATATAGGGGAAAAGACCACTACTGATCATCAACAACCAACAACTTTGTCAATACAACAGATGATTTTGAATAGTTTAATTAAATACAACCTGGAAAAAAAACTAATTTAATTTTGGATTTTCAAAAATCTTTATAGTTGTCCAGTGTTGAAGTTGAGGGTTATTGAGGGTTGGTCAATAATTCTAAACTTTCTTCTAGGCCGACGTTTCGCTGTATTTGTATAGCGCCTTCAGGACTAAGCAGTGGAGTAGGAAAATTTTTTTAGGTTCTCATTGCACGTTATACAATCCTTGCTGGACACATTGGACTTGTACACTATTTTTATACACACTAACTGGAGACTGTTTATCTTGATTATCTAAATTTAATAGATTGCTTATCCAAACTTTATAATTATGATGCTATTTATTAAAGAAGATACATATTGCATAGAAGAAATCAAAGTATAATACTTTGATAAGTTATCATACTTCATCATTGATAAGTTAGTAATTATACTTTGATTTTAACTTTTTTTTTTTTTAATTAAACAATTCACTCAGAAGATGGAGTTTCAAAATGAGTAACTTTCAGCGTTGGCGCAGGTTCTAACACATCGTTCAGCTGAATTATTTCGAACCCCTCATTACTTGCACAAGTTTACACACGTGATATTTGCACAATAGCAGGAATTCCGCCGCGTCACGTCGGTGCAGTTCGTTCGAGCTCATTCCCTCAAATCTAGGATCGTGAAAGCGGGCGCGAAGGAAGGCGGGTCGGGCGGCCTTGAGCCTCGGAATTCCAGAAATGAAATTATCCCTCAACAGAGGTCGAAGCTCCTGAGAAGACGATCGGGTGTTTGGTTTCGGTTTTGTTTATAGTTCTGTCGAAACGTTCAAAGCCACCTAAATTTCCCCACGAACCGCAGCGTTGATATTTGCAACAACTAAAACAAGATCACGTTTCTACAATGATAAGGTGACCAACCGTTCTGCTTTACCGACTTCTGTCTCGCCAATTAATGTGTCCTGTTATGTCCTGCATTCTTTGTTAGTAGGCACAAAATGTTGCTACTACCACGAATGGCAAACAATTTCATCTTCGTTGCAGCCTGGACCCTGTGCGTGGTGTTTGGTGTAGTAGGAAGGTTAAGGAATAAGGGCATGATGGAAAATTCATATTTGAAAGCCTCCGAGCTGCAGAATTCCAGAAATGAAATTATTCCCAACAGAGGTTGAAGCTCCTGAGAAGACGATCGGGTATTTGGTTTCGGTTTTGTTTACAGTTCTGTCGAAACGTTCAAAGCCATCTACATTTCCCCACGAACCGCAGCGTTGATATTTGCAACAACTAAAACAAGATCACGATTTCACAATGGTAAGATGACCGACTTCTGTCTCGCCAATTAATGTGTCCTACTACATTCTTTGCTAGTAGGCACAAAAAGTTGCTAGTACCACGAACGGCAAACAATTTCATCTTCGTTGCAGCCTAGACCCTGTGCGTGGTGTTTGGTGTGGTAGGTAAGTAAAGGAATAAGGGCGTAATGGCCAATTTATATTTGAAAGCCTCCGAGCTGTAGAATTCCAGAAATGAAATTATTCCCAACAAAGGTCGAAGCTCCTGAGAAGACGATCGGGTATTTGGTTTCGGTTTTGTTTACAGTTCTGTCGAAACGTTCAAAGCCATCTACATTTCCCTTTGAACCGCAGCGTTGATATTTGCAACAATTAAAACAAGATCACGATTCTACAACGGTAAGATGACTGACTTCTGTCTCGCCAATTAATGTGTCCTACTATGTCCTGCATTCTTTGTTAGTAGGCACAAAAAGTTGCTAGTACGGCAAACAATTTCATCTTCGTTGCAGCCTGGACCCTGCGCGGTGTTTGGTGTGGTAGGTAGGTAGAGGAATAAGGGCGTTATGGCCGATTCATATTTGAAAGCCTCCGAGCTGCAGAATTCCAGAAATGAAATTATTCCCAACAGAGGTCGAAGCTCCTGAGAAGACGACCGGGCATTTAGTTTCGGGTTTGTTTATAGTTCTGTTGAAACGTTCAAAGTCACCTACATTTCGTCATATTTGAAAAACTTAAACGATATCACGATTCTACAACAGTAAGGTGACCAACGTCCTGCTTTCTGACTTCAGTCTCGCCAATCAATGTGTCCTGCTTATCCTGGCTGTCCCGCTTTCTTTGTTATTGCACACAAAAAGTTGCTAGTACCACGAACGACAGCAATTTTCATCTTCGTTGCTGCCTGGGCTCTGTGCGCGGTATTTCGTGTGGTAGGTAAAAATAAGCGTGTTATGTTCAATTCCTAGTTAAAAGGGCAAAAACGCGAAAAACACGAAAACGCCTTGCAATTTTGTGTGTGATTCGTCAAGCAAATCCACATATATCAACTTATCACAATGATGACATTTCACAATAGGATATCATCAAGGAATAGAATGACTTTCCGTGTAGTTGATATTATGTGACTTGAGGATTAATCCAAGTCTCCACATATCAAATTGCATGTAGTACTATCGATAAACGTAAAATTGGTAGTAATCTCATGATGCCTGAAAACATTTGAAAAACTACCTATCAATTAAAGAAAAAAAATGGAATTCCTTTACTCTTACATGAGCAGAATAAGCCCCTTTCGGAGTCTTGGTATCATGATATGCAGAAGAAATATCTCGCTACAAATATGTTGAGGTACCGCAACTATGCAAAAAACATATCATGCGCGATTGGAACTGAAATAAACCGACTAGCGCTTTCAAAAAAGGTATGTCAAGACTATCAAATAATTGGAGCTGTGCAAAACTCCTGTGAAAATAAAGTTGAATCACTGAATTTTTTAGTTGAAAATAAACTTTTGGAATTTTAAAGGAACCTGAATCCGGTTTCCAAATCATAAATGATAAATTCCGACAAGAAGGTAGTTTTATGTGAAAATTTATCATATCAAATCAAACAACTGCTATAAAAATGAAAATAAAAAACATTCACGTTATGAAGCCTTAGTAGCCTTAGTGTAGAAGGCGAAAGCCCTCTAAATTAGCACTAAAATGAAGACGACCGACTGTTTCCTGCCTCACCTATTACCAAGGTTGAACATTATTTACACATTTTATCTGGAAGATTAAGGTAGGTGGTCTAAAACAAATTTACCCCAGTTCTACCTTTCCAGCAGACAAATCGGAGGATCTTTTCAGTGTCTTTCCCACTATGTGTGAGACTTTGAATCTTGATCTACGCGAAAACCAATTAACAAGGCCTGTTTCACTTCCAGAACTCCCCCTCAAGTTAATTAAATGTGATTTTTTGACCCAGAAGTTAGTGCCGTGTCCCGTAAATCACCTTGATAAACGTTCCCAGCCTCTCGCGCCGCTATCACTTCGCGCAGGTTGTTTAATGACCTCGACAAGTCTTGAGAACGTCTGCTAGTTCGGTCTAATTGATTATTTGCAGTTCTCCGAGAGTCGAAATCCCACACATCCTTAAGAGGGACACTATTGCCATCCGTATTTCTTACTGCGAACACTGATCATTAAGACTCGATTTATTATTTCTATCCCAACAACTAAAAGGTTTTAATAGAAGTTTTGTCGGCCGTCAAGTTATTTTTATGGTGTATAGTTGGTATTTGGCCCAAGGAAGAAGAAATAATTATAAAATCCTTGTAATCAATCTTCACTCCGTGACCATCATCAAATTGGTGGAAAGCTCTGCCCTCAAAGCGTCAGGAGGGAGCGCAATAGGTATAAAACTCATTAGATCGTTTGAGCCAGAAGCAAGAATATTTCTGAAATTTCAAACCTAGGTACAAATAATCCACCAGATTTACAAAAAATCAAGTACAATAGAGAAACAAAGTTGCTCCTAACAAAGAAAAAAATGATTTAAAACATTTGGCATACATTACCAATGGATGCAAAATGTTAGTATTGATATCCCGACTGAACACAATATAAAATGTTTTAAGGAATGTTACAGATAAGTCTACGAATTAATTTCCAATTATTGGTTTTTTGTCCCATTTAGTTCAAAACTGAGGTTTTCGAAGTATACCGAGAAAAAACGTAAATGATGCATTTTGCTCTTATTTGACTCAGAATCACCTTTTGATTATACGCTCTACGATGAAGTAGGTATGTACGTTAAGCTTCTCTTGAATCATACATAACTATTTTGATATACTACAAAGCCGCTACGATTATGTCGAAAATTAGTGTGTATGCTGCTATTATATTACCATAGCACAAATAGCAGACTTGAATCTCACGGAAGTTTCCAGAAACTAGTTTCTTCATGTCCACCAAAATTCCGTGCAACGAATGGTGATACTATTAATTGCAGCTCCCCAAAGTAGAACGATACCTAACTAATCAGCATGGTACCTACAGAAAACTGATGGTTCTCCAGGTTCGTTTAGTTAAAGGGCCTCTATTGCCTCCATTTCTCTAACCACATTTGCCAATTTATGGATAAAACTACTATGAACTCAACTAATATATTCAGAAATAATGTTATGACGGTAGTTAAGTTCCAATATTTTTGTTATTTTAGGAACAGTACCAAGACTCACCTTTCATCACAAACCTATTTGCAGCACACTAACTTTGACACTCATTTCATAACAGCTGTTTGCGCCGATAACGATATCACTTGCAGACATCAGGTAGGGTCGCGCCAAACATCGAGAAGAGATTCTCTCAATCATGATGTTACTCCACAAGTATCTCTCAATGATTAGCACCCCCGCAGGTGTTAGCAAATTTTTGTAGAAAATGAAGAAATTGCAATGGCTCTAAAAATTATATATATTTGTGTGTGTGTGTTTGTGTGGGGGTATGTGGGGGTATGTTCTATGTTATGAATTTTTGAGATGTGGGCTTGCGAGCATTCATACCACCAAACTATACACATCATTCTGACCTATATGTCTAACTAATCTGAATTTTTACTAAGGAAGGGATTAACTATTTGGTGCTATGTATTTTTGACATGCGAGCTTGCGAGTTTATAGACCACCTAACTACACACATCATTTTGACCTATGTGTCCAACTAACCTGAATTTTTACCAAGGGATTGACTATTTGATGTTATGTAGTTTTGAGATGCGTACTAGCGAGCATCCAGTCCACTAAACTATATACATCCTTCCAATTGATGCATTTGAATATAAGTAGCGTGGGGACACATACGAAACTTTTTGACTAGGCAAATAGTTCCGTATGTGCCTCCACTTTTTTCAATTCCCTATTTCTCATGAACGCAAAAGAGAAAGTTAATCTACCATGAAAACATGGGAAAGACGAGATTCCGAGGTTCCCGAAATAGTCGTCAAATTCTTTTTTTTTTAAATAGGATAATCAGTTCGAAAGAGGAAACATACGGAACTACACGTCGATTTAGGTAAGGAGAGTACGCAAATGTGGTTCTTCGGGTCGAGGCTTTCATTTATAGATTGAAGGGCTGATGTCCCAGGTCAGATTGGAGATAGATGACATCCCCTCGGATTAAACACAATAGCGCCACCGAGACCTTTCTCATCCAGAAGAAACAGCTAGATTGAATAGATTATTCAAAAAAACTAACTGATCACTGCGAAATTTGAGAGAAGCCTTTTGAAGGATTAGACACACCTGGGCGTAAGAAAAACTCATTCATCCTCGTGAACTTTAAAACGCTCTGACGAAAAAAAAGACGATCCCCCACTTTCGACGTCCACAAAAAAAGAAAATGGTCCTAGAAAAGTAACAGTAACACAAATTACGAGTAGTAGGGATGAAAAAAAAGAGGATCCCGGAGCAGCCCACTTTGCTCTGCTGGTCAACTGCACATACGGAAGGGAAAGGGGAGCATAGAGAAGAGAAGCAGCGGGGTTCCGTCTCTTTTGGAGGTGAAAGAGTTTACAACCTGTCTGCCGGATAGAAAATAATAGGAGCCTTCAGATGGTGAATTCAGATAGGGATAGAAGCAACGTTGAACGCAATTGAACGAGGAATCAAACTAACGGATTAAGCTCATTTGAACCAATAAACCAATTTCACCAATAGCTCAGAGAACTATTAATATCTCCTAAAGTTTCTTTGACATAAAGTAGGTATGTATATAGTGAAAGGAACAACTGGTGCGAGGCTTCACAGTATCTTCCCTACCGACCATGAATATAAAATGTACATATACACGTGCAGTTTTGGAATTTTTCTGGAACACTCGGAGCTTCTTCGATGCTACGGACATGAAAAGAGATAATAACGCAAGGCACTAATGAATGGCCCAATTTACAAGAATAGTAATAAAAAGTGCTTAAAACTGCTAAGTTTTTGAACGAATATTTTAACGCAGAATCGTACTTAGGAAAAGTTTATCATCCGTATGTTTGTTTAGAAAGGAGTGCACGAAACCGTACTGAAAAAATTAACTCAAAAATCAATAAAATGAGCTACGTCATCGTAATTACCATAAAAAAATTGTTTTAAATCTTGAAATTGGTTTCATTAGTACAACTTTTTCATGTTAAGAATTTTTGTGCATACGAAGACCTCAAATTTAAGGGGAGAAAAGCTACATAAAAAGAACTAACAAAACAACTAGTTTGTTAAACAATTTTTCTTACTTTTTCTATCAAACTGTTAGTAATATTATAGGTCGCGACATGAGAAAACGTCGTTATGATTGTGGGGTTTTTGAAAAATTTAAGATGATGTTTTTGGTTTCTGAAGTTTGTTTGAAAATTGAATTCCTCCCTGCGAAAAGGGTATTTTTGGTGTAGCCAAAAGATAGATCTTGACGCATTTTCGATTCATATAACTACATACATTCGTAAATTGCTATTGAACGTATGGCTTCTGATGTTGTCACGACCCACAACATTCTGGCAGAGATTTTAAGGTGAATTGCTTTCTGGCAAAATAAGCAAAGTAAGAAATTGCAGAAAATTGCTTACATGGTTCTGCTGCATGGCTGGAACTTTTCGATACTTTGGAGGGGGTTTGTTCCCTCGTTGGATATCTCCCTTAAAAAGGCGCTTTCTGTGATCTGCTGCCAAGTAACCTCATCTTCAAATCAAGTCGGGAGTTCCTCAAGGTAGCGTGCTAGATCCCTTCTTGCATCCGTGGTATGTCCATGACCAACTGTCTCCAGAAAGAATACGAATCTCACAATTCGCAGATGACGTGGTTGGTCTCAAAACAGTTCCCGACACCGAGACTCCCCAAAACCAAGTAAATTCGTATCTGAACGAGATTAGTACTTGGTGGAACAACTGGAGGACC
Organism: Adelphocoris suturalis; assembly: GCA_030762985.1. Classification (NCBI taxonomy): domain Eukaryota; kingdom Metazoa; phylum Arthropoda; class Insecta; order Hemiptera; family Miridae; genus Adelphocoris; species Adelphocoris suturalis. Next base: position 88,001,811 of record CM061044.1, read on the forward strand.
TCAATCAATCCAGGGAAGTCATCTACGGTTTCTTTCACTCTCCTCAGAAAGATATTTAAAAAAACCTTTGAAATGTAAGGGTACATTTGATCTAAATCAGGTACTTAATCAGGTAGCTAGACATTTATCATGTCTTTCACTGAACGTGTGAACTCATGTAGCTACAGAGAATCCTCGACCTTAAGCACCTCTTTCTTTTCCCATAATTACTCTCCTTCAAATCAATACAATTTTCTGTGCCTCATGTTAATCCCAACTATCTGGATGTATTCAAGTAGACTTTGGGGTTCAGCAGCCAATAAAAATACACAAAGAATCCGAATAAATCAGAACGAGCTCTAAATCGTTCAACATCTGCCACGTGGTATTTTCAGAGATACCACTCTCTCTAATTGCAGGGAACCAACCATGACTGATATAGTTGCTTCCTCCTACAAAACGCTCCTCGACTGCCATACAACACAAACAAACCACTAGTTCACAACCTAATCTGTATCGATCATGACAGCTTTCCACAATCTCGAACACTGAGAAGACTAAAATGCCCTCAAGACAACCTCTACCATTGCTCCGTCATCTGCTGTGAGCACAAAGCATTTTCTGGTTGAGGACAGTTAATTAACTGCGAGCTTCCCTCGAACCTCAAGTTAAATAGGATGTTACATATCTTGAAAGAATAAAGTTTTTCCCAACTTAGCTGAATACGATTCAGCATGGCACTATGAATGGGTAAACAAGCATGACGATGGGAAGAAGATTCTATCAGCACAGTAGCTGATTCAGTGTCCGGAGGCAGCCCTGAACTAGGTTTTTCCTTTTATGAAATGTATTTACTACATACATATATTTAAGCCTGGGAAAGTAGGAGTTTTGAGACGAAGCAACAGCTAGAATCAACAGGCCATAAAAGAGCGGTGAAATATCGACGTTGGCACGTCAATCGATCGAACACGGTTATAAACATGGGGGAGGGATTACGTGGGTGTCGGAATCTGGCGCAAGGTTGCTAACTAGGCACCCAGACGGGCTCAGGAGGGTGACCTGAGAAATCTACATAGTCAAACCCTTTCGAATTACCTAACGAAGTTGAGGCCCGGCGCTGAACTCTGCTGGTATAGACAATCGGATTTGATGGGACGAGGTGTCGCTGCACGTGCTAAGAGTGCAAATACTCATAGTCGTTAACAAATAACGAGCGAATGTAACAAGTGGCGATGTGAGAAACACCTTCACATGACTTTCACTTCGTTTTAGAAACGTCAGCATTTTTCATTTATTTGAAAGAAAATCGGACAGTTCTTTGGAATAGTTTTCCAAAATCAAGGGAATGAACCCGGAACTTGAAAGTTATAAATGTGACAAGCAACTCGTGATTTTGTTAAGTCATTTTAAATAAAGAACCTTTAAAAACGAAAACCCTAAAAATTTTGTAGCAACCAATAAACGAAAATTATATTTAATTTTGTCAATCGTACACAGCAGGCCTATAGCTCAATACCAATCATGAGAAGTTGTGATAAAGTAAGAGCATTCCAAAATGTGGCGAAAGATCTTCCAGCAATGAAAACTAAGGGAGTTACACTTCCCTAGCAACGCATTGGTTGTACGTGAAAATCAATGTAGAACATGACTGCTTGCGCTTAATTGTGCTTAATTTTCGACCACAAAACCAAGCGGTAAAACATGATATATATATATATACACATTAAAATCCGTACGTTACGACATCTCTTGTTTGACCTACTGGATCAAAGTTTACTAAATTTTGCCCAAATACGGGACGGGAACGGTTCTGAAATCTCGGTATTGCGTTCAATCCACTCAAAGGGGTTGAATTGAAGGGAAGCAAAACTATCCCTTATTGAGAGCAAACCGAAGGTAGCCGGCAACTCCCGATTCCCCGATCTCACATTTTATAATGAGTAATAGATTCAGGTCTTTTTAGATTTGTTTGGCATTGGGAAAAGCTGATTAGGGACGTCTAGAGATGGTTAGGGATGGTTGAGGGAGGATTCAGGTGGACAAAATTATTTTATGAGCTATTATAATAGGAAATTTTGCGCTGATTCCAAATATATCCCGTCTCTATACCTAAAATAGGTTCTTCGACCCAAACAATCGATTTGTGACAATTTTTCTCACTTTATGACCATTTTAACTGACCTAAATTTGTTTTGTACTAAAAAAAAGTTGTAGAGGAAGAAATTTTGCATCGTATGAGACCACCGCCAGCTCCCTAACTACTTTCTTCGATTTTTGGCGTTTGTTCAAAGTTTATGATCTACTAACTCACCTGCTGAGGAGTACCACTCAGCTGTTTCCATGGAAGGGTGGTGAGTGGTAAGTCACGGGAACTTTGCAAAATCGCCATTAATCGAGTAAGAGAGTTCGAGAGCTGGCAGTCATCTCATTCGATGCAACATTTCTTCCTCTACAATTTTTCTTTCGTACAAAAAAATTTAGGTCAATTCCAAAGGTCAAAAAGTGAGAAAAATGGTTAAAAATCGATTTTTGGGGTCGAAGATGCAATTTTAGGTGTTGGGACTTGGGGTTTATTCGGAGTCAGCGCAAAATTTCCTATTAAAATAGCTCATAAAATAATTTTGTCTACCTAGAATCGGTTTCTGGCCCACTGTGAACCCCATTTTTAGACGTCCTTAATCATCTTTTTCCAGTGTCTAATAAATCCAAAAACAAATTGACCGCCCACGGAACTACAGGCCTAACCTTCCTCGATGAAAGCGCGAAATCACATCAACATTTGTCTTCTTCTTCTTATGAGGCAGAAGATTAAAGCATACCAATATCGTCAACTGGTTTATTTCAGTCGCCATGGCCTCGCTCACCAATCATTTAGATCTTGTAATCGTTCCCTATCTTCGTTCTATTAAAATGGCCAGCCGGTGGAAGACAGCTGGCGTTTATCAAGAAACGCACAACCTCCGTCCCACGCGTCGCTCTCAAGGCGTTTTTAGCACTCCCTTGACGTCGGCCGGGTAAAGCTCTCGTGATTAACCGACGCGGAATGCGAGACCCCGCAAATGATGCAGGAACATTATCGAAACCCGAGACCAGCTGCTGAGGTGCAGGAATCTATCGAGGTCTCCATGTCTCACTCTGCTGTGAGCTATCTGAAGGAAGAAAAAAAGGACTGGCGACAGCTTTTATGTAGTTCTTGGCTTCCAAGCGATGACGCCATCGGAAGGGAAAAATATAAATCTTGACATTTTTACCGGAGGCGTAGAGCAGATATCTTTCCGTTGGCGAGAGATATAAAAATAGTTACGGTTGATGGCAATGAGTCGGTACGAAACGTTTTATGGTCTGAAGAAGGTCAGCCGTCAGAGCGATGAAAACTGCTCCTTATCGACAGATACGATAAGGCTTCACTCAAAATGGCGTGTTCCATAGGATGAACAATATAAAGGTACATGCGCGAAACAACTTTTGGCTTGGAAATGTCATTCTTGAAATAACGTTTGAAAATGCTATGCAGGACAATGGATTATTTGATATTGTATTTTTTTACTTGGGTTGCGATTTGCTCAAGGAATTATTGAAGTCATAAAACCTCCAACACTTTCTGTTTACATCAATAGTGGCATTATAAAGGCACGTTATGACTACTCGTCCATTAGCACTAATACTTCAGAAATGATGGACAGCAGTCACCGAATATTAGAAGAACGAAAACAGCTTCAAGGGTACCAATTTATGCTTCTCAATTCGCTTCACAAGCTTCTAGGGAAGCTTGAAATAGGTTTGAGTACAATCATGGAGTTTTGTTTTGAACAATGAAAATACCGTCAATACTATTTTTAGTGTTCCCTTGTCCACAGTTTGATGAATGAGATGGGAGTGATAGGGCATAATTTGTTCCAAAACCGCTATAAATGAAATTTTTATTTCATTTGCACTAATATTTAAGAATTATTTGGCATTCTTCACTGAGCAGTTACGGGATTTCCCTGATGTTCGAAAAAGCAAGAATCTAGGCACTAACTCCAAGTTAATTACCTACGTATCGACGTTGAATATATTGTACTGCTGCAATTAATATTGTCGAGAATGAATTGAAAATGAAAATTTGACAATGAAGTGGAACAATGTAATTTTACTGTAGTTGCAGAATTACTAAAGACGTAAAACTCCCATCAACATTTCCTGTTTATAGATGCCTGCAAAACCGTGGTAATGACATCATAGCTTTACGTGGGATTGTCCGTCGATATGATCTCCTTGTTAGCACTAACATTCCACAAATGTTCGGCATTATTTGTTGAATATAGGGAGGACGAACTCAGCCAAGAAGAAGGTCAATAAATTGCTGTTAAATTTGTTTTTAATCATGGAAATTTAGTGATTAATGTTGACTTATCGTTGCCAGACCGTTTCAGATTTAAATTAATGAGATGAGAGAACTGGTATGTAATTCCTGCTCACCACAAAGGTAATACACCGAAATATTATTAACAAAATTTAAAAACTGTCGAGGATAAATTTCGATAAGCCTGCTAAAAAATGACATTGTTTCCGTAAATAATATCTTTATGGCTTCTACCTTCTAAGTAGTCATTGGTTTTCCGTAACGGTGTAACATGCTAGCATCAGAACGAATTTGCATAATACTATTTTCCTAACATATTCAATTCCCAGTTAAGTAGGTAGTTACTAAATTTAACAGCTCGAAGATATTTAAAATATTTATTTACTGGCTTTCACAACCATTCTTTCGTCAGGAGACAGGAGAGTATAACTTTAATACAGTTCATAAACATGTTTTCGGGGCTCACAGGGCTTCTCAGTGCTTGAAGAATGGGATGGGGGGATGGTGATATAATGTCTTCTCTTCTGAAGGGGAAAACATTTGTGTTGTATCAGTGAATTTGGAGAGATTTCGAATAAATTTCGAGAATAAAGTTGAATTGAACAATTATTGAACCTATTTTGATTTTATCGAACAGTTATTTATTGATATCAAGAATTTATTCTCTACCCAATTTTGAGCAGTTTGATATATAGCAATTTATTGTTCCGAATATTGAAATCCAGGAAAACCGGGTTCGAAGTTGACCATCTCATGAGCGGGCTCCAACTATATACAAGAGGGACCGCACCTTCCACCTTCTAAAAAAACCGGAATAATTTAGGATTCGTTAGCAATAAACAAACTATAAACCTAACAAAATCTTCCCTGACAAACTATAAACCTAACAAAACCTTCCCTAACAAGCAATAACCCTAACAAAACGTTCCCTTATTTCTCTTCTCAGCGTTTTTAGACAGCGAATACAGAATACGGGATGGGAGCAAGCTGTCAAGCTCGAAAAATGTTTTTTATAAAAATGCGTTTTTCTCAAAACAATATTTTCTGATGCTTACTTCCACTTTCTGCGCTGCCTATTTGACCGATTTCGATTCTGTTTTTTTGTAATATTGTTTGTACGTTACTAATGCGTCATTAGACAGGGGGGGTTGGCGTAATTTTGATTACAAGAGTTCGTGGTTGGAAAAATGTTACCTACCGAAAACCCGAATTTTATTTTTTTGAAAAAATAAAAAGGTAGAAGTATTGAAAGTCTAAAAGTCCCCGTCTATTGTAGGCTAGTCCTTAGTGAGACAAACAAAACAAAAATCATTAAATTCGGATGAGTAGTTATACGAAAGTGTACGGAAACGGAAAAAGTACCCAATTACTGGGTTACGGTACTAGTAGCAAAGTACGTAAATGATCAATGTTTTTCTAGTAGTTTTGTTCATCAACATCTAAATTGTCGAACTAGCAACCATTTTTAATTTTCTACTGTGGTTTAAACCACACAGAGCCGTTTGTAAAAAAAAACAAAAAAAAACAAAAAAAACAGAAAAACACTCCTGACCCCTATAGGAGCCAACCTCCGAAAAATTATGTTTTTTATGTCAATCTAAAAGTCTGAATGCTTATCTACAGTTACAAATGGATGGAGAGATTTACATACATACAGTCTTCTGATTCGTGGAAATTCGCCTTCAGTTCCGATAAGACTCAAACCTATTTTTAGAAATTTCACGAAAATAAAGAATCACGCCGTTCGGAATTTGGGAAAATTGGTATAATGCCGAACATGAAACTAGTCCATTCTTGGCAACGAAATATGTGGTCTTTTAGGAACTAGCTGCTATGTATGTTCTTGCAGTTACAAAATCCTTTACTCTACATCAATAGGTAAGGGATAACAAGTACAGTTAAGAACGTAGCATAAAGTAAAAAAGGCGTAGTGGCGTAAATATTGAGAATAGTTTTGGAATAATCAAGCTCTGTTTGCCCTACCGTATGCTAAGTAACATGCTCGATTCCTTATAATTTTATCAATATTGTTCAGAATAGCTTCGCCCTTTCGCTTCTGACAACGGATTATACGTTAGCTCACGTGCAGTGATGAATCCTAACCAAATCAAGATGAAATTGGTAAATGAGCACCCTGAAACCATCTATCTGCACTTCAGCTTTGAGACTATATGGCCTATTCGTGGAACACAGGTATCATGAAAATCTCGAAACATTAATAGAAATTGGGTAAATTGCATTGTTATTTTTTTACGTCACCAAATATTACGTTTTGGTGCATAATGGCAGTAGCATCAGGATGCAGCTGATGAGCGATCACCTTGAACTCATTCGAACTAAATCACTCGCGACGAAGTTGTGGAAACCCATTTAAAAACGGAAGTTAGTGAAAAACGTTGTCTATTTCCACGAAAAATAAAGAGTTACATTTCGACTTATTGTTTGTTACTGTTGATGGCCTAACCGTCGAAATCGATTTAACAGTGTAACTCTTTATTTTTCGTGGAAATAGACAACGTTTTTCACTAACTTCCGTTGTTGAACTCATTATTGAACTACGTTTTTTACTGCTTAGGGAATGTTGGAAAGAATTACGCCCGTTTGTACAGATTACAAGTAGGGATTTTGAAACTAACTGCGGTCGTCCCCTCCAGGAAGTGATGAAACTCCTGATGAAGCCTGAAGAGGCTTGTAAATCAATAGAAAATGCAAATCAGCTTTTTTTTCAATCTTAACAACTATATACCAGTTGAATATCAACACATTTGAGGAGTGTACTTTCGAAAGCTATTCATAATCACAAATAAATCCTCGGTTTATAAGTGACACAAATGATAATTCCCCATCTGTTCGGATCTTTCGTAACAACTATATATACGAGGTTGCGGTACCGGTAATGGTCCGACATTATTCCGTTATGCAGTGGGCGGTCCTGCGCGGGTAGTTCTGATATTGGAATTTATAACTTTAATCGGATTCGCGGAGATATTATTTCTTGAGGATGATTGGTGTATTTGATCCAGCTTTGCTCTCAAAGCGGCATATCCGGCGTTTCCTGCATCGCGAACCGCACGATGTGATTCAAAATCCATTTTTTACTGTCATCCATTTAAAGATGGGTTTTTCGTGTAATTTCTTAGCGAGTCGTAGGCAGTATGGTCAATAAATTAGTTATAATTCCATGGTTTGTGTTCTAACCCAGCACTTTTATAATTTGCCGTATACAACCTAACTTCATTAGAAGGGCGTTGACTAGAATTTCCAACTTTAGTTGGCAGCTAACTTTGATAATTTCGCAGATTTCTCGCAATCCTTCGCAAAAGCTATATAAGCACTGGGCCTATATTTTTAGACTTATCACCTGTCCTGGCTCGCGTTCACACATATCACATTAAGATCTCGCTTCCAAAGCCGCACATCCTCAATGCAATGGACTTTAAATTGTCCACCTTACAAATCTCACATAGGCAAGAGTTGTGTGTACCTATTTGCGACAACAGGATATATCTATTGTCGCCATATTCCATGTTTCAGTGCAGAAAATCATAATGAGAGCTATATATCATGGTATTTTATTTTCAATTATGAAACTTTGTGGTCAATATATTCCTTCTTAATTGATAGTTGATTTAAATTTTCAAAGATTTGTCTTTTATGTTTTGGACTTCGAATATCGATAGGTACTGTAACACAAATTCTTAGTTTACCTGTGATTATTGAAAGTTAAGGATGTTCGAAATGTACATTGGCTAGACTCCAAAACAATATGGACACAACTAAAGAGATTCTACCAAAGTCTCTAACAAGCCCTGAAAATCCAGTGTCTAATAGATAGTGACAACTAGACTACTCTACAACATTTCGTGGTTTGGTCTCCCAATAATAATTTTGGTCTCCCAGTGAGAAGGTACTGTTTTGACGTCCTGATGATGATGTTCTTACATTGAAAGCGCTCGCACCCTGTAGTGGCAAAGAACCCCTCCAAAAGATATGTGAATGATAATTTTCCTCTTACTACTATCGGAAATAACCTTTTAGATTTAATAACGGAATGCATCTAGTTCGATTGAACTACAAGACAACCTGGACGTTTTTGCAGAGGTTTTACAGAGGTCTCTAACCAGTAAAGTAAATGTAGAATCTTATAGATACAAATGATTCATAAACATCACCACATGTCTCAGTAAACTGTAAGAAAGACTGTAAGAGTACTCAATGTTTCGATGGACTGATGATGATGATGTTCTTACACAGAAAGCACCCACTCCCAGTATTCGACTTGCTAGTGACGACGGACTCCTCCGAAAGGTACGTAAATTATAATTTTACTAGTACTATTGGCGGAACTTTAGATCCGTTAAACTACAAGACAACCTGGACGTTTTTCCAGAGGTTTAACAGAGGTCTCTAGCCAGCAATGTAAAATACTACCTATCTTATAGATACTAATGATTCATAAACACCACTTCACGTCCCAGTAAAAAGTAATGCAGGCACGTTAGTTTATATGGGATTATTAACGAATACTTGAGAGTTCGGCTATAGACTGCTTAACAACTCGGACGTTATCGCAGAGCTTTTACAAAGGTCTCCAACAAGCAATGTAAATATAGTATCTCATAGATTCTAATGATTCATAAACATCAACACATGTCTCAGAAAACTGAAACACAGACACGTTAGTTAATATGGGATTATCGAGGAATGCAAGAGGTCGGCTAGACTCGTCAGTCGTTGCCTTCGCAAAAGTCAGCTGCTAATGAGCCAAGAGACCTTGAACGCCTGGGGAATGCCACTCAGCCGCTGCGAACTTGAAACGAGCGCATTTCGTAGCGTTAATAATTCTTTCTCCCACTAATCTATCCTGTTCTTTCTTTTTTTGTTTATATATATATATATATATACGTATATATATATTTTTTTTCTTTTGTTAAATTATTATTGACTATTTTTTACTTCAAAGTAAGATAGTATTATCCATTTCAGAAAAGACCAAAGACCAAAGTTTCCGTTTGTGGTAAGGTCATGAGACCACACTAGTGGAAAAGTATGGACAGTAGAACAAACATACTCACGTTTCCTTGGGACGGTGTGGAAATTTGTCATGTCTACATACCTGTAACAGAGATAGTGCGATATAAGTAATAAACCAACAATAACCAGGAATCCATAAATCAAAGAAAGTTTACCATAATTAATACTTTCATTATAGTTTAGGCTTATTATATCAAGTAAAGGTATTATATTAAGGATTTTATTTCAAGTATAATAATATTAAGCATTAACATAAAAACATTTTTACTCAGCAAACGCCCAGAAGATCTAATAGAAAGTTATGTGATTGGACACTGCCAAAAAATCAGTTTTTGAGATGCATCTAACTTAGGTCGTGAAGAAGCGTGGTTTAGACATGTTTTTCCAATATAGCTCTCCGATTTTGATCAAACTAGCATGAGTCAATCGTAAAGGAGCAAAAGTGAGGACGGATATACGAAAATATTGTTGAAAAAGTTCTAACCATGCAGCATGATCGTATGAGCGAATTTTCGTAAATTATCGTATTGTATAATGCTGAATTGGTTTGAAATTTAAGATTCTTGAGTGCTAGGATATTGTTAACTATTAATTTTATGGCAAAAAACGTATTCTAAATAATAATCTGCTATTCAAAAAGAGGTTTTGGATTTTTAGTTTTGATTGATTGTTTAGCAAATATCAATGAAATTCAAGTACAGTTTTCAGCATCATTTTGTACATACATTTTTGAATGTTCTATTTTACAGTTAATAAACTTTAAATGAACAATATTCAGCATATATAAAAAAAAAGCGCAAACTTCAGGAATGGTTTCAGAAAGCCCAAAAACGGATTTTAATTGAGACATTTTTCAAAAATTTTTATTTTAAAATTTTCCGAGCCATTACAAAAGCTTCATTTTTTACAAAAATTTGCTGACAGTAGTTTTCATGGTTTTAGGCAGAGACACACCAATAGGGCATGTACTACGATGCTCGTATTAGGTAGGTACATGCGTGGATGGAGTTAAATGGAAACATTTGTACTTCTTTATGCAACTGTGAACAGTTTGATAAATTGAGGTGAGAAGCTTGTTGACATGCAAATGCTGTTGGATCCGGTTTCAGGGGTCACAGCCCAAGATGGATAAACCGCTGTCCATATGGTTTGATTTCGAAATGGTACCTACACGTTCACGATTTGTTATTCAAAAGGATTACTGAGGATGCAAGACAAGTTATAAAAGGAGGCGAGTCTTGTCTCTTCCTATAACCCAGGACCCCTAGCCGTAGGGCTCTGACAACGTATGATTATTCCGAATTCGGCCGTGTCACCACCCCCGGCTGATGTTTACAAGCCGTGAGGTGAACGTACCAGAAGGTTACGAGGGTGAAAGTAAGAGTAGGCTTGAGTTGTCAGATACTGCAAGACTGTTTGAGATCATCTTATCTCTATGCCAGAGCGTAGAAAGTGAAAAATAACCACAACCCGTCAACATATGCACAACAGAATCGTGGTGAAGATAACGTCGGGGTTGAAAAGAAGTCATGTGGGAGGCTCAAGAAGTCACGACTGGCGAAAATGGAGAAAATTTTTTTGTGTTCCTGAACCAAAGGGCTTTTGTCAACGCTTCAGGAGGAGTATTTTAAACTTATGATTTCGCTCAACTAGAACGTACTAAGGAGAGACACGGCCCGACTTTTCACATAAGAGTCCCATAGTTCAATTGAAAGAGTCTTCTATTCAAATAATTTTTCACATCTTTTTTTTGGGGGGGGGGGGGGGATAATTGAAGAGTACTAATTTATTGCAGGGACCATGAGTTGGTATTGGAACGCTCACAACTACTTTGGGAATGGGGCAGAACTTAATTGCTGCGAGTTTTGAGAGAGAGGATACGAACCAGGGCTCGGAATAAATACCGGAAGAAATAAAATCTCCGAAAATAATTACTAGCAATTGCAACTTAATTATTTTTTTTGGAAGTTGAGCCATCCATTAAGAGTTTCTCCGTCAAATTCTACTTCGCGGCAATAACGTCCCAGTCCGAAACTTTATTTTTCGTTCCAGTCCGAAACCGTTCTGGTCTTATTTTTGAGCTCAAACTAACTGGAAATGCTCTAAAATAATGCTAGGAAGCTTCCTTTGGGATCTAGTAAAGCCAAGAACGACAAAAGATCGTGACATTCGCCCTGAGGAGGGCCGATATGGGTGCAAAGGCTTAGTAAATGGCTGAATATCGTGGTTTTGACTCCATGGGAGTCCAAGAATTGGCGTTTAGGCTTAGTTCATATTCAGGCTATTGTACGTACAGCCTAAACCGCAATGTTCAGTCTTAAACTAAGCCTATACACCCATGGCGAATACCCGGATAAAACGACGCTTTTTTTTTCGTTTTTAGTCACCTATTCACCAAAAAATCTGATTATTTACAAGCCTACATGAATAGGAGTGTGACGACACTTTCACGACACCTTTGCAGAGGAAACTCAAAGAACCTTTTTGACCCATTTTTCATCCATAAAAACCCGTGGAGTTACAACAAACTAGATGTAGAATCGTGTAAAGCTAACGAATATAGAAAAGAAGTAGGCGGGACAAAATCTACAAGAACGAATTTTTTCGTTCCAGAGAGGAACGATATTACCCGGAACAAAAGAATATCGTTCCAGCAGATTTTGTTCCGGCTTGGAACGATATTTTGCGGAACTTTAAAATTTTGTTCCTTTTCGGAACTTTACCTCGAAAATACAATTTTTTTCGTTTTGTTTCGGATCGGAACAGTCTGGAGGGAGGGAACGGAACGATATTTCAAGCCCTCTTGGAAACAAAAAATTCAAGAACCTGTCAAGCACAAATCATATTTGAAGCATCTCCATGTTTCTAATAGTACCTAATATACGAAGCAGCAAATTAATAAACTGGAAAATCACGCATATAAATTGTGAAATTCAGGAAGCCACGTAAAAAACTCTATGAACGAACTACAGTGTTGGTGTATATGCCAACAGGTTTTCGTGCTTGGGGCTCGAAATTCCCTTCCTGAAGGTTTTCAATACATAGTCTACATTTACAGTGTGACAGTTAGCAAAAAAACGAGATGGACGGCCATATTTCTTAGTAATAGCTTATCTATAGAAGTTACGTTGTCTTGTAGCATAAAGGGAAGACAGAGATGCATTAAATCAAGATTGGAAGAAAAAAGGAGAATAAAGGATACCAATATATTACAGTAGTGTAGTAACGATACTTTGATTAGATGCTTCGATTTTAAAGTATCAGCTGTCGTTACAGTCTTGGTAAAGTTCAATAGACAAGATTGTAGATCAAGAGTAATCTAGTCAAAATCCGTGGTTCTATTACTGCTAGCAGGTTAAGATAACAATTTTATACCTACATTACATATCTACCTGATGATAAGTTTCTGCTCGTTCTTACTTAAGTGGTAGTACGAGTAGGCTGTCCATTCAGTGCTAAATACGTTCAACTTGAATGTTTTTGACGTTTCTAGAGTAGCAAAGGCTTTTTGTTCTGTTTTTGACAATTTCAAGTCTTTATTTGGCACACGGGAAAATTCCGGGTAAAAAAACTAACATTTTTTAAGTACAACCAATCATTGCTTAGCAGTTGTGACTTACTCATTTCCGACAACACGAAATTCGTTCACCACTCGTAAGAAAGCTGTAAAACTATTACACATCACACTACATCGAATGCTGCAAAATTCCTCTTCCTTCAACTTCCTTCATAGAACTACTGGTACTTATGTAACTAAGGTGATACAGGTTTTCAGTTTGATTACCTACTGTGAAGAATGAGCTAAATTCTCTCCTGCTCATCCGTAGAAGTTGAAACTTGCTTGGAAAGCTTCTCTGGGACTACAAGAGACGAATGCAATCGCGGGCTCCATCCTGATCAGCTGAGTCAGCTAAATTCTCTCCTGTCCACCTTAGGAAGTTAAAATTTCAAAAGGAATCCGAAGCGTCCAGCGTCAAGACGTGCAAATGCTCTACAGTAATCGCAGACTTGTCTTCGACACGTTTCTTTCAATGGATTTATGGGTAATTTGGAACAGATGTAAGAATAATGGAGGCTTACCGAACATCATTGTCGGGCTAGACGACACTCATGAACGAGACACAAATGCCAAAATAATTGGGATTTTACAGACAGAACCGAAAGAAATATGTCCACTAAATGAACACAACCTAATTTTTCGATGAAGTTAATTAATAACAACCACTTTATTTGCCATCTTACAAGAGTTCGTTACACGATTTCGTTATTCGCGATTACAATAAGTTTTTCAAAATGACGAACGAAGCCTGGAAATCGTTATCCCGTCATCTCCATGACACCTACGGCTGATAGCTTCATTTTTCTTGGGGTTGCGTGCGTTTGACAGATGAAGCGTTCAACATCAACCGGTGTCAAAACCATCCGGTCTCCAGTCACTCGCTGAACCGGCGCGGCACGAGCTGTCCACTTCATTGCCTCAGTCGCTAATTTGACTTTGCCCAACCACCCGGCTCACCCCTTCATTGTTCTATAATAACGACAAGCATAAGCACATAAATAAACCTCTTTGTAAGTGTCTTCTTATCATCTACAAATCATATCTATTCAAAAAATGAAGGCTAGATAAATATTCACCAAATTTTGCTTCCGACGCTCACTCGCATTCCCATTAGGAAAGTGAAAAAAATTGGTATTGTCCAGGAGCCAAGGCCGAAAATAGGAAGGAATTTTATGAGAAGGTTGGATATTGAATTTTGAAAATTCAATAGTAATAATAGAGTCTGTTCTGCATGAGGAAATCGTTGTCTGCCATTTCAAAATTGGTGGAATACAAAATGGCGGCCTCGTAAAAGTGGCTTAATTTGCCAAATTTAAAGTTTTTCCCTAAAAATTCCTAAACCGTACATCCTGAAGAAATTCATATACGTAGCAAAGTTGTAAAGCATTTAAAAAAAAAAAAAAAAAAATTATTCGATCCAAAAAAACTCTGAATTATCTCCTAAAATAAGCGAATTACAAACCAGCGCCCCCCCCCCTCCTCCCGTCTACAATTTAGCCCTTCAAAATAACTTAGTGGCGCTAATATTGTTCTGATTTCAGTGTGCCATCATTCTACTCAAGATTAAATATAAGTACCTAAACAGATACCATACATATTCTAAGGGAATGTTGAAACATAAAAATATTTCGTAATGATTAAAGCGGTTTAATACAGGAATAATTATATAAATACCTATGTTATTCACACAAGAATACTGCATAATAAATCATGCAATCCAACATATTGGGAATTTCAATTTATTTAACAACTGATATGATGATTTCAAGTTGGATGAATAATGAATTCTATTCTCAATAGCTTATAGATGAATTCATGCTGCCGTTTGAAGTAGTAGCAGTAAGGTTGGACCCATCAATACAATACTATACAATAAAATGAATACAACAACAAAATGAATCGTGATGTTTAGCTGTTCATCTCATTCGTCTGTATTCCTGTGAAATCGGTACCCCACCTTCTCACGTCCTCCTTCAAGCCGCGAAGAAATGAGGAAAATGAAATAACCCCCATAACGAACCAACACAATCCGTGAGACGATTCTATGTAGTTTCGACATCCCTGTAAAAAAGAAAGAAAACTCACAAAACCTGTAAGGAGCCTTCATGAATAATTCAGGCCTCATATCATTCTCGTAGTGCTCGTATATCGTTTTATTCTCGCATTGACATTCGCAATATTGCATTAGGAATTTTTCTCAGAGTACCAATGTTGTGTACCACATCTCATTTGTTCAAACACCCGTTTTCGTACAACATCCAATCCCCTGTTCTTTGACTATCACTATTTCCATTTTGTTCCATTACCTCTATACACAAAAGTAGTGTGAGTAGTAAAAATAGTTTTTGAAGTATTACTATTCTTGCCTCTTGTCATGGGAACCATGGTGAACTTCAGAAATTTCATTTCTACGTTGGATAGTGGAATTGCATGATTAAAATAGGATTTTGTTTTTCGTATAATAGGTAGCTACTCACCGTGTTCTTCTGGGAGCATTGTTATTGTGGTTAACTATCCTTTGCATAGAGGTTGACTTCGTAGATAGGCATGACATGACTTGATAGTGAGTAGGTATTGTACTTAAAGTATCTCCAAAAAGGCAGCTGGAGGATATTATTCCCACATATATAAAGTTTAAATGATGAATTATTTGAGGGAGCACGTGGGTACTCTAAGACATAAAATAGGGAGTTATGATCCTCGGATTCCTCCAGTCAGTTTTGCCTAGGTGGTGATGGTGGACATAGTGTGTTGTTAGTTATTATGTTAGGTTATTAGTAGAGAGTGATTATTTAATACAGCAGTGACACTTTACAATAGATAAGATTAAGCAATATTGCATTAGGAATTTTTCACACAGTCCCAATGCAGTGTACCACAACTCATTTGTTCAAACACCCGTTTTCGTATAACATCCAATCCCTGTTCTTTGACTATAACTATTTCCATTTTGTTCCATCACCTCTCCACACATAAGTGGTGCGTGTAGTCCACAGTAGAGCAAAAAGTAGCTTCCACTACTGCTACAAAGCTACAGCTACTGTTGCAACAATTTTGTTGCAGCTACAGCTCACACATCCGTGATTATCCATTGTTTATCCGTGATTAAAAGGAGACAATTTCGTTACCCTTTATTTCATCATTTTAGTTTCGATTGAGGATTGGTATGGCCGTATCTTTTTGTTTCTCCTACTATCCAAACGTTGATTGATTAAAGCGGTTATGACGTGGAATAGTTCATCAGCTGGTCTAGAACCTGTTTTGTATTCACTGAGGGACAAGGCCTTGTTCGTTAGGTGAATATCAATAGTCTCCATTTATTACTGAAAGGCTGGCCTTCAACGTAATGCCATCTCTTGGGATTTCGTTTTCTGAAAGTCTCGCTCACCAATATTAGTATGTATAAAGGAATAAAATCTTCCCTTGAGCAATGCATTTATTTTAAGTGCTTCAATCAACTTTTATCATGAGATCCGTCTCATTTCCATTCTTCTTATTCATCATACGATGAACGAAGACCACTCGTGGCTTGTTGTTAATATGTTGATTTATCGCTGTTTTCGGTCGATCCTATAGAAAACTGAGTTAGGCAACGCAATATTTATCATAGTCCAACAACCTCGTCAAAAAAAGTTATCAACCGTTCTTATTGAATGAAAGCAAAGTAAGATAATAGTAAATTTAAAAAAAAAAAGCATTTGAGGTAAATCAACTACTAAATTTATAAATTCACTAGATGAGCCACGAATTTCATCGAATCAAGCAGCATTATATGTACGTGAATTCGCAATCATTGGCATGCAAAAAACTACCACAACATCCATTTGAGTTGACATGAACCTTAATAGTCACCAGTAGCTACCAACTGATTAAAGGTTTAACTTCTCCACATGAACGAATTTCGCAAACAACAATCAATTCGCCTTTTTTCAAGCTCAATCTTTCGCTAATGAATTGATTTTTAGACAATTCCTTATCACAAGCATTAATGCACAAATAAATTTGGAATAAATCAAACCAGAGGTAACCACTAATCAAGGCATGATTATTTAAAAAAAAAAATGTTCAAATCGTAACTAAGAAAGCAATTGGTAACATGCTAAGAATCCAATCCTCCTTGTTGAAAGCGTGTACGGAACTAACCAAAATGTTTTTTTCAAGTTTCATATGAAGAAATATTGGAAAAGATATTAAGGTTTTTCGTTCCACCTCCAAAACCATTATATTTCTTTCACTGTTCCTAAACAAACATGCATTTTTCAGCCCAAAGTCGTAATTTTTCAACTCCAGGTTTCATTTTAAGGACCTTCACGGTTCGAAACTGATAGGCAGGATCTAAAGCAATAAAATCTAACCGTGAAATCGAGGTTTAGAGATATTCCAGAAATAGCTTTCGACGGCAGCGCACGAGGTAAATTTCTATTCCTTGGTTGGAGTCCCTTGGAAAGAAATAAAATCACGAGAAAAAAAATGATGCCGTTCCGCAAGTCCGAATAACAGTATTTGGAGATAACTGTGAGTCGAAATGGTTATCGATGGGTTTTTGATTTCCAATATGAAAAACCTGAGTGGTAGCCTGTGTTTATGGAAGCAAAACTTTATTGGTCGACAATAAATACGGCCAAGGCGTCGGTAGGCCTGAGCAAAGTAGGTTGTATGCGAATACTCATACAGAGAAGAAATTGTACCTACTAGGTGTGATGTCTCACAATATTTTCTCTACACGTATCCGAATCAGTCCGTCTGCATTGCTTACGGTTCTTCTTCTACACGTAAAACCATTTACTCAGATTGTGATACGACAGAGCTGCGCACCTTTAATTCCTCATTTTTATCGATCCAAGGGGAATAGTTCCTTTGGCCATGGGGCTACCGCCAAAACTAATACGGTGAGGATCGGCCTAAGAAGGTGGACTAGAAGATTAAGGGCCGGTTTATCAATTCAGTTTCACTGCTCAGTTACCCGATAATCGCTGATTATTTTAAACGGGCACCTGGGGCTCAGTTACCGTTTTAGCTGCTCAGTAAAATGAGTTATTGAATCTTTCGTGACAGTTTACTGTAATAAGCTTATACCTCATATCGCTCATGTTTTTCTCCTTCGTGTTTGAAAATTATTAACTCTGATTATGACTGGGAATTAGAAGATTCTAATTCCTAAGATGGAAAAAATCATGGGCTTTCTCGCTTGGGTAAGAGCAAGATGCAATCTCTAGCTATGGACGTTAGGCGTTGGATTATTTACAATATTACAGTTACTTACTATTATTTATTCAAGTTGAACTATAGCATATTTGTATTGCAATCACTCTAAACTTCATTTATTTATGCTTATGCCTGAATAAATGCTTAATATAATATAGATAAAAGGCAAAACCCAGCAAAGAAAGCTACTAGATTCGCGTACAAATACGACATTACTACTTCTTCATACTTTACGTAAGTACAGGTAATACGATCTGTGGCTTCGAATGGCGCCAAATATTTTCATTGTAATCTAAACTATTATATCATCATCCTAAAGTGGTGCGCAATCATTTTTGAGGAAAGGGTAGACGGTCGTAAAGATAGTATAAGGAAAAGCCGTAGAGGTGCTAGGTGTAATTAGTAGTTGGTTGACGTAACGCTGGCTCGCAAAAAAGATAATACCTTCCGAAATCTTGGTTGACAAAGAACAGTCGCGGCTCACTTGGCATTTACGTGTAGATATGTTTCACGTAAATCGTAGAAGGTGAATCCAGAGGACTGAAGTTGCAAAATGAACTGATGTGAAAAACATTATATGATATAAAAATTCATCGTCAATTAACAATTTACGTTTCAGGATGTTGGTAATGAAGCAGCAGCAACCTTCTAATTAGTTTACTAAAAACTGGATGTATACATAGTTGCAATAACAACCGATAGTACAACAAAATTAACCAATTCTTCTTTCAAAACCCCATACTCAACGAAATGTAACAATGCCATCTGTATTTTGGATGTGCAGAGAAATATGTCTCGGAATGTTCATGTCGAAGTAGCTCCAGACCGTGGCCTCAGACAACATATTCTAAAAAGTTGAGAACATATAAAAATTGAATCATAAAAACTGCAAGTCTGAAAAGATTTCAATCTCAGAACGCCTTGATTTCCACGGGTTTTTTTCCCCCACTTCATTAGGCACATTCTGGTGATTTTGATCGTTCCTATCATTTTCATGTTTCATACTGCACTATGATGCAATACGAAGTATGTAATAAGTGAAAATTCATGATTCGTCACTCTTAACTATGAATAACAGGTAGCTTCCACAATCTATTCAAGTAATTCAGCAGAACTGCATATTTCTATTCATTTGAAATTAAGCTTTGGACGTTTCTAGGTACTTGCTGATTGAATTATCGAATTTTGCTAATTATAAAATGATTGGTTTTTTCCGAGGCTCTCGTTGGATTTTTATTCCATTATCATCAATAATGGAGTACAAACGTTAACAATAAATGTCCAATTAAAGGTGCTTACCAACAGGTATGGTTTAGTTGTGTTTGCTTGGGTTCTGGCTTAGACTGGGTTAGCCTGAGTTTTGGTTAGGACTGGATTAGCTTGGGTTTTGGTTAAGACTGGGTTAGCTTGGGTTTTGAGTTTGCTTGGATTATGGTTAGCTTGGGTTTCATATGTCCCGTTACCATGGTTCGGCTCTCCAATTATTTCTTGATTAATGTACCTATTACACTTGCGGGGGAAAAACCTCCTGGAGTTTTCCTTCAACAGCTATTTCCCAATCGTATTACTCAGTGCCCACTATCGGTTAGATCAATTTCTACATAAGACGTTCTGACAGTAATTCTATACGAAACATTTGACGATTATTGTAGGATAATTAATATAATTAATGCTTTCAAAAGTTCGATATAATTGTAGTTTCAAAGCATAAAACTGAAGATCGCGGCAGATGGTCGGTCTCAAGGACGATAAAATTCTGTGATAATTTGCATTGGTTTCGTACTGATTGAGTGGATGCAGTTGCCGCGGGCCGTTATAGAAAATCAATGCAAGAGGTTTCACACAATGAATAAATGATATTGATAGATAGCCGCCCGTCAGAGTTATCTATAGTAACCATAGATAAGACGGACGGCCAGACTCACTATCCGAAAGCTGCAAACAAACAACGTGGGCATTGGTCAATACGGTCGTTGCAGGCCCGTTCTGTACAACGCCCTAACGAAGGCTGTCCAGCTTATCAAGCTTAATTTATGCCCCATTATAAAGCGTGATTGATGATAACAGATACTTATTTTAGTGTAGGCGTCCCCCCTCTCGACGCCTCGTCGACTATCCATCAATTCAAGCACATAGCTCTTAAGTGGGCATTAAAGGGGGGTGAGTCAATAAGTATTTCGAGACGGTGAAAGTTTTCCGAGAGCATTCGGAATAATAAAATTGAAAAATGTTTCTTTTGTTCGAAACTTAATTTATTCACGCTCTCCACTCTTTCCGAAACATTTGTTTCAAGGATAAAAGCATCAATCATGAAAGTCACGAGGTACCAGACTGACGAGCATTAATGCATTATTTCTAATGTAACATATCAGTATGTGACAAGTAAAAAACTATATAAAGTCTTGCGATCTAAGACTAGATGTTAAAAAACTGGATAGCTTTCTAATCAGCTCGCAAAAATAAATCATTAACAACGAAATATGAAAGTAATACATCTCAGAACAATCTCCTGACGTTTCAATTAATGAAAATGCCGAGCCGGCCAATCCAGCAACAAGTTGTTTACGGTTCATTTGCGTTTGAAAAGTTGCTACCACCTGGTATGTTAAAAGCAATTTCTCTGCAGGATTCTCCATGATTTGCAGGTCAGTTTATTTGGTTACTCAACAAATATGAGAGCACATTCCAACTAGGTAATGAACGAAATGTTATTCAAACTTTAAGAAAAATGGAAACCATAAGAGTTTTGGCTAATTATATTCAATAATGAAACTTTTCAACCGACATTTAAAAACTAGAATCGTAACCATCAAAATTTCATGGCTTACAATGGGGAATTTTCATGGCTATTTTATATTAGCTCAATAGAAAGATTTGAGCGAGAGCTTTCAAAAACGGTGCCATATGATGGGTATCTGACCAGTACTACGGCTTTTGAAAACCTTTAGCATGATGACCTCACGGCCCCCTTCCATCTGGGGAGAACCCTCAGCTCTCGAGCACCACTAAGTCACACATGATCTTTCTACCCGTTTATTGGCCAAACTACACGTGGTTCTAAGCTAAAAATTGGTTCATCGTGGGTTTCCCACACATTCAAGTTCCCTATTCAAGATGCCTAGATTCAGATTTATAGAAGAGATCATCCTGAACATTACGTGCAATGAGTTTATGCACTCCAGCACCTTTTACTGCATACTTAGCTTGATGACCTCACAAGTTTATGCTTAGCTCTAAATAGTTCATGCGTTTGCGCAGTCCTTACCTTCTGAATAACTATTTGCCTTTCCAAAATTTCTGTTATATAGATATCCATTTCATATTCAAGTTATTTCGAACCCCCTTCGCAGTATTGAAGCTACAATAATATCCTTTAAAGAAAGCCGTAGAAGTAATGTCCTCCAATACCCAGAACAAAGTTTTTATGCTTTAAACATCTAAAAATCCAAAACAAAGGTTTTATTATCTAATAAATGTCTGGTAATTCAGTTAGCTTGAAGACTTTGCTGGTCATATCCCAGCTGTACTGATCACTCCCTCGTTTTTTTATTCAGGACACACATCCAGAAGTATTCTGAGCAGGTAATCCTTTACAAATCTTCTCACGAATCTTCCTCAGCGAGCCATTTTAGGATGAATATGAACGCGGCAGATGAAATGTCCTAGCATTAGAATAAAATCCATAAGAACGCAGCCTCAAACAGAACCAATACAATGCTCACGTTCCTAAAATAGTCGTTCACTTTCGAGTACTGATGAATGAATCCGTTCTCACATCCATTCAGGATGAACAATGCCTTCCTGCAGCGTTCTGTTATACAATTATACATGATGAAACAAGTATTTTAAACGGGAACGCTGATCATTTGACCACTGTCAGAGTAATCAAGCATATACATGTAGATACGTTTCAAGTCTGCTTTCGAACCTACTACAGACAGCCGTAATGAGAACGAACGTGAACGTACAAGGATATGATTGAAAACGATAAAAATGCAGGTCACTTTCTAGCACTGAAGAATATTGGAATTTGCAAATCCACTTAGAATGCACACTTGTCTTCCAGAACAGTTCAGTGATACAGTCCTAATATAAGCCGAAACATAATATTTGAAACTGTAACGTATCAAGCTGACCTGTTGACTGCTTGTCGGAGTAAACAAGCAGTTAAGATTCTTTTCAAATCTTCCTCAACGGGCCGATTTGAGTGCGAAAATGAATGCAGCAGATGAAATGGACAGATCATGAATTTAATCCATAAGAATGCAATCCTAAACAGAACCAATACTATGGATCTATTTAATCCTTCACACAAGTGTTCAGACATCCATTTTGCCTTCCAGACGAGTTCTGTTATACAGTGATACATGCCGGAACATAATATCTGAAACTAAAGTGCACGAGGCTGTTCATTTGACCTGGGTAGGAGCAATCAAGCATATGCATAACCTTTCCAAGTTTAATGTCCAACTTAAATGTCCGAGGATACGAATGAAAAGCATTAGAATTCATTGTTAAACAGAACAAATACAATGGAATTATTCATCTCTTATCAGGAAATTTCCTAGCACTGAAAAATGTTCGAATTCACACTTCCAAAAGTGTTGTTATATAGCCTTCATACAGGGCGGAATATAATATGTAAAACTGGATAGCATCAATCTGACCTGTTGACCACAGTCGGAGGCGTCAAGCAAGTAGATATTTTCAAATCTTCTACCAAATCTTCCTCGAAGCGAGCGAATCTGAATGCGGCTGATGAAACGTTCTAGATCATCAACTGAATTCATAAGAATGTAATCCTAAACAGAACCAATATAATGGATTTATTCATTGCTAGACAAATGCGTTCACACATCCATTGCCAATTTGAAAGTAGAGCGTGTGCGGATGATCATTTGACCAACATAGAAGTAATCAAGAATGTAGATCCTTTTCAACTCTTCTTCCAAACCTTCCATAGGCGAACGTGAATGTATAATAGAATACGAATGAAAACCAAAAGAATGGGATGATAAACACAAGCAATACAATGAATTTAGTCGGTTTTTAGCAGGTCGGACATAGCAGGTCACTTTCTAAGACTGAAGAATGTTTGAATTTGCACATCAGGATGCACACTTGCCTTCCAAAAGTGTTCACTTATTGAGTCTTTATTCGTGGCGAAACATAATATTTGAAACGAGATAGCATCAAGCTGACCAGCTGACCACTGTCCGAGTAGTCAAGCAGGTAGATCCTTTTCAAGTCCGCCGAGCCCCTTCAGCGAGCCGCGTCGAGGAGGAAGGCGAATGCGGCGGAAGGGAACCAGGCGGGCGCCCGGCGGTCGTACGGCCTTCCAGAAGGATGAAACCGCACGGCACCTGCTTCCCCTCCGGCACATCACCAGCGCGATGCAACAGTAGGTGCGACTCAGCTGAGGACCCCTTCGGCCTGTGGTTCCACGTCAAGCCAACCCCAACACCTGTCAGTCTACGGGCAGACTTATAGAAAGTATAAGTTGAAACTAGTTTAAATTAATAACTGATTACTTTCCAGGGATACTTAGGATAGATATCTAACATGGATTACAAGATACTTTCCAGGGATACTTAGGATAGATATCTAACATGGATTACAAGTAACATTCTCGTATTTATGCCTTTCTCATAACAAAAACCATGAAAACCGAGTTATCGAAATTACAACTATCAGTGTTAATCGATAGAAAAACGCTGCAAATTATTACACCATGGTTTATTATTTCTGCGTTAGATAACCCTTCTAAGTAGATCATTGGTCTATAATTGTTAAACCCCTTATGTAAATATGATCAGAAAATGGCGCTTCGTGCCTCCGAGAAGGGTTTCACACTTTTACAGTAAAATGTTTGAAAAAAAGTCGATAAATATAGGTTCAGAGGCCCCTCAGCTGATCAGTGCGCCTCCGTTCCTCGTAATTGTTTCCGAGGAATCCCATAGGAGCTCCATCTAAATAACAACACCGTGAGTCGAATAGGAAAGTTAGCTTCGGAGGTTCCGAAGCTGATCTGAGTCCCTCCATACTTTGTAATTGTATTCCAGATCTACAAAAAGGAGTACTTTCCAGGTTTCAGCATCATAAGTCAATAAAAAACCAAATGAGGCTCAGAGGCCCCAAAGCTGATTAGTGTGCACTGATATTGAATTCTTGATATTACAAAGGAGGTCCATTTCAAATTGCAGATCCGAAGGTTGACATCAATATGCCTGCATAGATATAGGCACCTGCAGAGGGAAAATTAATGCAATTAGATAGTTAAAACATCTCCATTTTAATAGTCTCCCTGATGTCAGTATAACGATATTTAAGTAAGTAGGTATCTACCAATTGAAATTAACATAAATGTATTGATCATTGAAATGGTTTTAATAATCATTAAAGACGCCATAGCGGAATATAGTCAATCAAGATGTGGGACATGTGGGTACATGAGCCTTATAAATATAATTTTTGAATATCATTTGTAAATATCAGCTGATATAGTGCCAATATTGGAATTATCAGGTGATATAGTTCCAATGGAATTTATTATAACGATGCGAAATCAAGTTTATTACTATAATTGTCCGTGCGATGTACCTACCAATGAAGTATTGGTACCTAAATGCTAAATTTAATCTCTTAAATTGCTCACAAGTCCACCTATAGGTGGTGGAAGCATTGTTTTCACGTTCGAGAGACTTAAAAGTTGTGGTCTCCACTAAAATCAGTGCACTAAAATGCATAATATAGCTATTTATTTATAGCATAAATGAATTATAGCTACTCTACACTTATAGGTATATAATAAACAATAATAATCTCTAAAATATTAATGTGTAGATTGAGTGATTAGCCACATTTCGAAGAAGATGTAATGAAGTTTCTCCTTTGCTAGCATACTCGTACTAATGTTAGGATTAAAATTTGAGGAAGTTAAGGTTCTTTCAGCACTTCTTATTTGAATGAGCCACTGAGGGCAAGACGTTAACACCGCAACCTCGGCAGACCTCCAAAAGACGCTGATAGTCCCACAACCACTTCCATGCAACAACAAACTGAAGACAGCTTTTGCTTCCATTGATTTAAGTCATATCGTGCGAACTACGAAACTCATCGAGATAGTCGCCGACTTTACCATCAATGAGAGAAGAGGAGCCTATTTAGATAAGCCAAATAAAAACTTAAACTTCCCACGGTTATCTCAAGCTGCGGAAGGAGTAGATTCAAAAGGACGAGTCAGAGATAAAAAAGGTCTAGCCTAGAAAAAAGAAGTGCATTTATCCGAAGGACTTCAAAATGAAATACTCCACTGAAAGTGCTTTGAGAAGAACCATGTAAGTACACAATTCTTATAGAATCGGCCATAAAACATCAACATTATATAAAGTCAACAAAGGGAAATACTATTAGCGAGAAATATCTACAATTACTGTATCCAGAAAGCTCGAGAAAATACATTCAACTATAGGTTAGGCGATAGACGGACTTTCTTATTTGAGACGGGAATCATCACAATATGCGGTACTTATAGAATCACTCATGCAGTGTGTGCTAAGTAATTCCAAAAACGGGTACTAGATCGAAGAAGCATTGGTTTACAATAAAAGACACGCGTACGATGAACGTACAGGCGATAAAAAAAATAAAGTAGTTCGTACCTGCAGAGTACGAACTAAATCACTCGCGACGGAGTTGTGGAAAACCATTTCAAAACGGAAGTTAGTGAAAAAACCGTTGTCTATTTCCACGAAAAATAAAGATTTACAATGTTAAATCGATTTCGACGTTTAGGCCATCATCAGTTATTGTTTGTTACTGATGATGGCCTAACCGTCGAAATCGATTCAACATTGTAACTCTTTATTTTTCGTGGAAATATACGACGTTTTTTTCACTAACATCCGTTTTGACCTACAGAGTTGTATTCATACCTCTTCCTACTTGTTCATTTAGCTTTTTTCGTTTAAAGGAATGACGATGTAACAATCCTTAATAGAGCCATAAAATTCCCGAATTCAAGTTTTACCATTTCAAGGATGATATAACTCCGTTAATTTTCGAATTTCATTATCTCATTTCACGTCACGGTATTAACGACCAACAATGGAAGTTATAAAAAAATGAACTCATCTTTTCGCAGAAAGCCGATTTACCTAGTCAAGCGGAACGTATTTAAATTAGAGTTACGAAATAAATTTATTGTAAATCAATCTACGGACTCAAACTACATTTTTCAATCAAGTACCTACCATCTAGGAATAGAATACAATTTTTCAACTTTTAGATACATACTAGTTCTTCCATGTTTGTACGAAATATAGGCCAAGTAAGTAACTCGAATATATCTTGGAAGCAGAAAACCAAGTTTTTCTCGATGCAGAGCAACCTTGTAGGTCTTCATTTGCAGAGTTTTTGTTTATACATCGGTAAAGTAAGCCAGTCGTTTTTCACCAGCCAAAGCATTATGTTTTACTGTTTGAAGATAACATCGTATTCCTTCAGCGAGCACTGAGAGCGGTAATCGCCTTAATCCATCCCATCGAAGCTCCAGAAAACGGGAACCTTCATTATCCCTGCAGCGTCATCTATTGTTCTTAATCGCAACCCTAAATCCGAGCCATCTGCTGTGAAAGTTTTGCAATTCCCGGGGAAGCACCGAGGCTGGAAGCAAGTCTCCTTTGGCAAACGAGGTCCGATAAACATTCTTCTGTTGAAGGAACAAAGCAGAGCCGTTCGCCCTAAATAGCAGCAGGTCGGTGATCGACTTCTTTCGACCCAGTGCGAACCAGTTCTGCATCCATTGCGAGTGAGCAGGAATTAGTGCCTACTCAAGTTGCTTACCTATGAGCTAATGGAATAATAATGCGCCCGCCCGAATAAGAACAGTGAGTATAGTATTCCTGAACATGATAGTGAATTATCAGGTGAAATGCAGTTACAAAATTCTGTAAAATGCTATTTTCAAAACTTTTTCGAAAAGCACGTTTTTCTTCTGAAATTCAGAAATTTCAAAATACTAGGCTGAAAAGGAAATAATTGAGCTTACTCAGCTCAGGATGGAGTACGTCATTCAATTCTTTGTCCCAGAGAGACTCCCTGTCGAATTTAAATTCCCAGAGATGAACCGGGGAGAATTAAGCTCACTCAGCAGATCAGGAAAGATTCCATCATTTATTCGTCTCTTGATGTCCCAGAGAGGCTCCCTATCAAATTGCACACTCCTGTGGAGAAAAGGAGTGATGGAACAGGATGAGCAGTACGTAGCTCTTCTTTATACCGACGGATACCTAGCAAAATAAATCAGAGTACGAGGAGCCTCTTTAATACCGCTGAAGTATTTTCGCTATAATTTGAAACATTTATGGCTGCTGTTTACAGTTCAAAATGATTACGTATTTTATGGAATAGGATGAAAGGGAAGAGGAAATGTGAAACCATGTTGTTATATGGGAAATTGAGAGCTTTCCAAGGAGTGTTGAACGATTTTCTCGGGACAGAAACTAATGGAATCAAACTTCTCTAGCAACAGAGCTGTTGTACGAGTACGTAGAGATCTGGGGTGTTTTGTTTCTTTGTAATTTTTGAGTGAAGAAATGTTAGGCAATTTTTTGGTTGATCCCCTTCGTAAAATACAGATTCATGCCAACATTGTTCGCAAAACGAAACGCAAGTGTACATTTGGATTTCGGAAGACAAAAATTTGTGAACATTCGGCACGACTACAAAGCGTCTTTGAGCTCTGTAACAAGAAACGGAAATTATTTTTAATACGTGATGTTTACTACATGATGGCTAACATCCGAGAACATTTACCTATACCTAACTGATGCTTTATATTGTAATGATTATCTCGTCAGAACCGTCAATTATCTTGAATCAACTCATGCATATGAAAACGTACAAGTGAATATCAGAAAATAAAACGCCGTTGTTCCCCAAATGAACTACTCTTGTCTTATTTTAAAACCTGTTTTATTGAAACGTGAAAAATCTCATGTTTCATCTCGCTTCTTCAACTTGCGCAATCCGTTTACAAGATACGGTATCATTGTGGTGAGAGATAAATCTCAATTGTACCTCATTGCTCACGAATATTTATTTTACTTCCTTCTGAACAGGTTTATCTGTTCATATACATTTGAATATTTAATCGCAATTAAAGGCTCAGGTTGCGGTATAACACGTAGAAACCTTTGTCATACTAAAGATATCGCAATACGCTGCCCCATTTATGCCAGATAAGATCGAATTCTTTTGGGCCTCCGAAGGTGGAAATCTATATCACCTCTGCAATTCTTGCTATTATCTGAAGTTTAAAATGATGGCTCCAACCACTTCTAACCTCATTTGTTGGTCGAAATCGATTAAAAACAATTTGTGGATATTTTACAAGCTAAAATACAGTTCTGTTCCTGAAGTAATTTTTGAGCGAATTCTCGTAGAAAATGAAGCTATTGCAAAGGCTTGGGAGATTTAAAAAATCGAAATTTTTGAAATTTTTTTTTTTTTCATTCAAATCCGTTTTGAGGCATTGTGAAAGGATTCCTGGAGTTTGTGTTTTTTCATATATATATGAAACAGTGGCATAAGCAAGTGTTTGTCTCATTATGAATCAACTTATGTGACGAAAAAAAAACCAAACCCCATCTAAGCCCTGATGAAGATTTATAAATAAATCGAATATATGGCCTGATGAAAACCTAATGTACTGACTGAACCTCAAGATCCCCCAACTTCAAATTATTTTATATAATACAGTCGAAAACAACCTACCAATATATATATATATATATATATATATATATATATATATATATATGTATATATATATATATATGTATGTGTGATTCCAGACGATCAATCTCCTTAGGATTGAGATAAAAATACCGTTCTTGCGCCAAAAAATCAAGCATTCCAAAGGAAAGGATGAGTTTGTTGGCCAACAATTTTTGAGCACATTAAATTGGTTAAATTTCGAAAAATGTACTAAAAAATCACTAAAAATGGCTAAAAACGGCCAAAAATCGTAAAATTTATATATATATTTTTTTTAGCAGAATTTTAGTCAAAAATAAATTTTCAACAATTGACTAGGACATTTAAAAATGTTTACTTAAAATTATGCTGAAAAACCTACCTAAATTTCATTAATATTTGCTAAAAAATCTATAAAAACTGCAAAAAAATCTAAAATCCGAAATCTCTTTTGAATTGCCGAATTTCATTTAGTATGAGTTTTTTCGACATAAAATTTTTTTAAACAATTTCTTTCTACTGAAATTGTTCAAATTTCAATACAATTTAACAAATTGTGACACGATACTTTATGCAAATTCGCTCATACGATCATGCTGCATGACTGTAACTTTTTTACATGTTTCAATATTTGCTTTGCGTGAATGAAATGATCTATGTGCTCCACGGAGCATTATGTTCAACATGAACCAGTGCAGTAGACATCTGAGGCGCTCTTTAAGCATTTTGGAACATTCCTTCTCACTTCATGTTCAATATTTCGGGCATGAGGATTTTAAATTAAGATAATTTATTTTACACACAAATGTGAAGTGATGGACGATATCTCCTCCTTATCAATCCCGATCTACGGTTTACTCCCTATATTGGTTCGAATTTGAGCACCTAAGTTAAATAGGAGCGAATGTAGCCTAAGTGTTCCCTATCCCGATGGGATTCGAATGTCAAAATAACATAAGTGATATATGAGAGATTTCAGAAGATATGGGTGGCTCCATGCCATGTAGTTTTAATTCTGCATCTTCGAACAGGCTCCGATCCAAATATCAGTATCATTGGGCGTATAGGAAAGATATGGGTGGGGGTCGCCGTATATATAACCACTGGGCAGTCGAACAGACTCCATGCCAATGTTCAATATACTAACCAATTACAATGCCTACTCCTCAGTACCTCTTTGTGACAGTGAAAAAGTACAAAGAACATTTTACCCCCTTTTTGTGCACCACTCGAATTCTATAGTCCGGACAGCCCATATAACGATCTTCACTTCATGTACATGTGTATCCTTATGTGCATTCAACAGTTTCTTGTAACCCACAAATGAGTATGTTCTATAACCATTTCATAACCAAACTTTACCAGAACATACATCTTGAACAAAGCTACTGTGGTCTGGAACACGAATTGATAATTTTAACAAGGGATATCATAATAAGGGGCAACCCCGAATTGAAAAGGGCGTCCCACGACTCGAGGAACAGTACGAATGCCCCCAAGGGACGGGAGGAGCGCTCATAAAAACCGATTTGAATGTTTCTTCGGTCTAATGAATGGAACAATAGCGGGGAGCCCTCCATTACCTTTTTGTTCGAGATCCGGAGATCACCGGGGAACCCTTTGTCCTTACGATAATATTAAAGGCGGAGGCGTTCGAGACGGGACCGCAGGTGGTTTGGGCGAGCAACCTACCGGGAATCATCGGAATCATCTGTTACATTCCGTCCGAGGCATTCCTTACCGATTCTAGGGAACGAAAGAGAATATTTCTCTCGTTAAGCCTATGAATAACCTCAAATAACACAAGATGCGGAGCTTCACATTATGATCCAAAGAGCAAGTATTCAAATTCCATTATGTATGCAACAGGTGTTTTCTGGCTATACCTGCCTTTAGTTTGTGCTTTTATCGCCCTCCCAGAGAATATTCAATGAAAGATGATTGACAGATATTCGTTTCACAGAAAGAAACTGACGTTTTTCATCAAAATAACAAAATCGTACGAGAGAAAAGTCGATAAAACCACTAAATATGATGATATGACGATAACTGCTAGATATGATTTTTGCTCGGTTAAAGAAACAACAGTTTGATGAAATTCTAGTTGATAAATCTTCGTTCCATCAAGTTCATTAAATATGCCTCATCGTTTATACTACTTAATCGAGTAACGTTTGAAGAGTTAGATGGTCTATTATTAATAATATATTTCTCCTCAATATGCCAATGTTAGTAGTGGGGTGTGCTGTGGTGTCGAGCACAGAAATGTCCAAGATTTGGAGATTAGATGAAAACAGTAGTTGGCAGTCTGGCCAGAATACTTTGAACCGCCCAAACCAACCCACTATGACGGCTCCCGAAGTCACCTGCTCACTTCTGACCAGCAACTCGAGGAAAAGCAATGGGTATCTCCGCAAATTCTAAAGATGTATCGTCAGCAACCAGGACACTCTCTTCTACCGGAAGAATTAGAGTGCAGTATTGACTTGTCATTCGTCTTTCTGATGGACACATCAATGTTTGGTGGTAGTTCAGCGATGAATGGTGTCTTTTAGGACACTGTCCCATGGAAACCCCCTTCAATGCAGGATCAATCTAGTAACAACTGCTCGGATTTAAATACAAATTCTCTATGTCCTATAGGTACGTGTTTAAAAGCTGATATTAATGTTCGGAAGCAAAATCATTGTGCATCAGCGAGAACTGACTGCAAGTTGTCAACCGAATGGAGTGGGGGGGATTCAAACCTTCAAAGTTGGAAAAAATTAACTAATGAAAATGAAATCGTAGGTGGACAGCAATGAAGTAAGACCCCTCCCAGACATACGCGAGGACAGACATGCAATCGTTATCCAACAAAGTCGTTTAGCCTTCTTTACAGAGGGCTTTGACAACTTGCAACCAAAACCCTCCATATTGCACCTTTTTGAAAGTGCTCGTTATTATCTCCCAGCAGATGGAATAAAGATTACATTAGATAACGAACGGAAAACGATTGCCGATAGAAGATGTGAAAGGTAAATAAAAGTAACGATTACAAGGCGCTAAGAGGATTAATATTATTGTCACTTAGTTCAACCAGACTAATCCCCTGAGACGCCGTCAAGAGCTTTCGTCCCGTATAAAAGACTTCCTTCGAATTGAAGAGCGGCCGGTCGCGTTTCACATCAACAACGAGAATTAAAGATAAGTAACGCTAACGTTAAAAGTAAACAGCTCCAACTTATTAAAGTCCCTTCCAACGGATAATACCATTAAAGATGGTAATCGTATGGAAGTTGGGCCATCCCAATTTCTTCGGTTGGTAATGCGGCTTGGAGGCCTTTGTTACGTCCACACCGAGAAAGTAGTTAATGCTTACAAATGCTCGAACGGGCATTAAGATTATGAAGAAAGTCTCACGATAATTGACTCAAAAACGCTCGCATACGAAATGGACTTCCATCTGAGGAATCGAAATCGTTGCGTAACGAGAAAAAAAGCTTTGTTTTTTGTTATTCCTCTGGGGGAAAATTCAATACTATTATAAAAACGTGTTTTTTCCATAATTGATAATATTCATCACATTATATGCTACACGGAACTTAAACTCTGATCAAGAAAGCATCAGCATAAATTGTGGCGATAGTACAACCATCGAAAATACAAAACTTAGATCCGAATTCAGTGAAAAGTTTAAACTGTTCCAGAGGAGAAAGAATAGTTAATAGATTGAGAATAAAAGGCAATCTGATTGTAGAAAAATAAATTGCTGAAACTACGTGCGATGTGGTCTAAGGTGCAACTGAGAGCCTCAAATTTAATTGAACAAAAACAAATAATTAAAAAGTCATGCATAGTTACGGTGGCGGAGGGGGATGTCTGCCAAGTTGGGTGGTCAGTATAGTATCCTCGGTTTTATAACATGGACGTATGGAATTAGTTTAAAGAACCAGTAAAAACCGAATCGACATTATCAGGAATGCTCGGTTGAGCTTGCACGTACGCCATCATTGATCCGATGGTAATGGAATTTAGAACATCTATGAGCTAAACTATTCAATTCCTGGAAATGCCATCGTTCTATTAGTTTCGGAATATCGTTTAGTTTTGAGCATGCGCAATAGTTATTACTCAACCAATTGGAAATAAATCCATCGGGCATTATCTTAGAACTTTTACTAACTACTCTCTTCTGCCGATGGAGTCCGTGGCAACATAGCTCCTCTTGGAATCGTGTCACTTGCAGGGTCCCTTTAGACGCCTACTCAATGCCGCTAATGACCTTTTTGGTTGAACTACGTTTTAAATCATAGAAAATAAAAAACCGTGCACTTGAAGTCAAAAGCATGATGAGCGTTTTAGTTATCTCCACCTCAAATTTCAGCTTCATAGGTTTAATAGCGAAAACGTTAGCATCGGACCTCACTCAGCACATCTGGGGGAGCTTCAGGCTTGATGATTTGTTTCTAGATGTACAGGAGGCCTTCACTTCAAATTTCAGCTTCATAAATTTAATAGCGACGAAATTAGCTTTGCACCTCACTCAGCTGATCTGGGGGGGGGGGGGGCTTCAGGCTTGATGATTCGTTTCTAGATGTTCACAAGGCCTTCACTTCAAATTTCAGCTTCATAGGTTGAATGTCAAAGAAATTTGTTTTGGATCTCACTCAGCTGATGGGGGGGAGTCAGGCTTCATGATTCGTTCCTTGATGTCCCAAGGAGCCTACATTTCAAATTTCAGCTTCATAGGTTTACATCGAAGAAATCAGCTTCCGATCTCACTCAGCTTAATGGGGGATTTAAAATCAATCTTAATGGTAATGATTCGTTCCAAGACGTCACAAGGGTTCTTCATTTCAAATTTGAGCTTCATAGGTCGAATAGCAAGAAGGACTCCGTGAAAACTTGACCATTTCACTCTGCTGGTCTGGGGGAAGGGATCTAGACTTTATGAATCGTTTCAAGACGTCCGAAGGGTTCCTCATTTCAAATTTCAGCTTGATAGGCTTTGAATAGCAAAGAAATTAGCTCCGGAGGTCACAAGGCAAGGGTAACACTAGCCTTCTTGTGTATGTCGTTGTTACGAGTCGTTGTTAGATTATGATTTTCGGCAAGAAGGTCTCTTTAAAAACGCATTCTACGTTCAAATAAAATAGCAAAGCTTTGATAAATATAGTACCTACCACCTGATAATGAAGAAGTGAAACATCGAAGTAGAAGAATCCTCCTCCGACATGAATTTCTTCCCAGTGAGAGAATGTTTGACTGGGTGTGAATCCGACGTCAATTATCCAACACCAGAAAGGTGTCTGTAAACGCACGTTATCCCCACTGCACTGCACCATATTTAAATATGCCGGCAGTCAGAGTGAAAAAAACCCTTCACAGAGTCGAACCTGACTCGCAAAAAAAGAAGAGCACTCCTTACATCCGGTTATTGTTCAGGAGGTAAAAGAAGGAGGCAAAACAACCAACAAGGGAAAAATAACGACCACCAACTCAACGCGAAGGGATGAGAGACCCACCTCAGTTTTATGGTCATGCCAAGAGCGTTAAAAATCCATGGGCGGAAGGAATTTTGCGTTTTACAGCCTGTGGGAGGGGTGGGGTCGCCTTTGTCCTTAGAAATGGCGAATGAACATCTTTACTCTTCTACCTCGAGCCAAGATCGCATTCGCATCAAGTCTGCGTAACATCACAAAGAGCACAGTCCACGATTTTTCGTTGAATTTATTATATTTATAGGCATGTAAGATGCATACATATATTTTATATTCTGGTTACCTATACAGGCTATGCCGAAAGGAACCCCCCCCCCCCCCTCCTTTTTCCGCCATAATTTCCGAGATACCGAAGTAAAACTTGAACATTGTTTTTGGGGTGCCTTTTCCCAGTGAAATACATAATTTTTTCAACCGATTTCATAATTTTTTCAACCATTTCCATAAATTTTATTTAATGAAGTATCGTTGCATATCAAGTAGTAATAGGTGGAAAGGGTAATAAAAAGTAAGAAAAAAAATCTAGTCTTTTTAAAATTTATATTAGCTTACAAAACACCATTTGTACACATACTTCGGCATGAATATTAACATTTTGAAATATATGAAATACAAATGGTGAAATTAAAATTGAAATATAAAACGTAAAATTTGAAAATGAAAACGTATAACACATAATATCAAATGAAGGCGATTGCCAGTAGCAGCTTGCGGCAGTTTCTGCAAAACGTCTGGCTGCAAATCACATGTGTTGTCATCCTCCTATTATTTTTTGAAAACAATACCTCATTAAATAAAGTTTATGAAATGGGTTGAAAACATAATGAAATTGGCTGAAAAAAGTATGTGTTTCACAGAAAAGGTATATATCAGGCGCCCTAGAAACGCTACTCAAGTTTCAAAGTTTCACTTCTGTATCTTGAAGATTGTGCGAGGAAAAAAATGGGGGGAGGGGGTTCTTCCTGGAACATGTAACAGTTACATCCAAGTATCATAAGATTCGGTCCAGAAGTTTCGGCGAAAAGATCCGGATAGCGGTTGACATGTTTTGTGCACATGTATCAATTTTAAACATGTAGATGTACGGGTGTGCGTTGGTAGATCATAATTTCGTATGGAATTAACTAGTATTTCGTAAGGTTATCATTAATGTTTCTATAGTTAATCATTAACAACCATTAAGTACAACTTATGATCAGGTCTCTGACACCCTCGTGAATTCAAACATAGAGATAACGAATCACTCAAAACCACTTCAAGACATTCAATCGACAATAGGAACAGAAACAATGGTTATCTTCTCGAATATCTCCCAATCAAGGTTCGCTCCACAGCCCCGCTTTATACGTCTATCGCAGGGACTTGGGAGATCATTCCTGGAGATTTCCTTCGGATTGTATGACCTATGCAAACTAAGCAGAGTTGGCAATCCGCACGAAGTCCTAGGAGAGAGAGGACGGGAGGTGAAGTCATCAAGAGATCGTCGGGAGTAGAGCCACGATGAATAGCGAAGAGGTAAAAGAGGTCAGTGTGCCTTCCACAATGCGATCCCTGATGCCGCCCTCACGCTCTGCCCAACCGAACCGAAACAAGGTTGTAACATATCATGAACAGAAATCAGAATAATAATCGGTCAAGCGAATGAAGGACAGGACAGCTGGGTGAAATACATAAGAGACTAGATTGGCAATGGCATGCACTTTGGGGAAATCAAATACCGGATAAAATTTTAAAAACATTCACGCAGTTTGCTTAAGTAGAACCAACTTTTCGAATCAGTCAGGTGGAGGTCTTGGTGGAGCCCGTCATTTCATTCGTCCCTTGAAGTCCTAGAGAGGCTCCTTATCAAATTTCAACTTCCAAGAGGAGAGAATTTGCTCACTCAGTGACTTTGGAAAAAACCCATCATGTCTCTTAACGTCCCAAAGAGTCGCCCTGTCAAATTTCAACTTCCTAGGATGAACAGGAGACAATTTTACCCATGCTTCACTCATAACACTCGTAAGCAACCCGTCAACGCTTCTCCGCTTGTCACGAAAATCCGCCGCTAACAAACTGCCTCTTAGGAACCATAATATCAAAAGTTCGGGAACTAAACAAATCGGTTGCTATGGGTAGCTTCGTTTATGAAGTAGAAGGATTTTCGGAGGTTCAGACCTAGCCTATGCTGTGCGCTGGAACTTGCTGATCATTTTACGACCTCTCCCATCAGAATCGGTCCAGCCGTTTAGCCGTCTATTGGAAACATACATACATAGATAGCTAGATAGAAACAAACTTTGAGTTTTATTTATAAGGATTTTGATATATTAAATTAATAATTGCTTTCTACATACCACGCCATATTTAATTCTTCTGTAACCCACCATGCATCGAATCCCCGCAATGTGTTAAGTCAGGTGGGTAACGCGAATTGTCTACTAGTTGATAAACGTATGCGCTTTCATACCGATCACCCAAAAAACCCACACATCCTAATTTGACATGCACATGGTAGCGTGGTGACAAAATGATGTTCAAATTGAGTCTGATCAGCTAAGTAACCTCTGCTGAGATCATATTCTCCCCCAAATCGGCTTGAAAACAAAGGTCAGGATGTAGATAGGATCACCGAAACTAGCTACTTCTTACTCCTCATGATATTTTGGCGCTATAATACCTGACCAATAAATACCTACTCAGGCAGTTCGAAACCGTTAAAGAACATCACCAACACAGGCGAGGCCAACCTAGCAGACATGCACATATTTTTTTCCCTCATCCGATTTATTTGCAAGGAATGTACTTATCATTCATCTCCGACCGTCATGAGATTGATGGGATCCCTCTCAAGTCACGGAGCAATACCGCTAATATTATTCACGCGAACGTATTTCTCGCTAGACCCCCTACGGTGAGTTTGTCCCACTTAGCGGTTTGGTTCCCCGTTTCAAAATCGACTAGTGGAGTTTTCAGGCCTCCTTTTACTCAACTTGCAATTCTAACAACAGGTTATGTGGATGCTCTTAATTGCTCGTGAAGCGAAGGAAACTCAAAAAGGCCCGGCTTTTTGAAGGGAGGAAAGCAGTGGGAGTTCCTAATCAGAAACCAGCTGACTTGCCAAGGAACGTGGGTGCTGCAGCATTTAGATGTCTGACAGGTCATTTCTTGTCAAAACCTATGAACCTAAAAGGAGTTTTAAATTTCCCTGACTGTAAACTCAGCACTTCAGGGGAATCTACGACTTACCTACCTACCACAATTTTACTACGTTACGCTTTGTCCGATGTTATGTAAAATCTTCTTAACATGTCTACATGCTACATCTCACAACCTGGACCGGTAGAGATCGAATGGCAGAGATGCCTTGATATCTGGCGTAAAGTAAAATTCACTTAATTTTTCGAAATAAAGGAAGTTCGTACTTCTCAACTTTACAGTAAATATCCAAATGATCTAAATAACCCCAACATTTGTGAAATATAGCTTTTTTACATCTAAAACATTATTGAATAGCTCATCAAAATGTTTCAGAAGATTATTAGAAAATTACAAGCAAAATCTTTGACAAATTCACCAAAATTGGATAAAATCTGTAGATGGTATTCTTACTACAAGAATTTTACGTTGCACATCATGCTCGCTTTAGTCCAGAGGCAATGGATTCACAGAATTTTGTCTTGACCGCAACACTCATAATCCTTGAAAAGTCCATCAAATTCAGAGGAACACTGTAAAACCTTTGCAGGTTTCAAGGTTTTCACGTATGTACACACGCGCAGCGGACAAAAGCGCAGATCAATTTTTTCGAGAGAGCCGAATTTGTTAGCAATGAATTCATGAGATTTACGGCACACAGACAAAAGGACAGGCACGAAACCAAAATTGTTCAGGAAGGTTTAAAATGTGGAATGCGACCGAAAATTTTGATTGAGGAGGACTTTTTAAAAAGATTACAATTTATTTACCTATAACTACTACGCTACCATCCAGGTACAAAACTAACTTTTCGGATGATAGATTAGCTACCATTCCACTACCTACAAAAGGTACCTTTGTGTTTCCATTGTTTCCCGGCAGTCAAATCTTTTAGTCAAATTGCAGCTTTTAAATGAAAAAGTTATTATTATCATTAATGGTAGAATATGATGGTAAAATAACAATTATACCAAATTTCCTCCACTTGATCACGGAGAAGATTGAGCATGTGTATTAGGAGCAATTGACAGCACCGTAAAATGTTCAATGATTGTCGGAAATCAGAAAATATTCCACGAGAAAGGAATATAGTCGGTTAATTACGTTGAAACTTAGGTCGAAGTATACCGGACAATAAAACGGTAGGTAGGTTCGTACTGCAGTTTTTTCACGAATTTGATCGGCTGAGTAAAACAAAGATCATTATGGTAACGTAAATTTGCAGGACTTTAAACTTGACCAACATGAAAGTAAACACCTTAGGATGGTTTAAAAAGACAACTTTTATAGCATTTCCATTGTCCCAAGCTATTTCGATTTTTTCGATATCGCGTTCATTTTTCGGCGTTGGACATTTGGGATGTCCAACACCTTCACCTTAAAAACCATACAAGAATCATCCGTGGCAATTTCTTGTATTCCAACGCTGCAGCATAAACATCCTTGTCTTATAAACGTAGCAACTTTCCGTTCAATAACTAGGCAAACAGTATAACGCACGTTTCGCTTCCGAGTGTACCTAAACGTTTTCACTTTCGATAGAAAAACAATTGTCGGTCTCCAAAATCAAAATTTCCACTCGCATTTTACGTTTTAGAACATTCTGAACAACTTTGGTTCCGTGTCTGTCTGTGTGTGTGTGTCCGCAAATCCTTGTAACAAGCTTATTTTCCACAGGTTTCTTCTGATTTGGATGAACTTTTCAGGGGATGTGCGGGCTAGGGGGTAGACGGTCCCTTATCAGTTTCATCGTTCTTGACCTCACTCTGCGGATGCGCAAACGTAAATTCTACCAAGCACCATTTTCTCACGCCCTGGTCGTCCGATCTCGCTCAAATTAGGATGATAGTTGGTGAATGACAATTTTAGCATCTTATATCAATTTCAACATGATTGTCTCAATAATATCTACTGCGCATGCGTTTATGTGAAATCCTTGTAACGACCTTAATTTCCACTGTTTTTATCCGATTTCGATTAAATTGTCAGAGAATGCGCGGGTCAGGTTGTAGATGGTCCCCTATCAGTTTCATTGTTGCCAAATCAATACTACATTCTGAGCATGCGTAAACGTAAATTCCATTATGCTCCATTTTTTCACACTCAAGTCGTTCGATTTTGCTTAAATTTGGATGATAGTTGGGAAAAGATGACTTGATTTACCTCATATCAATTTCAACATGATTGTATCATTAATAGCTACTGCGCATGCACCAATGTGAAATACTTTTAATGACCTTAATTTCCACAGTTTTCATCCGATTTTGATGAAATTGTCAGCGAATGCACGGTTTAGGTTGTAGATGGTCCCGTCCACATTTCATTGTTTTCAACTCATCAGTTCATTCTGCGCTTGCACAAACGTAAATTACATTGAGTATCATTTTTTTCGTTTATTAATTGACCAATTATGATATTCCACGCTACTTCTTGATTTACTCTTTTCCGCTATGGAATTTTTCAAGATCATTTAAAACTTTTCAATGATTTATGCATTCATGACAGGTAATCGAGGAAGCTATGCGCTACATCCAACTTGGTAGACGTGCCTCTTGGCAACTTCCCCACATTAAATTTATGGAATTATCTCCACTACCGTTATTGGAGTCATAATTCCCAATATTCTGACCAAGACAATTAAACATTAATTTTTGTTTTCTTTTTTAATTAAACATTAATAGAATCGTACACTGATTGAACAAGATGCCTACTACGACCTTCGGAAACTCCACCAGCTGTGCGTAACTAGGTATCGTCAGATCTGTTCGACGTCACAAGTATCTCAGAAAGAAGTGGGAACAGAACGTTTAATACTTCGAACATCGAGTTAATAGTACGGAAAATTGTGAATGTGAATCCATAAAACTCTCATAAAACCGTTGTATTTGTAATCATTCAGGACTAGAAGAAAAAAATGTCCGTTCTGTGCCGTTAGCCATGGCAGCGTTAATCTTGGAAGTTAGAGATAATATTTATTGGCTCTGGCTTGAGAAGAAAAAAGGGAGCGTGCTGTAGGGTGAAATGATTGCTGGCAATGGTAATGCAGGAAAAAATATATATGCAAATGTTGGTTCGACAGAATGTAACCTCACATAATTACGAGAGTTTCGGATTCCGCCATCTGTAATTTATTTAAGGACTTTCGAAAAAGGCTCGTCGACAAATTTTGTCTAACCTACGTAATCATAGGTATTAAGATTAGACTATAATGGAGAAATTCTTGGAGATTTGATCTTTTGATGAGCGCGAAAATAGAATCATGCGGGGGAGGAGAGCTTAATGTCAAAACCTCAATAGAGAGTAGGTGCAAAATACAGGTTTGATGTCACAGCCTTGCGCAAATGTACCTATTTCGTAAAATCTGGTTTTCCGATTCGCCCTTAAAGAATGTCTGCAATGGTTTGAAACGGACTGAATGTTCCATCACGTTTCATCGCACCACAATAATGGGACTGTTGAAATGAGGCAACAATTTAATGGAAATGTTACTTATCCATCGGCAGTACTTCAAACGCACGATGGAACGGGGCAAGATCGATCTGATGCAACGAATAGCTAAAAACTGATAAATCTGTTTTAAGTGTTGTAAGCGTAACATGTTTGGCACTGACTCTGGCTCCTAGTGCAATTCATCACAAAAATGTTGGTTGTGTGATTCGTGGACTTCAAGGAGCAGAATCGACCATTTTAATAACATGTAAAATTTAAAGTTATCTATTATAATGCAAATTAATACATGAGATCAATGTTTGATACATTTATAGAATGAAGTTGTGTTTGGTACCCAGTACCTACTATTGTTTGTTATTGTTTAAATTAGTTCTAACGTTGATAAATTCATTTAGTTAACCCTAAACATAAATCTTATAAAATTACAAACCTCATAGTTCTAAAATAACTGAGTGGATCTGAGGAACCAGAGAATGGGGAAAACGTCCTTCATGTTTAGGATGGGAAGTTCAAGGTAAAACCAACCCATAAGGCGAAATTGAATAATGATGATGGGATGATCTTGAGTTCTGCAACATTTATGAGGTGCCTGTGGTAAAACCAGATCTCTAACCTTTTCCAGCGTCACACGATCTATTTACCTGTTTAATGTCAATATCGCATTTTGACCCAAGATTATGCAAATACTGACCAAGATATCAAAGCAAAGTTTCTTTAATCGGACTGTTTAAAACAAAAAGGCATTGTTACCATGATAAAGACAATTTTAAATTTTATTTTCATAAACTGATAATTTTACTCGTGACTTTCACACAAAACGAAAACAATAGAAATTTTACCATTTCAAACTTGATATTTTGATTTTAATTTTCGCCTTTCTGAAGAAACCCTAGTTGCTTTTAACGAAAGTTACAAAACCATGTTTGAATGATACAATGTTTGTCAATGTTTTTTAACGAATTGATTTTTTTCTTAAATTTAAGAACTTTTTTTTTAAGTTTTCAGGGTATTAAAGCTTAAAATCTGACATTTATGTCATAGTTGTTAATATTAATTAAGGACTTATAATGGTCACCCCACACATTAAGATCTGCCATAAGACATTAAGGTCTCCACCTGATTTTTGATGGAACATGGATTAATTTCCGGCTTGATTTAAATTTGCGGGCGTGTCCAATTATTTGGCCCATTGAATCTCAGAGGTTCTAGAGAGGAACGATAAATTGGTCGGATAAGCTTGCAATTTCTCCAATCTAGAAGCGGAATCCAGGAGAAGAACCAAAGACGTTGGAATTTTCCACCTACAAGCTGACAAGGAAACGGCGCCGTAGCTCGCTCAGCCACCCTGACCTCTCGACAGCCTACGAATGCATTAGAGCAACCTGTTTCAGAAGAGTTGAAACATTTTTCTGACTGGCAAGAAGCAATCGAGTCACGGGAGCGAATCCACATACCCCGCTGAGTAACCGTCGGAGCTCAGGCATGGGCCTTATAAAACTGGAACTGCGAGGGAGGTGTTCCCTTATTATGATATGATTGCTGGGCTTTTAGCCCAGGATATTTAGCATCTCCATATTTATGAGGTGCGCGAGGCTGTTGGCACCATCTGACCTTTTCCCTGACTCCTGAGGAATATGTTAAAAGTGACCTTTGTGCAAATGGAGGCATCTTCGAGGTCAGGCTCCCCCCATGTTGTGCCTTCGATCCGGATCGTGAGGGCATATCACAGCCTCGACCGGTCGGGGGTCTGGGTAAATTTGTCTTTGGAAAGAGTTGAGCTTGTTAGGGTCCATTTAGGGATGTGGAACGACGCTAATAACTCGATGTGGGTGAAATGAGGGCCTCAACAGAACACCCTCCAGCATGGACCCATACGGTTCAGCGATCGGTTCATTCTATCAAGAGCATCTGCGATATCGAATAGTTTACATCGTCGTTTAGTCACAAAATTTATGAATTACAGAAAAGCTGACAACCTATTTCCCAACTTTAACCAAAAAATTAGATTTAGGTACTACCAACAAAAATATATGGCGCAAAAAAGTACCTATACAGAGTTCAAACTAGAATAAATTGGGTACCACATCAAAATGACCACGTTCAAAGTTTCAGCGTGAATCTGCCCAAATCTGGATCCACAATGTGTGTAAGCCATATTCCAAGAACGCACTAATTCAACCGATTTCGATGTAATTTCTAGTGTTTACGTGATCGAGTCAATACCAATTATATGATTACTTCCTATTAGGAACATCTATTACACTAAAATATTATCAACTTCAACTTGAACTGATAGTCGATGAGTACATATTTTAATTGGCCGCTGGGGCGTGGAAACCTTCTACACCCAATTCAGCCAAATGGATCGACAAATCTTGCTGAATTCAGTCATTCTTACTGATACCTAAATGCTACAACATTTCAAACATCTGTAATGTCAGCGAGATTTTTTAAAACCCTCAGACGTTTACTCAAAGTAGTCCCACCACCCTTAAAAAAATTCCCTCCTCATTGGAAAAACTTCAATTTACAAAGAAGGAGATAGGGCCGACATCACGGAGCTTTCTAGTTAGTTCACATTCAACCACACCGAAAAATTCATAGTAAATCGAGGGCTATGAATCCACCGAATATCTCACTAGATTACGGGAATCCACCACTATTCACCTGATACATTCAACCGGAGCAACATGGATTCATTTTTGGTAGAATCAAAACTTTGAATGTATCTCAGGGGTTGTTTCCAAGTGTGACTTTCAGGCTTTTGGGGATAGATTCTAAATCGATTAGATCCCAACAGATTCATCAAAAGGCTCATATGTTATAATGAGCTTGATGATTAGTAGAACCTATGAAGTCTGCAGCCGTTTCCTATAGTTTTGAGCTCGATAAGAATGACTTAAATTGAACGATAGTTTGGTTGAAGGTATTACAAAATTGTAACGGGCAGCAATCCACAATTATAAAGAGATATCTACAGGAAAACAGATAAGGATACCAGAAATATAGATACCTACCAAAATTCAAGGCCAAGTCTAGAGTGCGTAATCGTCCGAAGATGCGGTATTTTCTAATAATATATCTAGGACTGATGCTGGTAGTTATACGTGTGTACTGGTACTAGTACGTACGGGCGGTAATTTTTAGGGAGGTTCATAACGAAAGGGAGAAACTAAAACTTGTTCTTGAAGTTTCCATAGTTACGACTACGAACTTCGAATATTACATGGTCAAACATGTGTGATCCACCACACAGACAATGATTACAGGGAAACACGTGACTTGATTACTTCGCACCTAAATTTAAAAGTAATGTGATCCCTTTCGACTAATTTCGAGTGGTAATCATAGACACTAGGAGATACAGCCAACAGTTGCTATCGCCGCTTCACACGCTCAGCTTGTTTAATGGCAGATAGCTTCATCCACTCGAGTAATACTACACTCCAACTACATTTTATCAGCTTCACCGTGGAACTATTTAGACCGAACTAAAACTCACCAAGGAAACTGATTAAGTGTTCCGTTAAAAATTTGCATTCTCCCAAACAAGATCTCATAATCACTATTATGACCAAAAAACTGGGAAAGTCACGAGTGCGAGCAATGTAATGCTAGTCAGCACCTAACAATCAAAGATGTTCGTGACTTCTACTTCGTCAGCCCAAATAACTTTGATTATTGTCTACATTATCCGAAAGCTAGAAACATTACGTAACTTATGTAATAACCAGGTCATTATCTTGTTGACAAGAATCTCAGTTGAACGTTTTAAAATAGCATGGAGTTGGACGAATCAGATTCTTAAGACGCCTGGAATGAAACTACGCTGTACACACCGTTTTCTCTCATCAATTATAATCGATGATCCGGAAATCAATTCTTCATTCATATTTTACGGCCAGTGATACTTGATCAACCGCCGTTAACAGAGTTTTTAGAGTGGCATTGACACAGT
Organism: Adelphocoris suturalis; assembly: GCA_030762985.1. Taxonomy (NCBI): domain Eukaryota; kingdom Metazoa; phylum Arthropoda; class Insecta; order Hemiptera; family Miridae; genus Adelphocoris; species Adelphocoris suturalis. Next base: position 88,046,762 of record CM061044.1, read on the forward strand.
TTTCGAAAATGAAAAGATCTTGTTCACTTACCGAATGAGAAAGTTTGATATACGAGCTATCCATTACCTGAAACAATGAAAGGGAAATACGTTAAGAACAATAGAAAATCGGAACAATAGAGGTGGAAGGTTCAAAATAAATCGGTAAATCTAAGAAACTCAATAATAAGCATATTACGTTATAGCTAATTAAATGTTTAGAAGTAACGTTGAATAAGGGCTACACGACCCTGTAACTTATTTTTCACCTCTATAGGGTGTCCCGGATAATGTAGTCAGCACCTACTTCAGGGGTCGATTCCAAAGCTCATTTCTGATTGAAATGTCCTCCTAGAGATTTTAATTTTGAGATTTTTTCGTGTTTTCGACCTTTTGTCACTAAAATGATCATAACTCCCTTAATTTGCAATGTAAATTTAAATTTAAGGATGCCGTTGGAAATACCATTAAATTTCCTATCGGATAGGTGCCTGAGGTTTTTTAAGAACTGAGGTATGAGACATGAATAATCCCTCTGAAAAGCAAATTTTACCTAATTTTGGGAACCTCGGGTTTTTTCAATAGGAAATTGAACTATGAAAACCAATATTTTTTCAAGACACAAGAACGGTAAAACTGCGCCAAAATCCAACTTTTTCAGCTGTTTACTCAATTTTACTTTTACTTTGCTAATTAGGGGAAAAAATATGTTTTAATGTTGAAAAAAAAAAAAAAAAGTGTTTTCTCAATGAAATCGATAGCTTTTTTTTTTTTAACATGTATCATGTTTTAGCCCTAGGGTCCTAGCGAATTTTGCGAGTCAATTTTTTTCCGCGCACGAAATTAATTACAGTGATTTCCGCCTACAACCGAGTCGTTGCTAGGGAAATGGTACTTCGTCGTTTTTCATCCCACAAAATTCGTTGACCATTCGTTCGAAAGCTCTCGATTTATCCAACCATATTATGTTAACTACGGCGAAGTGCGTGTCCAACAAACTGAGTTATGAGCATGGTTATATAAATAATTGTTTACACACAGGTGATCATTCTCAATAATTGATATTGTGAACATGATTGCAACCGCTTGTTAATTTCTGTAGAATTTCGAATCAATATCGAGGAGAAAACATGATACATGGTTGAAATTTTTGGTTCTAGAACAGAAATAATTCTTACGATGTCAATTTTTAAATGGTCGTCTATGAAAACATGAGTTTGGGGTCGGTTTCTTTATTTTATACTAATTTGAATGGTAACACTTGCATATCTCCCCAAACCCGTTATAACCGAGTTTTACACTTTAGCTTACTAGTTTCACCCCTAAAAACGTAAGATTTATCATACCAAACGAACTCAATGTGTGAGTGAACAGCACAAACAGGGATTAATTTTCACGTTCAATTTTTTTTCCCCCCAAAACTGTACCACTTCTTCTCGAGTACCAAATACGAAATCTTATTGTAATCCTTCGAAGAAACATGCAAAATTGTGTAGAGAAAGTGTTTAACCCTAGTGCCTCGCACGCACTGATGGTTTTCGATTTTTGACATTTTCATGTCTTTCATATGGCACATAACAAAAAAATCGTCACGAAAATGAATTGTCCCAAGTGGCCACAACGATGATTATGACCATCAGAAATGACGTTAACCATTCGTCCAGTTTTTTCCCTAATGATCCCACGATTTTGAGATTTGGTATGTGGGCCCTTGAGGGACTTCTGAACACAACTGACCGATCCCAGATCAGCTGAGTGGCTCTACACACATGAAAATGTTCCAATGTGTTGCAGACTCGTATGCAAGCATTTTAACATGTTTTTGCATTTGGTTTCAGAGAGATGAACAGAATTCCCAAATCACTCTGATGGTTAGATAGTGGCTTTTAAGGGGAACAAAAACTCAATCTAGGCAGGAAAAACAGAGCTATAAGAGTTGTAAACCAATACAACAGTGAAAGTTTCAATCTAACTTCACAATAACCAAGGTTGTATGAATACCTACTTATAATAAACTCGTACATATCTCTCAACGTCTTATAGCAACTACGTTATATAGTTGAAGGTAACGGATATGCATCTAAACCAACGAACTGAATGCGGTCAACGCCCAAATTTTTTAACGTAAATACCAAGGTCGCTCACAATCCTATTCTGATCAAGGCATAAAAATATAATCGTGATGAACTATTGGTGGTGTTTTCCCGTCCGTGACCCGTCGACGTAATTCCCTCGGAGATGAATAGATAATTTGCGTAGGAGGCGGACCAAAGTTGCTTCACCCTTTATCAAGTCTTCTTCGATAATAGGGGGCCGTAGGTGAGAGAAAACTACCAGTCTAACAGACAATAACAAAATGGGTGAAGGATATATTTTGAACAAATCATCAAATACAATCAGCACCTACAATATATTCGTCTAACTTGTTAACCATTTGGCAGGTAGGTGAGTAATAATATAACTATTTCAATTATTCAAAGTTTATACGCAAGAGACTCACATTTAGCTCTACGACTTTTACATCTTCATTTCCTGCAATGAACTTGAGTAATTGATCATTCGAAGTGGACCAATGCTTTAAGACAATTTCCCGAGATTTCAATCTTGCTAAAAATTATCTTAATAATCCCAAGACATTACAAAACGTCTGCCAAGTTGGGTAGGGAGTCGTGGGCCAAGTATAGCTTCCTCACACATTGTAACATGGACGTATAGAATTAGGAAAGAACAAAGTACTAGTCGAAATGATTGATAAATCGACGTAATAAGAGAGTAGCTTTTGCGCATGCGCATAAACTACTACTATTCCAGCGGCAATGAAATGTATAGGGGAACCTCTAAGACCTAAACCGCACAATCCTTGAAGATTTCATAGAAATCGTTTCATTAGACTGGGAGTTGTCTGTACCGATCAATATTAGATTTGCGCACGCGCAATGGTTATTACTCCACCAATTGGATGTAATTTATAGGGTATTTTTCTAGGATATTTACCCAATTACCTACCGAGTTTGAACGAAATCGGATCAACAGATAATAAGAAATCGACGTTATGAGAAATTCACGCTTGTGCGTTCGCACAGGCTACTGTTGATTCGACGTCATTGAAAATCATAGAGAACCGTCTAGGAACTAACCCGCCATTTTTAGTTATTTTTAGTGATTTTTTTAGCCCATTTTTTGACATTTGACCAATTTAATGTGCTCAAAAAATTCTGTCTAACGAACTCATCCTTTCATTTGGAAAGCTTGATTTTTTGGCGCAAGAATGGAATTTTTATCTCAATCCTAAGGAGAGTTATCGTCCGGAAAGACACACACATAAATAAATCAATACATACATGTTTATATATTTAACATAATGAAAAAGCGCTAACTTCAGGAATTGCTTCAGATTACCTCAAAATAACGGATTTCAATGAATAAATTATCCAAAAATGTTGATTCTAAGATTTTCTGAGCTATTGCAATAGCTTCATTTTTTACGAAACTTTGCTAAATGTAAGAATTATCCTAAAATATGTCTGCTACCGCACAAACAGCCCGGAACCCGGGAGGACGATTAGAACTGAAGTTGGAATTTATCACCGGCATGCCAGCAATGCTCTTGGAAGCAGGTACACGAAATTTGACTATAATAAATACATGCATACATACATACACACATCTATATATATATATATATATATATATATATATATATATATATATATATATATATATATATATATATATATATATATATATATATATATATATCTATATATATATATGAAAAAGCGCTAACAGCGAACTTCAGGAATCTTTTCAGAATGCCTAAAAACGGATTTCAATGAATAAATTTTCATCAAAGCTTCATTTTCTACGAAATTTTGCTAAATGTAAGAATCATCTCAAAAGATGTCCGCTACCGCACAAAAAGCCCGGAACCCGGGAGGACGATTAGAGCTGAAGTTGGAATTTATCACCGGCATGCCAGCAATGCTCTTGGAAGCAGGTACACGACCTCGCCACTCCTGGATAGTAGGAGATGGGTAGGCCGTACAAGGAATCTCGGCCAATAAAAATCCACTATTTTTTTCTCTCTCTCCACCGCTCCCTTTTCTCCGGGTAGGGGTCAGGGTAAAAGAGCTCGGACGCAGCTTCCGCGGAAGGGTTTTCCGCGATGATTGAGCTTCCAGGCTGAGGAGCAGCCCAACGACCGTGAAGAAAAAGATATGCGACGCTTGAGCTGCCAGAGACAAACCCCGCGTCTAAACGGGTCGCAACCTCACATGAAAGGAATAACGTTTCACTTAATAAACAATTTTTAAACGGGAGAGGTGAAAAAAAACCGGCTGCTGTACTGGACGGCGTACGGGATATCACACGTGGCGAGGACGGCTACAGCCAAGAAGGTTAAAAACGTCTGCCAAGCTGGGTGGACAGTATAGCTTTCTCACACATTGTGTTTTATATTGTCACCAGGTCTCTTCTACTCCGATCATTTCCCGTTAATGAATAAAGAAATCATCGAGATAGGATATTAGTATCTATTTGTCTGCATATCAGCATTTACCTACTCCAGAATAATTAGTTGAACAAATTTCCTACAGGACTACCGTAGTTCCTGCATATTAGTACCTAGTTAATTATCAGTCATATGAATGACATCATTCATGTTTTTCTATATTGAACTTATGAGTTCTTTACGTAATTTCCACATTTCAGGCATTTATATTGAGATGTATATTATTTTATATATTAAGACCTAAACTCATTGTAATAATCACCCTGTGGTTTTATACAAGAAACGAATTACTACTTACTACAACTACATGGTAACATGGACGAATAGAATTAGATGGAGAACAAAGTACGAGTCGAACTCATTAATAAGTCAACGATATAAGAAATTAACGTTTCGCGCATGCGCACAGACTTTTATTATTCCAACGTCAATGAAATTTATAGGGGGACGTCTAGGAGCTAAACCACACAATCCTTGAAAGTTTCATGAAAATCATTCCATTAGACTCGGAATTTTGTGGGTGTCAATTGATATTAGTAGCATGCGCAATGTTAATTACTCTACCAATCGCAATATAATTCATAGGTATTTTTTCAGAACAATTACCCAATAACCTTTCGAGTTTGAACGAAGTCGGAGCAACAGGTGGTGAGAAAGCAACGTTATGAGAAATTCAAGATTGCGCATGCGCACAGGCTATTGCTGATTCGATGGCCTTGAAAACTATAGGGGACCGTCTAGAAGCTAATCAGCACAATTCCTGGGAATTTCATCGGAATGGCACTGAAACTTGGTATAGTTTTGGGCGTAACAGGCAGACAGACGGTCACGGAACCAAAATTGATCAGCAAGCTCTGAAACGCAAAAATAAAGTGGAAATTTTGATTTTGAGGACAAAAAGTTTTGCATACGAGCGAGGAAGTACTACGAAAATCTCGGCAGGAATTTTGGTGAATTTGATTTCACAACTTAGAAAATATAATACAATAATGCAAAACCTCATTTACGATATAACTTAAGATGTACATAAACACTCAAATCCTAACAGTGTAGACCGAATGAGCAAATTATTCTATCGTGCGGAACAAGGAAAAACTTTGAAAAAGTGGCTTCTAAAATAAAAACGTCTATTGTTGACACTAATGATCGTAGACCATTCGTAATATTTCCACATTAGGTATCTGGAATATGACCTTAGAGAGTCAAATTTCATCAGACCTACAGGATTCTATCCTGAACCTGATCTGACGTTGATCACGCGATCGAAACGGGACCCGTCTCTTGGACCCCTCTCACCAAATGTCTTAGTACCTACATTGATGTCCAACAAAAGTGATGCCTGCCAAAAATGATAACAATATTATCGATAAATACTAATGAACATTTGATCAATTCATACCAATAAATATCCCAAAATATTATCGAGTTTTCCAAAAAGCTCCGTAAATCTCTGCTTATACCATTACCTATTGCCAAACGAATTAGCGAACTTACATACCTAGTTCATATTAACACATTCTCATAATTTTCTTAAATTGATCAACTAGTTACTAAGTAAGTTATATAGTTCGAATTTGTTCTACTTACTAACAAATGTATTTCTGTCTGGCGTGAGACGATGTGTAACTTTCGTGCGTTGGTATTTCTCATTATGATCTAAGAATCGCATTATGAACCCTGGAAAACCCCCACCGCATATTTAAAGTGGACAGAAAGAATTCGAATTGTCGTCATAGGTGGACAGCAACGAGGTTCCCTGTCATGCGAACGCGGTGGTGAGGTCGTTCCCCTATCATGACGCCATTCAGCTTTCATGACTCTTTTGTTTTGGCCACTTCCAATAATCCGATACACTTTATACTGCATATTTTTGGAATAATCTCGGTATGCTATGTCAGTTGATAGAACAAAACGAAATAAGATAAATTTCCCATTATCGAATTTGGAACAATGAATGAGACGTTTATGTCTCTATACAGAAGAAACGATGAGACCTGTCGTCAGGTAGTGCAGCTACTGTTGCTATTTCTCAGGAGTTCCAGCGCCCGAATCAGCAGAACATGTCACAGATTGTTTCAACATACGTCTTCAAAATTAACAGAACAGATCGAACCAAATAAGAAAAATCTGAGACTTCGGCAAGACTTTGTCATTACTTATACAGACGAACCATCTGCAGCTCTGCCGCCTCCTTGCCTGCATCCCAGGGCATTCACACCATCATTAACCCTTCGTATATGGTTGTTGAATAATAAGACGAGCCGAGGATGTTATGACGGGCGGAGTTGTCGTTTGCGCATAATGTCGTAAACTTTTACGTTCACCAGTCGGTACTTTTACCTTTCGGATAAAGTCCAACACGGCTGGATGAGCATGTTTTATGTATGATAGTTAGGATATCAGGTTTCCTGTTGCACATATGTACTCTTCGAGACCATGAAATTATCCGAAGTAAGTTTTCGATTAAACAAAGTTCGATGCCCTCTGATAGTAAGAATCGTTCAGATAAAATTCCATTGTGTTTCTTCTTGCACATTCTAAGCTACTAATTCTCTACAAACATCTTAAAGAAATTGAAAGAAAAGTTGTGCTTTGCAGGAGGATTTTCTTTCAGAAACGCAAAACATTAAGAATTGCTCGGCATCGGAGGTTTGAACTCAGTTATGAATAAAACTGATGTACTGCACTCTCACATCACTTTCTGCAGAAGCAGCTTTATCACACAGTCATGAAGGAAACTCCAGTTTTTAAACTCTGTGGAGTTGGTAAAATGGAAGGAGCCCATGGAAACATGTAGACATTCGGAAAAAGGCAGATTATCCATAAGGGAAAATACGCTTCCATCTTGATGCAAAACTGCATTGGGTTCCCACAAGTCGGATGGCTGAAGAAGCCCCAACGAATCGGCGTAATTAAAATTTAAAAAAAAAGTTGAATGCTCAAAACAAATGAAAATTAAATGTGTGATTTATGTCTTCGGCAAATTGTTGTTTTTGACATAAATCATACAACAGGGGTAGGTAGGTAATTTCTGAAGCTCTGCACTGCAGCAGTGATTCCTTAATCACTACAACGCCATATGAACGACAAATGAATTGTTTAGTTCCTTTTTTCTCAACGTTTTCCTTTGTTCATTATTTTACATGAATTCAAGAATAATTGTAAGCAATGTTATTGTATCGTTATTTCTTTGACATAATCTGAATTACCCTCAATAAATTTTACATTCGTAGTTATATGTCACATACTCACCAAGTCAGTATCTTCGTAGCCTTGTGTGATTGGATACATATACAGTTAGTAACTTTCTTAAAACCTCTTCCCAATTACTGGCAAGAGGTAACACAACACAACGATCCACGTTTTAAATCCACATTCCATAAAATCTATCATTTACCGTGCAATGTATTTTCCTGTTTCTATGCAATCGAGCCTTGCAGGTCGATGTTCAAGAACGCCTACATTACTGTTTTGCATACATAACGCCTACATTACTGTAATAAATAATAAAGCCTACATTACTGTTTTACATACATAACGCCTACATTACAGTTTTACATACATCAATGTTCCCGTTGTCTGCTGGCCCCGTACATGGTTGTTTGCCTAGAGAATCACTCTACATGATGTCACTGGATAGCACATCCAGGGGGTGCTTCTGTAACTTTTCACAGGGGGGGTGTCTTCAGTAACTTTTCGAAATTTAACCAACAGTGGACTAGTTTTCCACTCGACTAATTTTCCACTAACAAGCAAAAGGCGGGCAAAGCAACAGTAGTAAACTAACAAATAGTATTTAGTTTCAGGCATTACCGACAGAACCGCCATGGTTCAATTCTTTTGGCAGCAAAATGAAAACAAATTTCTTCATTAGATTTGGTATGTGGGCCCTTGAGGGACTTCTGAACACAACTGACCGATTGCAGATCAGCTGAGTGGCTCTAGAATCCAGTTTTTTCCCTAATGATCCCACGATTCTGAGATTTGGTATGTAGCCCCTTGAGGGACTTCTGAACACAACTGACCGATCCAAGATCAGCTGAGTGGCTCTAGAATCCAGTTTTTTCCCTAATGATCCCACGATTCTGAGATTTGGTATGTGGGCCCTTGAGGGACTTCTGAACACAACTGACCGATCCCAGATCAGCTGAGTGGCTCTAGAATCCAGTTTTTTCCCTAATGATCCCACGATTCTGAGATTTGGTATGTAGCCCCTTGAGGGACTTCTGAACACAACTGACCGATCCCAGATCAGCTGAGAGGCTCTAGAATCCAGTTTTTTCCCTAATGATCCCCTTGAGGGACTTCTGAACACAACTGACATTACAGATCACTGAGTGGCTCTAGAATCCAGTTTTTCCCCTAATGACACACATGAAAATGTCCCAATGTGTTGCAGACTCGTATGCAAGCATTTATTTGGGTCAATTTATGGTATTTTCACTTCATCATTAAGTACCACAAAACTCGTAGATTAAATTTATATTCAATAGATGAATTATACAAAATATAAATCAATGAATTACAGAGTGATACAGGACGCGGAAACACAAAAATCTCAGTGTAAATACACTTAACCTCATCTTGTAAATCTTATGACCAGTTATGGAGGTGGTGAGGAAGTGTACTAGAGTGAAGAAGATAACTGCCTTACAGAACACCTGGAGAAATATTACACGGCAAAACATGGCTGTCTATTTTGAGTTAGAGGCTTACAGAGCGCCTGGAAAAGTTATCCAAGACAAAAATGGCGGCGTTTCTCTACTGTGGAAATTTCGAAATAAAATTACAGAACCCCCCCAGCATCCTTAGTAGAGAAGCAGAAGTTTATCAGAAAGATTTTTCGTCACATCATCAAGCGGAGATAGTCATGCTATATAACGGTACTAGTATGGAAACATTGGTACATCCTGTTCAGACTTATAAATCCTTGGCTTGCTGCTTTGCATGACTGGCTGTATCATGTATACATAAGTATCCACCACAATCTAGCTGGGCCTCCGACACTTCGCCTTGAATCTCTTGACATGTTGCTCTATTGTACTCTAATGAGATCTCCTTTCGTAATCCGAATTATCTCAGTTCGCATCGCGTAGACGATCCTCCTTGAGCAGGCCGTGAAAGTGAAAATGATTCCTGCTCTTTTTCATGTTGCTCTTAATTGAAACGGACCTTCATGTTGTGGTGTTCGCTATTCACGCTGTTCGCTTCTTCTCCGTGCGAATAAGGGAAAAGCGTGGGTGCCTGGGCGACCTCCGAGCGGTCCGTACCGATCATTGTTTGGCGGCCCTCGCATAATTGGGATCACCTCTCATGGTCGAAACTATTAAAAATGATTACACGCTCCACGGCGTGGTCCACGTAACTCAATTACGATTAAAATTTCACTTTTGAGTTCCATAACAGGTGAAGACTACTGAGTTGTAATAAATACCAACTCACGGAGTCACACGAATATTAACCGATGCTAAAGACTATACTATAAGATTGTGAGGAAGATATGTATCTCAGTATAATTGGATAACAGTACGCTTTCGACTTTCAACCACGCCATTGTTCAATGCTAGGAAATTTACCAGAGTACGAACTAACACTAAATTACTCGAGAAGAAGTTGTGTAAATCCATTTCAATGAAGAAAGCAGAAGTTAGTGAAGAAAGTTGTATATTTCCGCGATAAACGAAGAGTTACAATGTAAGATCGATTTCCACGATTAGGTCATCATCAGCAACAAACAATAACTGAAAATAAATTGGAAAGAACATAGCTTATATAGTCATACGTGAAGGTAGCTTAATCTCCATTGGTCGAGAGAAAGGAAAGGGCCGTCAAGTACAACCAATCAAGGAATAGAGTACATTAGGGATATTTATTATGTTGAGCGAGGAAAACAATGAGGAAATAACAGGAGCTTGATGGGAAGCCGTCCACTGGTTAGGTACGAGAGGGTTTTCGCTAGTTTGCCCAATGTATACTTCTTTTAGCGAATTTTCGTACGAAAATGAAGCTATCGGAATGGCTCCAAAATTGTTAAAAATAAAAGTTTTCGAAAATTTTCTCCATTGAAATCCGTTTGAGACATTCTGAAACGAATCCTAGAGTTGAACACTTTTTCTTATAAGTATATATATGTTTGATAAAATTGTCCGATTTCAATCAACTATATATATATTGCCCAGCATTTTTGAGCACATTAAATTGGCCAGATTTCAAAAAGGGTGCTGAAAAAATAACTAACAACACCAAAAAACAACTAAAAATCGTTACATTTGTAATTGTATGCAGAATTTTAATCAAAACTAAATTGTCAACGATTAACTAGCACATTTAAAAAATTTTGCTACTTAAATTTCATTAATATTTGCTTAAAAAATCTATAAAAACTGCAAAAAAATCTAAAAATCCCAAATCTCCTTTGAATCGCCAAATTTTATTTAGTAAGAGTTTTTTACCATAAAATTGGTATTTAACTATTCCTTCCTACAGAAATTGCTCAAATTTCAATTCAATTCAACATATTATAATACGATAGGTTGTTTATGAAAATTCGCTCATACGATCATGCTGCATGACTGGAACTTTTTTTTCTTTATCATTTCTGGAACATTATTATTTTATGATTAATATTTATGTGTGTGTTGTTATCTCTATTTTATGATTATTGCTTAGCATAATTTTGTACATGGCTGATGGGCGTTATCGATTTGTTAGGGGAAAGAACAAATGAGTAGCGCAACGCTACTATGTCAACTGATTGTACCCAAGTGATATAATTTGTAGTTGTTACAACAATTAAAAACTGCAGTTATCATCGTCCTTTTATTACCCTAAAAACCATATACAGTTTGATGTCGGAGATACAAGGTATCAGCAGCTTCTTAAACAGTAACTCGAGGAAGTTTCATGAAAATTTTTAGCGACGTAAATGGACTAAAAGGCGGAAAAACAAGAAACACGAAGAAGAAATGCGAGTTCTCACTTTTTTCTTTCTATTTTTAACGTCTTAACTACAAGTTTTTTATTTTTTTATGTTTTATGAAGCCGATTTTCAGAGGATTTCACGCTCGAGAATGAGAAACGAACCCAGAAGCAGGAATTTTTATTTGCCGTTCTAAAGGGTCGTCACTTTTCACGATCTAAGTCAGAGTAATATACAGATATGCACATAAATAAATTTATTTGATTGGTGAAGATATTACTTCAGTTCTGTTTCACAGCTAGGAAATGGAGTAGTTCCAGAGAGAAATCGTCAAGATCAATCACACAACTTCTCTTTAGGCCTTCATGATGTTAGGAAAATAAAATGACAAGAGGATTCCACGTTTATACCCTCCAAAGGCCGAAGATACTTCTTAAGCAATACAATTATTTCAAGGTCACGTTATTTATTCATTTATATATTTGTTGCATGTTCATACATATTATTTACAATTACAAAAATCAAAGAACCTCCTTGCTAAACTAATCAAAATTTACAAAGATGGAAATAAATATTCTAATAATTCAATTTAATGAACATTATAAAAATAAAAATTCAAAAATTCAAGAAAACACACAATTTAGTGCTGGGTAAAAGGCAGGAAGAATGTGACACCCAGCAAGAATAGGTATACAACTTGTTCCTTATTTATTATTATTTTTACTTGAACCTTATGCGCCTAAATGATATCAAAACATTTGAGAGCATAATTTGATCACGTGTATATACGTTCATATTTTTGAACAACATAATTGACCATGAACCATTTTCGTAGATAATATGTTATTTTATTGCATTTTCATAGAAAATGAAACTATTGCAATGACTCAAAAAATTTTAAAATGAAAATTTACGCAAATTTTCTTCATTGAAATCAGTTTTGAGGCATTTTGAAACTAATCCTAGAGTTTGATGCTTTATCATATGTCTATTTAAATATATATGTCATTCCAGGCGATAACTCTCCTTAGGATTGAGATAAAAATTCCGTTCTAGCGCCTACAATTCAAGCCAAACCAAATGAAAGGATGAGTTCGTCGGCCACATTTTTTTGAGCACATCAAATTGGTCAAATTTCAAAAAATTAGCTCAAAAATCACTAAAAATGGATAAAATAGGGTAAAAATAATTGTATTTATTTATTTTATTTATTCATTTTTCGCAGAATATTGCTCAAATAAAGTTTATTAACTATAAAATAGAACATTCAAAATTTTATTGAAAAATGTACTTAAATTTCACTAAAACTTGCTTAAAATCGATAAAAACTGGGGGAAAAAGTAAATATCGAAAATATATTTTTAAATAGCAGATTATTATTTACAATAGGTTTTTACAATAAAATAATAGTTATTATTTCTTTGCACTCTAAAAGCTCAACTTTCAAAACAACTTAACATTATACAATAAGATAATTTACACAAATTCGCTCATAAGATCATGCTGGATGATTGGAACTTTTTAAAAACCACTTCACACCTACATGGCTTCATTTCTATCAGCCAGGAAATTATTCTCTTTTTATATACTGATCTGGGAAATAAACTTGGGGATTTGATATCGGCGCTGACGTTTCGGAGTAAAATAAATGCAGAGGAGCACAATAGGTGCGTGAAAAGTATATAATAGCCAGTTGGTTATTTTAGAACTTGATGTAGCACTTTCATTTTCTATGTTCACGTATATAAGTACAGGCGAACAGAGGCTAAGCCCTGCATCCTTGAAGAAATAGGATGGATCCAGTCATTCCAGAGTTCATGACCAGGAATTGTAATTGTATGCACAGTTGGATGCATACGGTATGGTGTAACAGAGGTCACCTAGTTCTCATACCTAACCATTGGACAACAATGTAGTCGTAGACACTTGCTCGGTTTTAAAGTTCGTTATCTAACTCTAATCCGTAATCAGGTAGGTACCTCGTACAGGCTGCGAACAGCCCATGCGAGTGTCCCACAACTTGCGTCACAGCCTAGTGCAAGATCACGCGGATTTATGCGCCTGCGCAATTTACGACTTGTCAGCCTCAGCGTCAACATTCCGACGTAATGAATTCCAATCATACGCGAAGCTTCGTCCCCGCTCCGTGACGCCTCGTCTGAAAATCACTCCAGGCGAGGGCCGAGAAGAGGCTAATTAAAAAGGCATTGGCGCCCAATCAACCGCCTTCTATAAGAAACCGTAAATAAACTATAATGGGAGGGTAGTTGGTAAAACGGCAGTCTACTGGTATAATCCAGATTCCCAAAGCCCTGCTTCACACGAAGAATTCATCAAAGGTCAAGGCCGCAAATCTAGAAATATCCCTGGGATTCATTTGGTTTAGATTGAAAAGGCAATCGGGATGGCTTTAAATGAGTTTTACGGTCAAAGCCGTTTTCGGGATAAAGGTCGCAATAAGTATTCCCATACGTCGACGTCGGCTATAAATATACAGATGAGCTTGACATTTTACCTTCAAACCACAACATTTTACGTCTATATTTTAGTTAAGCTCACTGTAAATGTAGAACGACACAATAAACTACCAGAAGTAACTTAATACCATTCGTAACTGGATTAATAGCTCACAAAAGCAATATACACAAGTCATATATGTATATATGACACAAACATGTACATACGACATATATACAAGCAATAATAGCACTAATACCGAAGGGCTTTAATTTTTAATATTATATAAAATCTAATTCAAACTTTTCTAAAGAAAATTGCAATTTTAAGTTCATGATTCGTTATTTCCGGAAAATTTGCAAATCAATGTAAAGCACTACCAGATGTAATTATATAGTGATTCATTTAGGCTCATTACAAAGAATACAATTAAATACGAGTCATTGAATTGATCATTGTAATTTTCATCATGTCCAGAATAATTTAGAGAAAAATAACTAAACTCTAATGACCTAAAACGTAATTAACCTATAACCTAAACCTGATTTGATTGAGTGCCTAAAAGTTCAATAAAATTGTATGACCTTATTTTAGGCTACATGGAATCTATACTGCTTCGAAATTTGCTCTATTAAATTTGGGATAAAAAAGAAACATACTTAGTAGGCTTGAAGAACGTATATCAATATCATACAAGAACAATATTGGTAAAGAACAATATACCAATCTCAGCGACGAATTAAAAACTGAACACGTCATAAAAGAATAGTAAGATGTTATGGGGTACAAGTCAAACGGAAAGTATGTATTCTAATTCTGTATTAAACAAGATTCCTTGAAAGTTTTCAAGGAAAAATCTACTGCAAAAGTACTCAGCTTTAGTCAGGATGATGATGTACCTAATGGAGTCATCACAGCATTTAAGTGTCCTTAGACAGGTGATAGGGTGCGATCACCATGTCTGGTACCGAAAATTATACAACAGATCCGTGAGGCCGAGCCTCAACCTAAGGATCTACGAGTCAAACAGAGATCACGATCAATTCTCAATGCACTAACGAGACCTTCAAAACAAAGCTACCCCTGACTTCGGTGAAGAAAGAAGTTGCAAAGATTTCCCAAGTGGGCATAGGTGATATTCTCTAGACTTCGACACTAGCGCACCCTTACGTTGAGGTAAGGCTAAAAACCTAATTTTCGAAGTTATTTCACCATGTCATGGTTACAAGTATTGTAAACTATACGAAAAAGCGCCATTAGGAGTCACCACCTACATACGAACTTTCTTACGGTTCAGTATTTACCTAGTTCAGTATACTTTATTATGCCAGGTAATAAATTTTATGCGAATTATATCAAGCTGTGATCCGGCAACAACCTGAAACGTTGTGAATGCAACATTAGTTTGTGCGGTCAAGATCCCAATGAAATTTGTGTTGGGAAGTTGACGAACAAGTGTTAGAAGTTCCAGACATCACCCACGAAAATGTTGTGCATTATTCAGTTTTCAGAACCGTTCTTTGAATCAATTAAGAAACTAAAAATCTTGAGTCCTTTGAAAGTGTTCATGTGAAAGGACGTTCCATGAAAGCTCTGCCAGAAGGGAATATTAGGTAAGTATCGCCTTTGGAAAGGTACCTAGAGAGGTATACGCTACCTACTTTCCGTATATTATTACTTGTTATTCATCATGCACTTCCAACGACAAAATTTGAAGTAGGTACCTACTTAATCAACTTTTTTTGTCCCACAAATTTGCGTAACTGCAAAACTCGCGAAATAACTGCACTGAAAAAACCTTGATTTTTCCTTACAGCTAGTTTATAATTCGTGTTGCACATTTCCTGATTCGATATTCAACAAACCTGTTGATAAGCAGTTGAAAATAGTGGCAGAGCAACAATCTACCTACTTAGTTTTTTTTTTAAATTCATTTATTGGAGCCTACTTAGTTTACTTTCAACCAACAGCAAATGTGGTTGGCTGTGCCTACATTCGTAGTTTTGCTTGTTGGTGGAGCACCAACCTGCATTGTTTACTTCGACAAACTACCAAATCGATCCTTTCATTCATTCAATGAAACAAGTAAAGCTGCTTCAGTTATAGTAATATGAACATGTCTAATACGCTGATGAAACTGCCAGGGCAATGGCTATACAGTACCTACACCGCGGTACAGAGATATGAGGAATTTGCAATTTTTTTTTTTTTCCATTATTTATCAGGTTATTTATTCTCAGTCTAAACGAATGAAGTTCTTTAGTTTTCGGACACTGATTTCCTATAATAGTCCTTAGACCAAATAAAAACTCGCTCACTACTAGAACGGTTTCGTTGTCTACAACCAATAATCGCGCTGGCAGGCATGATTACTGCGACCATTTAGTTGAATTGAAACTTTATATTACTACAATATCACTTTCGAAAAACAAAGCTGTTGAAAAATGCCATTATAACAACGTATTAGGTTGACATACGACGGCAAACTTTAGTGAAAAATAGGTTGGTTGAGTTGCAATTTAGTACCTAACATCTACCACGTCATGACGGACCTTGGAAGAAACTCAAACCAACTCCAGGCGTGGCGTCACGAGAATATGGGCTATACAAATAAGATCCACTCAAAGCCTGCAAATGACACCGGAAGAGACCTTCGCTTTGCAGAATATTCACTTACCAGCAACCACATCTAACCGAAGTTCATCTCCATTTTCTTTTTTCAATGTCCGAGCTGAGGATAAAAGCGTGATATCATCCCACCTAAACAATCCAAATCGGAAGAGGAACGGCGAGGATCCATTTATCTGAGTAGGTGGCGAGGAATCCTACAGTTTAGTAATGGCTAGACGTCTAACTGTATAATACACATTTCAAGATCACTCCGGCGGACACTCAGCACAGCGGCAAGGCTGTTTGGAATCCAAGTTGTAATCAATCAAGTCTGCTAATTTCAGAGTTTCTCAACCACCATGGCAACAACTGGTGATGGATATACTAGTAAATATTTATTTTGAGCGCCTGTTTCTGCATATATATATTTCATTGCGTGTATGTAAAGTTCACTAACATCCACACTGACTTAAAAAAACGTGGGAATCACTGTAAAAACAGGAAGAAAACAACCTTTGAAGAAGTATACAGATACAGATGCTGTCAAAATTTACTTCTGCGTTGAATCTGCTTCCAGAAAAACGAAATAAATTTATTAAAAAAATGAAATGAAAAATATAAATACATAAGTGCGCTTACCCATTTGAGGGAATTAATGGTAAGAATGGCTATGTGAGCAGTAAATAAAAGGGGGGTTATTTACTGATTTTGGCATGGTACATAGATAGATATTCCTGAAATGACCTACCACCTCACGAATTTTATTTAACCAACCTTTGAGATCCACCAAGCTCATATAGATCCTGTTGATAACAGCGGAGTATGAAATGAAAAGGAGTCATCCATCCTGATTAACGGAGTGGACTATTTAACTTCCATTTAGCAAATTGAGCAACGATCAGCTGATTGAGATAGTTTCTATCCTGCTCAAGCTACGAAACCGAAATTCAATAAGAAGTTTCCCCAATATTGTGAAGTATATATTTTAATCAAAAATTTCGCCAGATATGTTGCGACCTATCTTTTAACAGCTCATCCTGCAGAGCTGCAGACCTACGATAGTTACCTTAAGTAGATAGAATTCTTGTTTCTTCAGAATTATTAGGTTTGAATGAAAAAATCATACCCACCCTCTTCAACTGAGTGCGCACGTGTGTTTGCTCTCCCTGTCAAGATAAACCTAATGTAACAGAGCATCTTTAAGATTGCTGAGTGTGAATTACAAGATGCAGCTTACCGAATTCGGTGTAATATACTAGTAATAAGAAGAAAATCAAGCACGGCATCGGAGGCATCGGACTCCTCTATTGCGACCAATTGAGTAAGCTACATTCACCAATGGCAGGATTCAGAACTTATGTAATAATTTGATTGGGCCATTTCCTCTCCTTCTTCCCCTTGTTTCAATCTTTATACGTAAACGCTAGTGTCAAGTTTGATCCACGGAAAATAATATTAATGGAGGATCGGCTGGAACTCAACAATCCTTCATAATGATTAAACCTGAGAGAGATTAGAATCAGATTAAAATCAGACTAAATATGTTTCAGAAGTTATGAAAGTTAGAAAACTGTCACGTTTACGCATGCGTCGAGGCTATCCTAAATCTGGCAACCTCTGACTACCTGAGAGTGTAGTCGAAATCGGATGAAAACTCGTTTACACAAGCGCAGTGATAACCAATAATCCGACAGCCATGTGTTTTTATAGGAGACCGGATTCCCTAACTCGACAATCCCTTTAATTTTTTAAATATTATTTTCTTGTTTTGGGAAAAAATCTCTTTATCTCGAAATTGGTCACAACGCTTATGGCTATCTTGGTAGTCTCGGAAGCAAAATCCTTAGCGACGTGCACAGCAAAATTTATCTTGTATACTAAGGCATTATTCTATGAATATTATGCTTCGTGCAGCAGATCATATCTATGTCAATTGAGCTCGTTCGACCGTTTCATAGACGCTCAATAGCCACTCATCAATAACACGAACAGGACGTTATGGTTATTAAGGATCCGAGGCACAACAGAAGGCCGATCGTGTGGAAGGTAACCCGAGCGATGCGCAGGACGGGTCTTCTGACTCATCGGCATTCGCAAGAGCGTGATTCACCACCCCACCGGCTTAATGTCGTTCTGCCGCCGTTTTAGCAGGTTAGGTGGACGCTTTGTCATATACGCCCTACCTGACAAACTCTGATCACACATTCATATACCGTCTGTCGGTAGTGTCGAGCAGCGATCACCAAAAGTTGAGTAAGTCATTGAAAGCAAAGGATATTGGTTTGTAATATGCTTTACAGGGACGTCCTATGAATGGATCGTATAAATATAATTTTGGTGATAATTAAAATAAGAAAAAAAGCAAAAATATCATGACTGAAATATCAAGCCCCTCCACCACAGGAAATAGCCATTATAAAACTTCCAGGATGAAATTTGAGACTCCTGGCATATTTTCCAAAACTAGAACAAATTCATAATTGAACAAGAAAATATCACGAAAATCTGACGATAATAGTTAAAACATCATGATTTATTACTATAACCCCCTACCCCCTTCCATAAAGAAATTTTAAACTCCTGATATACTTTCCAAAACTATATCGGATTCGTAATAGAACAAAATAAGAATCACGAAAATCGGTCGAGATTTGTAGCTTGGGCAGCTTTTGAAAGAATCCGTAATTATCCCCTCCAACCCCCCCATAACGTCAGCAAATCCTAAAATCCCAAGGTTTATTGCACGAATAGACTAAAATTGGGATCGAACCAAATAAGAATCACGAAAATCGGTTGGGAATTGTAGCCTCGGTGGCGTTTTTTGGTTTTTTCACGGATTCGGTCTTAGAATGGTCTGAAACGGATTTGCATGCGGTTATTTTTTTCTCATGCTTGGAATGTCCCTCTTAGACGTTCCTTTCATTAACGAAGCCTTAACTATAAGACATAGCTTCATCATATTTAAAATAACACTAAAATCACTAACATTGACCTACATCGCCATCCTGATCTCCAAAAAGAAGCGAATCTCGCCACCTCTCACCCTTCAGCAACGCCTGATCACGCACAACTACTGGTCTTCTGAAAGTCGTCCTACTAAATTCAGCAGAAGTGATAGATCCTCAGAGCAATTTAGCACTAGGTATTGCTTAAAATTTCGCCTACCGCCCAGGAATTCGCATGCTTCCTGATCAGACGTGGCTACATTCTACTCTACTCATCTACTCGGAAAACAAAGAACCAGCTAACTGTAGTTGAATAATAACATTCATCTGAACGTTGGCAGACTACGACTGAGTGATAATGGCGATTTCGTCGAGAAAACCAGAAATACCAGTTCAAACAAGACTTCATACCTTGTGAGCAGGTGGAAATGTGAAAAATGCTCACGCTTTCTGATCTTCTACTATGTTGTGAACATTTAAATATGAAAAATCTCAATGTTTTGACATGAAAATTATTTTCATTGATTGGGAAAACTGGCCACTGTGCGCAGCTGGTTTACGAGTAAATTCATTATTTATGCATAATTATTGATCATACAAATCATGTTGGAGGATGCGGATCGATTCTTCAAAAAAGTACAAAGCCAAGATGGAGGAAATCTTTAACAATGCCCGAACCCAGATTCAGCAGTAAGCTACGGCATCGTTGGGAGGAATGAGGACAAAATTATTGCGAGCGAAGCAAAAACACGGAGTGCCGTTCAACCAAGCGAAGCAGGTTTTTCGCTGTTCGCGTTATCTGTTGGCAAAGACTCGACACCTATCTTGTGATTGTTCGCGTTCGAATCACGTCCTGGGATTGAACTCAAATCTCAAGGCACCGACAAAACACAGATCAAATTTACACAGAGTTAGAGTCTGCAGTGAGGCGAGCAACGAATAACGGTCGTCATAACGACCATGAATGCTTGTATTAACGGCTATTTGTTTACCATTTCCGACTCGTCGAGTGTCGCACTCTTCATAGAGATAAAAAGAAACAGATTTCTCGATGCGACAGCGCGGTTATTTCTACGAACACATTCGTAGATAATTACGCGTGGGAATGCGAAAACCATCTTCGAGAGACATTACATATTTATAGAGGCGTTTAGAATGCAGCCCTCAGCAAAATATACGAATAAATCTGTGGGATAATAAACGATTATTGTTTATGTGATATAGGATCACCCAATAACTAATACATATTATATAGAACCCGTTTCTACTATTGAGACATTTGCAATATACATATCTGAAAATCCAATTACATAAATCTTATCGGTTTGACAAATATCATTGTTATGGGGATGCAATTCGAATACTTTGGATTCGGAACCCATTTATTGCATTGAGTTATTTACAACACACATTTATAGATGTGAGAATAATAAAATGAATGGACTATGATAGGATCGATATTCTGAGGCTTACAAAATTATTATTACATAAGATTTAGAGAGTGGCATCCAGTTCCTATAGCTCCTCTACTAAACAGTTTGAATTTGATGAAATGATGTAATTTTTCTTCCAAATAAAGAAAAATTGTGTCCTTACTATCAAAACGCATCTTTTAATTTCTACTTTTAACCGGCTTATTATTCATTTATCAGTATGTAGCAATCCGTTATTCGTGGGAAAAATTAAACTAAATAACCGTCTGAATTTTTAAGGAATTTTCAGGGATTGTGCGGTTTAACCCTCACAGTCCCCAATCCTACAGTTTGTAGGACCTTCGGATAAAAAACACTATAGAAAAACATACACACGCTAATTAATCCGCACAACCTCTGAAAATTTTATAAAAATCACACAGTGATTTAATTACATTAAAGTTGTTCGCCTGAACTTTCGCAGAAAGCTCAAGAAACATCGATTTTTCAGATCATGCTCTGAATTTGCTCAAAAATAGAGGGTAGTTGACGAAGAATCTGACAATTTAAACGCGTCTCATGAATTTAAACGCGATCGGACTAAATAGGGCCACTGAGCATGGTCAGATGTAAAATCCATTCACAATGTCGCACACTATTGTTACATCACAGCCCAAACTATTCGCTCAATTTTGATAAAAAGGCCCTAACTAGTCCTATTTTGAGGTGCGAGTGAACCAAGCACTATCAGACCACCAAAAAACACACATTTATTTATGAGTCTAACTACTCTACATTTCAATTTTTTTAAACTTCACAACAGAACGGTCGATTTTTGCATTTTACGAGTCCTGAAAAGTGGAACATGATATTTGCAGAGACTAATTTTTTGCTATTTAACCAGAGATTCATCATTGACAAAAATAAAACTATTGTAAAAATACACATTTGATCACGGATAACTTTAATCCACCACTGAGTTACAACATTATGATGACAGCTCATCAATAATAAATTTTACACTTTTGCATTTATGCAGCACAATCATGTTATTCAGTTAGAAATATGATTTGACTCTCAGGAACAGAATATTCTGCATGCATTTATCTCAGACAAACAGGAAAGTGAAAGGAAGAAAATAATAAGATGTTGGGAAATATGTAGTTCTCGCCTTCACTTTTAATGGTTTTCGCAGACCTTGTGTGAAGGCATAAGGCGATGATGGGCAATGTGATGAATGACGCATACAATAAGGTGATATTTATCACTCTTCTGCAGAAAAAAACGTGGTAAACCAATCATTCTGGCTGAGTTATACGTCTTCGGGGAGCTTTTGACACTCGATCGGACGAGATAATGTATGTGTTACTCGTTTCTGATGTGCAAAGGCGTTGGTTTGAGCTCCAGGGATATACCCGAAGCGAGCACCAACTTTTACCGCAAGGCGCTTTGCACACAAAAGCCCCTTTTCGCTTCTCCTGCCAAGTTTCGTCGAGTTGTTTCGTCAGTACCTACCCAGAATATGCCCCGGCGGAATGAACCGATGGCAACAGCGATTCTGTCCGTGGTTATACAAGAACAACGAGGTTTCCAGCGGGGAGCCTTCCAGAGACAAAACTCGATCTCATTCCCTGCTGACCCTGTGGTTACAGGGCATGAGTCCCCCAGGGTTAACATTTGTAGGCTACATAATGATAGGACAAAATATAGCTGCTTACACAGCTGTATATTTTCGACTTGCCTTGTTACATTTTCAGTTTTCACTCCATAGCACAATTCACATTACTAATTTAGTCCACAAACTTATTGACATACAGATTTGTTCAAAACCTTTCAAACATTCACTTCTTATCACCGGTTCTATACACGCGGTATTCATGCCGACAGTGCCATGGATCCTATCAGTATTAGTGTTCATGTTCCATGGGTTACAGGCGCATCTAAGATGCTCTAGGCTCATTTCCATAATGATCCATGAATGTCGATTATTTATGCATTTACCTTCTCCATGTATTTTCGTTATTTATTGCATTTTCTTTATTGTTAATCGGTTCTTTACATTTGAAAAAATTAATCTAGTAGTTATAAAAATGTTCTTATTATTATTGAACAAATTAATTTCAAGTGACGGTGGGGGTTTGGTGTTTTATTGTGCTCCGTGTCCAGCTGTGACGTCACTCCCGCCATCCTGCTACCAGCTGCTTGGGATTTTTTCATATTCTACTACCGAACTACCTGTTGAAGTTGAACACCATCTTGCCTCTTTTCTTTACCTCTTGTGGCTTTCAATCATATTAGTTTTTTCAAAACCCAGTTTGCTCCCAAGCTTGAACGTTTTCCTTGTGACGTTGCGCATTAGTTTGACTTGAGCTTCTCACGATTTTAGAACATCTACTCCGTTTTGGCGGATCGAGTGATCGCATTTTGGAGGAGCTGCTGGCACCTGGAGGTGACGACTGGGTTCGGCGCCACGTGCTTCTCGCCGGCACCTTGAGGAGGAAGGCACTACACATTTCAAGCAATGCTTTTGATTACTTGATTGACTGATAAAGCTTCATCCCAGTTGTAAGTACTTGTTTAGGTACCTAAGTACTTGCCTATTATCACTACCAACATATAATTGCCTCTATCTACCTACTGCAGCCTTTTCTATTACTGAAGTCATCCATTGCCGCAAACCTACGGACATACCACGTCTTCAATCTACCAATTCAAAGACATTGAGTACAAGCTAATTATATCAACCAATTATATCAATACAAATTTATAAGTATTGTACTTAATATTAACAAGTACTACTTCATTTCATTCTCGGGTGGCCACTCGATAGGAAGCTATGCTAGTACCTACTAGTAGTACCACACTAACTATTTCTCATTCTGTTTCAGTGAGGAATAAAATTAATCACCCCACTGGCCAAAACAGCGAATCTTGGAATGTTAAATCAAATCATTGGATAATCAGTTCAAGTGATCAGTAGCTTTCGCTACAAGGAATGGGTAGAAGACTTCTGAGTATTAGAACAAAGATTTACGAATAAATCAGACTTGCAACCCCTCCATAAGTAGTAAAGAATAGCAATCGACCTGGAAAAATGTTATAAGGCTTATTCCATACAGCCAAATAGCTGCATTTAGGATCCTGCTGATCGTAAGTACGCATCATAGGTATAACAGAAAAAATTATGAACGTCTGTATTGAACTGAATACGATTTGGCATAGGCCAAATGTCATACAGAATCACGGGTTTAGCCTCTTTAAATTACTTAGCTGGTGACTGTGAACACGGCAATTTAAATTATTATGAATTCAATGTAAGCAGAATTTGATTCAACGGTATATACAACGTTTTAGCATTTGCTAGATGCTATTCAGAATCGGAGGTTTCAGTTCACTCTGCTATTTTTGTCGTGAGTGATGTGAAAACTGTGAATTAAAGTACTGCAACTGCATTATAAGCAGAATTTGATTTAACGGCATATTCGCTTTATATTATTGAAATGAACTTGCCAGACCTTGGGACAATATATCGTTATGGCATATCGTTCGCTAATTAACAAATCCTACTCCTATCACCACCACTCCACACCACGCCCAAACCCCCGCAAAAACACCACGCAGAACGCAATTTTCGGGAGCAACAATTGGTGGTTCCCGAAAATGGAGGGCTGCGGGGGGGGGGGGGGGGGGTATGTTACAGCTATGGGAAACTGTTAGGGTGATCCGTTCAATGGAACGGCGTGCCCGCTGGTACCCCCAACGTGCGGGTCCGCTTGCTCTTAATCGTTGTTCAACCTTCAGAACGGTGAGTCTACCTCTCTCTTCCACTTGCGTTAATAGCAATTAATATTATATAAACTCCCATTGTTTACACTAATACCTAATCCATTGCTATTCCGCATACCTATCTCTTCCCTGCGGTATTTCTTTCATCTTTAAAAGAAGTGACTATAAGAAACTAATCAACCGACAGGCTAGATAGAAAAACCCCCCTGATTACCTTTCTTTTGGGGCGACATAAAGAAAAGCGTAATAAATTATCCCAGTGATTGAAATCTTGTTCTGATTATTTCACCTGAGCAACAAAATTACATCGAAAGATTGAAATATACTATAGAAGTCCAAGAATTTTGATCAAGATAATCGGTAGATTGTCACAATCAGCATAGGATACGATACGGAATGGGAGGGTTTCTGCTCTTAGTGCTGATGTTCTGGCTCAGCCCAAACATTTAATATAACTTGAGCAGAATTGGATTCCTCGCCATAAATCACACTTCCATATTAACCGTTTCTGATTATACTAATAGGTAATATAATTGTTCAGCAAAACCATGATTGTTTTCCCTTCTTTAGAGCAAACGGGTAGCGCAAGATCTAGCCCCTCTATCTCTCTTCTATCCCTCAACTCAAACTCCTTCCAACGTCCCTCACGACACCCCCCCCCCCCCTCCCATCACCACGTCACATTCATCACCCGTTTAATTACGGAGCTTTCAAACTAAACCTCCCAGGTCACTAACGAGGCTGCGACTGGTTTGAGAAAAGACCTCCACGACCTCAGCTCTCATTGTGGACTTCCTGGAACTCGCGGGGCGACCTCTAGTGCAGACTGGAGCGGAAAGCACATTTCCACGGTCTCAAAACAATACTGGATTAGAAAACCCAATTTTAGCACTCTCGATCATGTACAGCATTCGCAATTTGAATTACACTTTCCTCAAATTGAATTAAATCACTCGCGACGAAGTTCTGGAAACCCATTACAAAACGGAAGTTAGTGAAAAACGTTGTCTATTTCCACGAAAAATAAAGAGTTACAATGTTAAATCGATTTCGACGGTTAGGCCATCATCAGTAATAAACAATAACTGGTAAATCTTTAATATAATCTGGTAAATGTTTAAATGAGGATATACCTCAATATATTTCACCACTGATAGGTCCATTTCTGTAAAGCTTGGAATTATCCCTTTACACTGTTGAAACCATATTTAGTTATTTCCCCCTTTCACTTCATCTGATTAGCTATAATCCCCTTTCACTTTGTATGCACTTAATTGGTTGTACCTCCTGCCCCTTTCCTTTCTCTCGACCAATGGGATTCAATCTCCCTTCACCTGTCACTATATAAGCTGTGTCCTTTCTAATGTGTCTTCAGTTATTGTTTGTTACTGATGATGGCCTAACCGTCGAAATCGATTTAACATTGTAACTCTTTATTTTTCGTGGAAATAGACAACTTTTTCACTAACTTCCATTTTTTTTTTTTTTTTTTTTCTTCCTCAAATTGAATTAGATTTCCGCAAAATGAATTGAACTTTTTGCAAATTGAATTAAACTTTTCGCTTATTGAATTAAACTTTCCTCAGAATTAAACCTTGGGCAAATCTGTTATTTTAGTCAACACAAAATGTACGTCTTCAACAAAATGTATATATTGTAATCACAAATCGAGCAAATGATGGAACGAGCACAAGAAGTGTAGATTTAAACATAATCCAGCACCTCATGAAGTTAATCTCTAGGTAAACTATTTATTTATTAATAACAAAACTGAACCTGTAACGCATACTTCTATAGTTGACAATTCATAGACATTAGTAAGAAGACTTATAAAAGCAAAAGTTAATGGAGAGGTCGTCCAAGAGCAGCGCTGAAACATATCCATCACGTAATTTGCGCTGTCTTGTGGAGT
This sequence comes from Adelphocoris suturalis, assembly GCA_030762985.1. Lineage (NCBI taxonomy): Eukaryota > Metazoa > Arthropoda > Insecta > Hemiptera > Miridae > Adelphocoris > Adelphocoris suturalis. Next base: position 88,073,292 of record CM061044.1, read on the forward strand.
GATGGGGAGTAGGTACCTACCAAGCAACAGAGAGGGATCAATGTTCTTTTCTTATTGTTAATGTTGGTTTAATTTAATTTGCGGAAAGTTTAATTCAATTTGCAAAAAATTTAATTCAATTTGTGAAAAGTTTGATTCATTTTGCGGAAATTTTAATTCAATTTGTGGAATGTTTAATTCAATTTGTGGAATGTTTAATTCAATTCGCGAAAGGTTTAATTCAAAGTGCGAATGCTATATTGGTATTATACTAGCGTTCGGGCTTCCTCGTGTCAACATTCAAATCTCTGTGTCTAGAACAAGAGCGCACGTTATTTTTCGCAGCTTTTCAGGACGAAAAAAACTTTCAAAACTCACTTTTTCAGATTTTTTTTTCAGTTGGTTGATAACATACGCCGTTTAACGTCTCATTTCCAGCATACGTCTCTTACTTTGACTGCATTTTACTGCAATCTACAGGTAGTTTACGATACCAAAACCGCTTCCTTCTCTTTCGTCATATTCAACATACAGCCTTCTTCTAGAAATCCATTCAAATGATTAACAGACCATTAGACGTGGTCAAATATACAAGAAATGGAAGAAAAATGTTCACCGAAAGTTTACATATTTCGGCTATGCGATCAGTCGACTTTAGTAACTCAGTCGTTTTGGTTTATTATTTTTAATAATGAACCTTTGTAATCGACCAAGAAAAATTACAATAGAAAATACCATATTAAGTAAACAAACCTTGAAATGCAAAAGATGATTTTACGATGTAGGAAGACTCGGGAGTGAAAAGTTAGCTGCAGAAAACTTTTGCGATAAATTGAGTTTTCCACAGTGCTGGACGATTTCTGTGGTTCAGAAACTGAGGAAGTTACACCTCTCTTGATTGTACTTGCAATTCTGAACAAAATTGTTACATCCAAAATATAATTGTGACCGAAAATGTATAAGACGTATGAGCACACTTTCAAAAATTAATTATTTCGCAATGGCACCTATCTACAGACGCCTATTGCAAATTATCATTCTACACCGTTCGAAGATGAACCCACAAAGCTCAAAGAGGAAAGGCTCTAGCTACATCGTTTTCGGATTCCAAAACAATTTTTTATTAAATCGAATCTACCTGATGAGATGGCAATTTTTCTCCTTGGACAGAAGAAGTGTCGCAAAAGGAGCACAAAACTTGTTACATCAGATTGTAATGGTTGACTACGCAATGTCGTTAAACCAACAACCTCCTCGCACAATACTACGTTACGATTGATAAGGTTTACTACCAACGGACTCGCTGAATGTTTATCGACTTACAGAACTACACTCGCCATCAAAACCGACTAGCACCTTGAAACAATTTTTTCGTTTGATCTTATAATATTAAACACCGCGTGTTATAAATTAAACACCGACTTATTGAGAAAGAATTTAAAAATCTTCGATTTCTGTAAATTTCATCATTGTACACACAAATAGTGATTGGGGGTATACCCTATACATAGCAGGTGTTGGAGTTGATTAAATTAGTATTGTAGTAATTAAGGACTAAATACAGTTTTACTGGCATTGATTATATTTACAATTTGCATTATTTATTTACAATTATTTATTTGTTGGGGGGAACTAGGGCTTTTAATGCAAAAATGTTGGCTTCTCTATGGATTCTACAAAGAAGTTTCTGGTAATTAGGGTGTTGTTAATGTAGTAGGCTTGAAAAGAATGTGGAATGGCTGCTTAGATCTGAAGTTGAACAGTTGAATTAAAAATTGTTAATTGATAAGATTAATCGTGGCACTTGTGGAATGTGCAATTCCTAATGTACATTTACAGAGCATATTATATTATTATAATATGATGAGCATTGCTGAAAGTGATGGTCTTATGCCAGTAGATAGCGAAACAAGTAGATCAGTGCTCACGAAGTGAAGCACATGATAGCATATTTTCTTGTAAGGAGATTCGCGTGAAATAGACGCTTCCTGCGTTGAATAGAAGACTTTGGAGCTCACTCAGATGATCGATGACCACTCAGTCGTTTTCAGCATTATCCTTTCAGCCTCCCTCTCAAATTTCAGCTTCCTGCGTCGAATAGGAGACAACATGGCTTTAGTACACACCGCTGATCAATGACCACCCATGCTGTAGCGGCCCCTGATACATCTTTATCCTCGTCATGTTACCGATTACATCCATTCCAAGTTTCATCAAAATCGGACATCGGGAAGGGGCATTTGGAACGATTTTAAGAAGACACGAATACATATATAAATACATACGGACAAAGTGAACACAATAGCTCATTCTTCCTTTTTTTGAAGACAATGCGCTAAAAATCAATGCATTTTATAAAAGTAAGGTAGGCGGAAGTAAGGAGGAAAATCCAGAAATGAGGCCACAACATCATGTGTCTGGAGCAGAGATGGCAGCCCTAAATCTAAACCAATCGAGCGACCTCGCCCATTCATCTCTAACCCCGCGGAATCAAGTGTGAAAGGTCAGACCTCTGTTGGTGGATGTACCGTGAAGGGAGGACGGAAGTGACTAAAATGTTATTCGTCAATGAATGAGCTCAGTGAGGAGGCGATGACGGTGTCAAACTCAGAAGAGAAGAGAAGGGAGGACATGAGAAAAGGAACCGTCTCTCAAAGGAACTCGCCTTGGGGGAAGTCGGCTTCACGGGCGGAGCCCTGAAGAAGAAAAAAAAGCTCGAGTTGAAAGAACCTGACGCACGGCGGAACTTGGATGCAGGCAGCACAAAGTTCAAGATCCGCACTACTATTCCCACTGGTCTATATCGAGAGGTACTGGCAAGGTTGAAATAATTCTCTGACATCTCTCATTCTCTGACAATTACATCGAAATCGGATGAAAACAGTGGAAATTAAGGTCGTTACAAGGATTTCATATAGGCGCATGAGCAGTAGTTATTAATGATACAATCATGTTGAAATTGATATGGGATGATCAAATCGTCATCACCCAACTATCATCCAAATTTGAACGAGATCGGACGACTAGGGCGTGAAAAAATGGAGCATAATGGAATTTATGTTTGCGCATGCGCAGAGTGAAGTATTGATTTGGCAACAATGAAACTGATAGGGGACCGTCTACCCCCTAGCCCGCACATTCCCTGAAAATTTCATCCAGATCGGATGAAAACTGTGGAAAATAAGCTTGTTACAAGTATTTATATTGGCCCATGCGCAGTAGTTATTAATGATACAATCGTGTTGAAATTGATAAAGATGATCAAATTGTCATCCCCAAACTCTCATCCGAATTCGAGCGAGATCGGATACGACAAGGGCATAAGAAAATGATACTTGGGAGAATTTACGTTTGCGCATGCGCAGATTGAGGTATGAGGTAATGAGTCAAGAACGATGAAACTGATAGGGGACCGTCTAACCCCTAGGCCGCACATCCCCTGAAAATTTCATCCAAATCGAATGAAAACTGTGGGAAATAAGCTTGTAGTTAACAAGCGTGCAGTAGTTAACATAATAGGGTTGGATAAATCGAGAGCTTTCGAACTAATGGTCAACGAATTTTGTGGGATGAAAAATGACGAAGTACCATTTCCCTAGTAACGACTTGGTTGTAAGCGGAAATCATCAGAAATTGATGCAATAAATTTTTGTTTCGTTTTCGGTTGGAGATGCAAAGACTAAAACACATTCTGAGTTAAAATAAAATAAAAAAATGGATCATGTTTCATGCCTAGGAAATTCCAGCTTCATAGGTTGGATAGCAAAGAAATACTCTCCCCAGCTCACTCATACAATAATATAAATTAAATTATTTCAAATTAGGTAATTATCTGATAGTCACTCCTCCACATGTTATTAACTAACATGACAAAATGTGAGCATAAAAATAACCTCTCTCAGCTGATCATTCTTCTCTTGATGAAGTTAATAGAATTTGGCCGTGAGCCTCTCCCCCTCCAGAACTGCTGGTTATGAATGAACACGCTGATTAGGTTATTGGGGTGCTTAACTCTCCTGCTCAAGTTATGAAGATGAAATCAGACGAGCATTCTGTAAAATTAGTCTCGGAATGAATGACGGGGCAATCATACCGGTCAGTGACTTCAACTTCTGATAATTTAACTCAAAAAACCGTATCGAACACATTTTCATGTGAAATAATCCAACATCATTGCACTTTGAGATTTAGAAAACAATGACTACGATTTATTGTACATCAAATTTATTTATATATTTTTACAACTAAACCCGTGTTAAATTAAAAAGAATACAGATCAACCTGAATCGAGTAAATCTTCCAATCAAACATTTTCCCAAAGAAGCTACTCAACTAACTGGACTTGTTTGATTGATTGTAGAAGAGTTAAGCGGTGTTTTGGTATGTTTTGCGACTATGAAAGTATTTTATATAAGGGATCCATGTAATGCGTCAACCCGCGGCGCATTATAAGCGTATTTGTCTTGTCAAGCAAGCTGTAATTAGTGCCAAAAGAAAGCCAATGTGAAATTATCCCATCACCCTCACCAATTGAGTAATCGACTGTCAAATGTGATTATCGGTTTCGAATAAACAGTAGGAATAAAACTCTTCAAGGCTGCTTTAATAAGTTCATCGCACTACTAATTAGAGCTAGTCCACTAGAATTAGTTATCGATACAGAGATAATCATTACTGAACAGTAACTCAAAAATGTATCCCTATTTTCATAAATTGTGTTTCCAATCTATTACAAGCTAGCTAAAATCCAGCAGCGTTGGATTATTGAGAGGCCTATGAAAATTCGATTCTTCGCCTAAAATTTATTTTCTAATTTACTACCAAAGTAGCCCTAAAACCTAATCAGCGATCAACAAACTTCTTCGTAGTTGGTAACTAGGTAAACGTCACCGTTACATTACCGTACTGTCTCTCATGTGGATCTATACTACGGACTCTACAATCTCTGATAATCATAACGAAAGGTTATGATTATCCAATCCTGGCCAATGCTATTGACCAGCTATTTGGCAACTCAACGCCAATCCAACTAATCGGTGCCATTATTCTTCAAGCGGATTTTAAGTAAACATTACTTTTCGCTCCTAATTATTCCAAAGAACGACGTTTATTTTGAAAATTGTGGAGTAAACGCAACAATAAACGAGTTCGTACGAGAAAAAGAGCGTATAAGTGAATTTGTATAGTTTTATGTTACATTATCCGAAATTTGAGCCCTTTGAGGGCAACATTTTGTTAACCACCTACAATATGGCAAATAAACTCGTACTAATTGATATTCTACGACTCAAAACAAATATTGAATTTTTAGCAATTTTTCAGTTTTTTTTTAAATCGATTTTTCAGAAAATATTTTGATAAAATTCGAGTACATTTGTCTGCTTTTTCTTGCTTGCTTTCTTTCTTTCTTTCTTGAGACAAAATTTCAGATCGATTTTTAACCCACTTCCCGATATCCAATCGATCTGAAATTTTACACACGAGTTCATGCTGGCGTACATTTTAATCTATCAAATTTTCGCGAAGAAAAAGTTGGTTATACTATAAATTTTCGAAAATTTGAAATTTAATATGGGACACCTTACAAGTGTTGTGTATTGTAGGGAGGAGGAGTGAGGGAGGAGGAGGATGAGGAGGAGGAGGGAGGAGGAGGAGGATGAGGGAGGAGGAGGAGGGAGGAGGAGGAGTGAGGGAGGAGGAGGAGGAGGAGTGAGGGAGGAGGAGGAGGAGGGAGGAGAAGGATACTATTGAACGTCTGCATAAAATGACAACGAATCCAGGGTCAATAAAATATTAAATGATTTTCCTTGTCAATTTAATTTAAGTTATTATCAATGTGATTTTGAAACAATGTGATTTTGTTTCAATTTACTGTTGCCAAGAAACTACCAAATATTGAAACAACAATAAAATTAACCGAGAACATGAGAAAAAGAAAGAGTTACATTAAAAACTTGTTTTTATGGGTTCCTTTTTTCTTCATAAACTTTATAGTCTCCTTGTTCGTTGTTAATTAACTTTTCATAACTAAAATTTTGCTAAAAAAAATACACATAAATTTAAGGATATTTAGCCGTTTTAGGCCATTAGTCGTGATTTTTCAGCAGATTTTTCGTAATGTGGCCAATTTAATGCACTCAGAAACTGGTGGCCAATGAACTCATCCTTTCATTTGGAAAGCTTGATTTTTTGGCGCAAGAACAGAATTTTTATCTCAATCCATATATATATATATGAAAAAGCGGTAATCTCTTAGGATTCGTCTTCGTGCCTCAAAACGGATTTCGATTAAGAATTTTTTTTATTTTAATTTTAGCCTTAAATTTATTTGAGCTAAAAAACTGGATAGATTTTCTTATCAAGAATATATTGTGTGATGACTGTCATGTAAGATGACTGTGTGGGTGGTTTTTGGGGGGGGTCTCCTTGAGAAATCGCGGAAAGCGAGACTCCGGGTCTCGTTCCTTTGGAATTGCCAAGTGAGAGTTGTGAGTCATAATGCAAAGCTTTTTTGAATATGAAACGAAGGCGATTCGTCTGAGCCAACTGGCTGCATCATTCCATGACAGCCATTCGTATGTGTCGCCCAACAACCCAAAAGAAGACCCTGAGTTTCTAAGAGCACGTCGAGGTTAAGTTGGGATCTCAAAAATACAGTCTGAAGACGTGGGAAAAAAGATTGGAGGTCTTGCACAAGGTCATTTAGATAATTTTCATTTCTTAAAATCAACACTATCCCAAGCTTAACTGCATTCCACGACTGCATATCCCAAAAGGAGTGGCTGTATTTTACACCAGGAAAATAAATCTAGTTATTTGAAGTGATGCGCATATCCTTGAGCTTCAACGATATTTACGACAGTCCGCCATAAACGTCGTTTGTAAATATGATCAGAAAAAACATACTGACATTGAGCGTGACTTGCCAGTCTTCAAGCGTGCGATTGGCAGGAGAAATGTGATCGGGAAACGCAAATTTACAACTATGACAAAATGGCAGTGCAATAAGAAGATGCATTTGAACAGCGGGAGGCATTTCTCATACAGCATCCCAAGTAGTGGAGAGAAGTTGAAGGAGCAGTGAACTCGGGGTCTCCTCAATGATGATCTTATCTGTCACGTAACCGGAATTATGCTTCTTTGTTCCTCGGCAATGCTGTTGGTTACGCTCTTACGCCTATTTTCTAACCTGATATCGCGCTTTCTTGTTCCTATTTGGCAAAGAATGAGGGATACATCATTGAAATGCATTGTATAACCGTCAGCAGTCGCTGTTTTACATCGATCACAAATTCCGATAAACCGATCGTGAAGCAATAGGAAAATCATGGAATAACATATTACCCTATTTGCATTTGTAGGAATTCCACTTTTTTTAACTTAAAGTTCATAATCAATGACAACTTTCAAAGTCCTCTAACCAATATGGATACATCGGTTGAAACATTTTAATAACGAGGTGAATGAAAAAGACACTAATTGTCATGTTGACGGTTAATTTGAACAATGCGGATGTAATTGAAAGAGCAATAGCTGAATCTGTACTAAATATGCTATTCAAGTGAATCATTTCCATCATTCCACTTTTTTTTTCACTCTTCCTGAAATACATCTCTTACATTGAGCTACTTTTGTACACTATGTTCTATTTTCTACGTTCTAATTTATGGTAAATTATTTTTTCTAATTCATATTTTGCTATAAAAGATCATGATGATTATGGGCATTAAAAGATCTTTTCGGCACTTTTTGAAATTCCTGCACGTTCTAGTTCACAAAAAGTACTGGTCCTTGAACTCATCAAATTGGGGAAAAAATTACTGCCTACGCATGTACAAATATCAAACGTAATACGTTAAATCCTGGCAACATAACTTCAAATATCTACTCTCTTTTTTGATGAATATGTCCAGGAATTGAGAAGGTTAATCCCTAGGTGATCATCTGCCACTGTAACGGGCTTTGAAGGTGGTCACTAAGAATGTGTAACCTTCTTTGTTCTTGACACGCACATATACAATTTTTTATTTTTTTTTTTTTTAATTTGAGTGTTTTAAGACTCTAGTGTTAATTCCGTTCCAGTACGAGCATCAAAGAAGGCCTCTGCGCCTGGGCAATACGTGGTTTTATCAGTATTACATCTGAGAATTGGATTTTACTGTTTTTAATAGCAAAAATCCAACGATCTATTCGATTTCAAATAGGCTGAAGTGCCCAATGTGGTCTTCGATAGATTGGTGTATACATGCGGTCCAATTCGTTTAAACAGCAATGTAAATGATCAAATTATTTACATTACTGAATTGGGTTCACTTCGAGTTCAATTATTATTTACTCCTTCGAGTGGACTCATTTTCTATGAGGAGAGAGATCGGCCTGGGTAGGTTATCAACTAGATTATAAACAATCTTATACCAGGCAACGTCCAGGAATCCATTAGAGAGGACGTAAAGACTCCGGCCATGAACTGATGTTCTACTGGGATGACATACATATCGCTCTTCCTAGGAGCGAAGAAAAGAAAACCAGTAGCCGCCCGGGAGGGACCTGCCGAACTAGAGTTGACCCGCATTCGATTAGGCACCAGGAAGCGCTTCTTGCGCAAGCCCAGTCTAAGGCCCGGCCGAAAGTTTCTCCGGTATTTGTCAGAACAGAACAGATCCTTCTGTCCCGATCGAGGGGGATCCTTTACGCAACGGAAAAAGAAATACGAAACGTGATAAGGTGAAACTGATGAAGCTTACCCACCTGGGCTTACTAACAGAAAGCTCATAAGTTACCGAATAATCATACATAAAGGCTAAGCCGATACAATGGCTTACTCATTAAAGTCCCTCCTGGAGTGGAAGGGGCCAGGAAAGCTCTCGGGTCGAATAAACAGCCTTCAGTAGGGAAGAAACGAAATGAGAGTCAAATTATAGGTTCCTACTGGGTAGTGGGTAATCCCTCTAGATGCCGTAGAACAACACAGGGGAATGCTATGTTTCAAGATGAAAGGCACACATCGTGAAGACGTAACGTATACTTGGTGAGGTGAGAATAAAATGAATTAGGGCCAACAGGTTCAAAATATACGGGAGAATCAGAACTAATGGAACTGCATCTTTTAGTTTCAATCCGATAGAAGTCATGAACTTGATAGCACTATTCAATCATCCAGGTAAGGAACACTGTAAAATTGGTCGATAAACGCTTTTAAATTTTTCAAGTATCAAAGCACTACAAGAAGATCATTTTTGGTCCGAATTTGCTGAAAAGTTTATGAATTGTCTCGAAGTGTATTTAGATAGATTCTTGTCACCAATAAAGGGGAAAATCTTCCGGTAGTTATGTCAGTTTGCCGCATACCTGTTTATTGTAGTTTAGGATAACTTGGTAAATAACCAGGTAAGCAAAATTTTGTCTCTTGGAAGTGAGTAACTTCTATTTATTTCTAACGAAGTATTCTGCAATAAACAGTTAACCGTCTCGCCAATATTGTCGCTTTTCTGTCATTTGCATGACTAAATATTGTCATTTGTGCAAAAAACAATTGTCGCTTACACTAATTTGTACTACGCAATGGTGCTTACCTTGTATTTGCAGAATTTTAAAACTGAGATACAGTAATTGTTGCATCCGTTTTCCTTGAATAGTTTGGTTAGAACGTAATATAGGGCGTTGGGATTGTAAGAGAACTATGACTATGCCAAAAACTGAATTTCGAATATCTTGTCACTTAGTTGATGATTCCACTGTCCATACTCTGGAAGCCATACTCAGAATTCTTCTTTTCGTACTCTACTGGGGTATGAAAGCTTGATGTTGGAAAACTACACCAAATCAAAATTTCCACTTAATTTTCTGTATCACAGGTTTGTTAAAAATTATGTTTGAGAAAAATGGGCTCCTGACTTTTTATTCAACTAGAAAAAGTTTGGATAAATTAATAGAAGTAGAAAATAAATTAGGTAATACTCAATGTCTGAAGGTGATAGATTCTAAGAATCGCTGAGAAAGTCTTCTTGAACTATTAAACTAAAACCAACAAAGGAAGCACTAACGAATTCCCACGTAACGAACAAACAAAAGCCAGTTGACAAACCGTATTGGTTCTGGGCAGGCTGGGAATATCAACGCCGTTTGACTCACATGGTATTAGTCATAGTGGGGGAGACCCGACAGAGTTATCGGGATCGGATCCCCTAACCCTGGAGATTTGACCAGTTTTTTAATCCATCAAGGAAAAGATCTCTTCGAGAGCTTTCCAAAAAGGTGCAATATCATAGGTATCGATAGATTGTATGTCGAAAAACCAGTAGGTCAAAAGTCAAATTTCCTACGTCATGGAGGAAGTACATCGCCCGCCGTTCGTCAAAGGGTTAATCTCAGCATCACCAGACACAAATCTTCTTTTTTTGCCTAAACATTTAAGCTTGAAAATTGAAGTTTGTGGGTTTTCAAGGGTACTGAATCCAATCCTTAGATCATAAAAGTTCGGGCTAGCGGAAATTGCCTATTGCATGTCCCTACAATTATGTACGTTAGTCAAAGCTCGGACCTTTTAAAACGGTCTTGTTTGAACTGTTCGAAATGTTTGTAAGTCTATTCTGTTTTCATGCTATTAAATACATGTATTAGGTATTTGGGATCTGTTCTCAGGTGATGTTGTTGACCAAATAAATTTCCCCTTCAATCAGTTTTAATCAGTGCCGATATATTGTGCTAGTTAGTAAGGGATTGGAGATACATCGCAAATATCCATGCTGGATGTGAATACGTGAGGCCTGAGAATACATTTCCAAAATAGCTCTAATTGCAAAAAACTGTGAGTCAACACACATGTCAGAAAGTACGAATGTCTCACGGTTGAACTCATGTCACTCGTCTTGCGCCAACACGCTGCACGAATACAAAATTTGAACTCACAGCCTCAATGATACAGCCACTGATCTACCAGTCTATTCTCAAATAATTTGCAATACCTTCATATAACCTCACCTCAAAACGTTTGTAAGGAAAATTAGGATGTACATCTATTTCTCAGTAATACTCTTTAAAATAAAAAAATAAAAAAAAAAATAAAAAAAAAAAAAAAAAAAAAACGCTGCAAATTATTTCACAAAGGTTTATTATTTTTTCAATTGAGTTTGATCGTAGTCTTAGTTGGCTAGCGTACGTCATAAGGCCCGTCCAGACTCCTCGGCGTGTCCTATTTCGAGTTGCCATTATATACGCATGTTTATATTTCTCGATTTGAGCTCCTATCTATTCAAATAATAATTGCCTTAATAATATCATTATCTAAGTTCGTACGAAAAGTCGAGAGGATAAATGTTTTATTAAATATGCGTAGGAAAAGCATTGGTATTAACACACAAATATGACCTAGAAAAAACATATATTCATGCCTCGAAGGAACGCTGTACCCACCTCATGGTGCCGCGGTTTACTCGTATTATATGGGTATAACACGTAAAAGTAATAAATATCCATTCTCCTACACCCCTCTGCTACGCCCCTGGTCACTCCAGCCACCACAAGGTGCCGCGGCGCCTCCGCTCACTCCACCCCCCGCTCACCCACCTCACCACCCACCGTGACCCCCTGCCAAGCGTGCCAGGCGTGCGTCTAACACGTCTAACACTCAAAGCCTCGAAAAAGACACTTTTTCGCCCGTTTTTGGCCCATAGCATCTATGCGAGTAAAGCGATTGGGATGGTTAAACGTTAGGACCAACTAGACCCCAAATGGAGTCTATGTGCGAAAGAACGGGTTTTTAAGTAAATTCTTAGGCCTTTTATGGCCCGGACGGCGGACGGACATTTCAAATTTGGATTCTACGCACCTTGAAACGTAAAGTGACAAAGTTTGAGGGGGGGGGGGGGGGGTATAACAATTTTTTGCTACACGATCACATTGGCTTATTATTGGAAATAATAAACCAAAAGTAAAAAAAAAAAAAAAAATTGTTTACAACTATATTTATGGCAGAAAACTGGTTCTGAATAATATTTTGCGATTAAAAAAGAGATTTTCAATTTTTAACTTTTTTGGAGTTTATAGAGATATTTTAGTACACATTATGAAATTCAAGTACATTTTTTAGCATAATTTTGCACACAAATGTTCAATGTTCTACTTTAATAAAATTTATTTGAGCAATATTCTGCTAAAAATATATGAATTTAAAGATTTTAACCGTTTTCTGCTATTTTTAGTGATTTTTTTAAGCACTTTTTATGAAATTTGAACAATTTAATGTGCTAAAAAAATGCTGCCCAACGAACTCGTCCTTTTGTTTGGAGAGCTTCATTTTTCGGCGCAAGAACGGAATTTTTATCTTAATCCTAAGGAGAGTTATCGTCTGGAAGGATATATATATATATACATATATATATATATATATATATATATATATATAATATATATATATATATAAAATACATATGAAAAAATGTAATGATTGTATACATATGAAAAAATGTTAAACTCTAGGATTCGTTTCAGAATATCTCAAAGCGGATTTGAATGAAGAAAATTTTCAAAAATTTCGATTTTAGAATTTTTGAAGCCATTGCAATAGCTTCAAAAATTTTGATTTTAGGATTTTTGAAGCCATTGCAATAGCTTCATTTTCTACTAAAAGCGATTACAATTTCGTTTAAATACAGACTTCCACGAAGAAAATATTTGAAAATATATTTTTTCAAATATTGGAGTAATAAAAACCTCAATTTCTTTGCAAATCTCGCTGAAATTGAATCCACGGGTAATGCGAAAGGCAAACGCAACGGCATTGGTATTTTTAATCAAGACAACACACCTGATTGCCTTTTCGTTTAAAATGAACGGCGGATTCCTGAAGCCGAAGGAGTAGGAATGTCATCGGCGAGGGGAACCGTTGTTTTATTTTCACTCCCGACTTCTCTCGGGAGAACCCCAGGGGTCCGTCCTTGAGCGAAGTGGGCAGTGTGGCAACCTGCTGGCTGCGGTCAAACTGGGCCCACCTTCCTTTGTGTCTCCACCAAAATCCTCAATGCACTGTTCACGTATAATATGAACAAGATACTGAACGCAACTGGTAGGAAAGAGGAGGTTTAATAGGGGCCCGAATCGAAACAGAAAGCATTGTACTGAACGTACAAGAACTGGAGAAATTCCAAAGAGCAATACGGTTTTACCAGACTGGATGCTGATTCCTATAGCTACAACTTTTGACAACAGATGAAAAGAAGGGGGTATTGCATATAATTTCTCCACCAAAATCTTCAGTGCACTGTTCACATAAAAGCATCTTGAGCGCAACGGGTAAGAAAGACGACGATTGATTGGGGAGAAGTACAATTTGGAACAGAAAACTGAATGCTTGTACTGAAAATACAATGATTTTCCAAAATAACTACAGAATCCCACACAGTATTGGGAATGGATGCTTATTGTAAAGCTTGAGATACCAGGAGAAAATAATGTGAAATGTTTCCACTCAGTTGGCGAATTTTCGCCCCCATATTTCTTTGTGTGTCCATCTAAATCTCCAATGCACTGTTCACGTAAAATTTGACCACAATCTAGGGCACAACGGGTATGACGGGGAGAGTTACCAGAAGAAAATAAGAGGAAATTTTAGCGAAGTTTGGGATCTTCCTTTGAGTGTTCATCCAACTCTTTAATGTGCTTTTCAAGTATAAATAAACAAGATGTTGAGCAGAAAATGTATGAACGAAGAGGATTCAAAATCGGATCTGAAAGCTTTATACTGAATTTACAGAGATTTTCCGAAAGAACTCCCGCAGTGCAGCATGAAGTTTTATGGTACTGTATACCGACTGCTCTGTATAGCGATTGCTTGAAACACTAGAAGCAATGATGGGGATATCCTATCTCATTTAAAACTCATCAATCTCCTACATTAAACCATTCAATAAACTTTGATTCATCAAGAATACTGGATCGACACTCCTCAACAAATATGTCAAACGTATAGGTAAAATCAATAAAATGGGACGTAGTATATATTACGTCTCGAACGCCAGAACGGGCTAGTGTTTACCAACCTGTGGTAGATAAAGGTGGTAGAGAGTTAGATAAATGACTGGAGACCATAACTTTTTTTCTGGTTTGAATGGCACCCACATACCTGAGTCACCTTGGAAAACAATAGAGCATCATTCACATCCCCTAGAGCCATGGACCGATCCAAAAACAAAGTCTCGTCTCCTCTGAATCGTAGGAATCCCGAACAAGACAGACTGGTCTGAATAAAACTCTGAATTTTTCCACATTATTAACATCGGTATTATTATAGCAAACGTGAGTCGAATGAATATTCTGTATCTGATGTTCAATTCTCAATTATCTTCCTAAGTTGAACAACATCGGATCATTAGTTTTTGATAAATTGACGTTTCGAGGTGTCAATATTTGAGCATGCGCAGGAGGCTGCAATTGAATGGTAGGGCCTAACTTATATTGGAATTATTCAAACGTAAACTGTTATTCCAGAAAACTCAATATAGGAAAAAGTATGTAGAAATTGTACTTCTTTCTCTACCTAACAAATTCGAATGCAAAAAAAAAAAAAAAATAATAATAAATAAATAAATTTAAAAAAATAGATATATCTGATTTTTATTGAAGAATTTATTTTTCTATTAGTCTCATTACTTGAAGCAAGGGCTTCGATAACATTAACAAAAATATAGATTTTACTATAGCATAATCCTATATATTATGTTACTCTTCCGCGCAGTCAATAAACCATGTTTCCTAAATATAGTTTAGTAATTAGGAAAGAAAACTACTCTCCTAAAAGAATCACACCAGCCCACCAAGCAACACTATGAAATCTCCTCAGCTAGAACACCACGTACGATTGCCAACTAAGCCAGATTGGATAATACAGCAATTTTATCTGAATAATACAACGCAGGGGAAAATGAAGGTGAATCCGACAGTCGAGAACGCCGACCGACCAACTATAGACGCAAAGCGTTCTAACCTGTTCGCTTTAATGACGCTAATTTTAATGAGCCCGCAAATCGTCGGGTAAAGATAATTGAGGCGGGGAGTTTTGGAAAAAATGCCGGGGTTTAAATGACCTACCAAGGAGAACGAGTTGCCCGCAGGCAGAGCGCGTCTTGGGCCTACGTATTCCCGCTGGGAAGGGGGGGATACAGAGAAAACCAAATTATGAAAAATAAAATGATATCGAACCATCAAGACTGGGAGATCTCGACGTGAAAAGTTAATTTTTGCCCAACATTATAGCTAATGGGTTTGAGTGGTTCGGTGAGCTTCACTGATGAATCCAGATGAGATCAAATCTTCTACCAAATGAGTTAAACCTTTTGCCGCATGATTTAAAACCTTTTTGTTTAACTGGAATAACCTTTTCCCAGAACAATTAAGCCTTATTCCCAAAATAAATAGACATTCCCGAAAATTGCTGAACACAGTGAGGCTGTGCATTGACTAGATCTGCACTTTTGTATTTATCTGTTTATTTGTGACGCGATAAACGCCGCAATATGAAGGGTAGGCTCCTTATATGCAGAATTTGTTGTATAGTTTTGACGCCGATCCGATTGGAGGCAGTAGCACCAAAGCCGAAAACGTGGTGACAACGCCACAACATTTTTCGACTTTGCTATATCTCCAAAACTTACATAGATGTTTTTCTACGATTTTGATCTACCCAATACTTTAAAGAGAATCAAATTTCCTACAATTTAAACCCGTATGGGCTTTTTTGTTAGACGAATAGTTTCCCAGGTAAAGCCGTTTAAAGTTCACGGGATGGGAAAATTGATCGGCTTGTCAGTTTCTTGCTAATAATTTCTGAACTATTTGTTTTCCGAGATTTTTTTTTTCTTTTTCGGAACATAACGCCTAGGAAACCAATTTTCCTATAATTTGGTTCCCCTGATTTTTTCTTGTAGGACCAATACGTTCCGAGATACAGCCGATCTAAGTTGAAGGAAAAAATCCAAAATAGAAACAAGTTTTTTTAGGGTCATCAGAACACCTCCGCAGCTCATTATTACCACACAAAGTTAATAATACATATCAACTACTGCATGAGCATCACATCGGGATCCGCTCAGTAGTCCCACTAGTTAAATTTCTATGGACAGTGAACTCAAATTATAGTGAGATGGGGAGAACGTTTGGTTTGGGGCGGGGTGAAAGAGGATGAAATAAAATCTATTAATTTAACAAGAAAGGAGGGTCATGTTTCTAAATCACACCCTGCTACCAAGGGAGAAAATGGTATAGCTCTATGGGATGAACGATGAACCAATTATGCCAGCAACAGCCAGAGATAATACGAAAGAAGACAGCTGGCCTCGACGGCATTCAAGAATTTGCGATGAGAGAACTGATCCAATCTACCATAAACAAGAGAACGATGGTGTTGTAAACCTTGAGCGAAAACAGAACCTTCAATTTCTTTCAGTTCAAATGGAGTGTAGAAAATAAAGTGTTGAAGAACTTATTATCACATATTTGTGACCATTAAATGTTACACAGAAATTTAATGGGAAACGTCCATTTCATTATTATGTTGTAACAAGTATTCTATTTCGAACGGCCTTAACCTTTCGAAAACCGATTTTCTGCACTTAGCTTAATAAGAAAAAGGTAGTGATCGCGGAGGTTGCTTCGCAAAGCGTTGGGCTTTATAGGTAACCTTCGTGTTTTAAGACTCCGTGTAACTTTATAGCGACTACCGGTCACGAACGGCTTTTCAGAGACAATTCCACCTTTTTGTGGACTTGCCCTCTGGTTGTTGGGTGGGGAGCAAGAAGCCTCAGACCGAGGCCCACGGCTAGATGGCCCATCACATGTGCAACAGGTACTAACCTAGATAAAGTATAACCATATTTACTTCGCATTTCTACATAAAATTGGATGTATTGACATCGGAGACACTTGCCTTCTGAATTCGGCATTTGAAACCTCCTATTCGTGTAAAATGTACTTTATTACAGCTGAACTTCTCTTGACCAAGAAATTTTCTATTGCTTCCGAATTTACTGAGATAGCGAAGGCGGAAGAACTTTCAGGATTTAACAACAACTTTCACCAAAATCAAATTTCCCATGGGAATTTTACGTTTTAGACCTTTCTAAACAAGACCTGTGCGTCTGCAGATCCTTTTTACAAGCCTAATTACTACATTTCATTAGATTTAGATGAAATGTGTAAAATGTGCAAGTTGGCATGTAAATATACAGTTTCCGATCACTTTCATTGCTCACAAATCAATACTTCAATCTGCACAAGCGTTAACGAAAAATTCATCGAGCATAATTTTTTCACCACTTTTTTGATCGACCACCCTCAAGTTCGGAGCGTTATGATCATATTTCCAAACATAGCGGGGAACGCATTTTATTCGTCATTTTCCGCATTCTTTTGCTGATTTTCCGGGAAGACAACATCTTTCAGCGATTTTGACGGCACCATCGTGTACGAAACTTTGTCGCACATACGAAGGGCTCGCGTTCAAATTTCAATATAGCAGCGGAAGAAGATCTAGCGCTCGGCGAAAAAACGTGCATTAAAAGAGCTCCCACCCCCCTCCCGCCCACCAGCCCATGGTTTGGGTGGAATCAGAAAATTTCAAAATAGCCTATATTCTGAGCAGGTGATTTCCGGTCACGATAGAAAAAAAAACTCCCGTTCGACCATCAAAGCGACACATACTCACTCACAGAGTTTCATTCTTATAATATAATAGAGATAGAGATTCTCCATTTAAGAGGGAGCACATGGTGGCCTTACTTCCGTGGGCTTCGCACGTGCCCCCTCC
The DNA here is from genome assembly GCA_030762985.1 of Adelphocoris suturalis. Taxonomy (NCBI): domain Eukaryota; kingdom Metazoa; phylum Arthropoda; class Insecta; order Hemiptera; family Miridae; genus Adelphocoris; species Adelphocoris suturalis. The sequence goes on from CM061044.1 coordinate 88,091,068, forward strand.
CGATCAAGTCTGACTGAACATATGGCCGTACCAGGTACTTGTGTTGGCTGCTCAGATGACCATGTGGTCCCTCGTAAAAGTATAGAGTCTCAGGAGACAACCTCCAATGTTGTTATATTCACACTTCCTCCACCTTTTTATTGCAGCTCCCTCCGGGCCGAGCCCGACAATTGTCGTGGGCAGTAAAAGCCTCAAGTTTGGGGCGTTAGTATATTTTTACAAGCTGAGAGGAAAATGTTTTCTCGGAATACCATCAGTGTGTTCTTGTTGGTCGTCATGCCATAACTTTGCAATATCAACTACACATTCGTCACTTCCGAAATAGCAAAAATGTCAAAGAAATATTATGCAGTCGGCCTGACATAGTTTTCTTGAAGCTAAAAAGATAGGTGAGTACTATGCTTCCCAATAGGAGTAAATGTATTTTTGAAATCCAGAATAAATACCACTAATGGAAAAGATTCTGAACTCCATGAACAAAGAGAAATTCTAGTTCAGGGACATAAGATAAAGACAAAAATCAACCATCACACTACGCTAACTAAGCCAAACTACGAGTATCAATAGCCAGATAATATTATACGGGGCTATGCAACCACTAGAAGCAAAATTGTATTAATCTATTTTTGAAATGTATATCACACCATCACTTTCATTATTTAGAAAGTTAAATAAACCAAGTCCATGTGTACAAGCTGCAAAAACTCTTTCTAACAATAAGTACTCGTAATGATTCATAACAAATGAAATATTTTTATTTTATTTTATTGCATTTTTCTGGGAACTAAGATGAAAACTATGTGTACTATTCTCACTAATAAGAGTAATAAGAGAAACTTATATGAGTTTGTGAAAGTTAGAATGTATGCAACTGGTGAAAAGGATTCCGCAATCCTGGAATAGAGGGGAATTCCAGTTTAGGGATTGGGTTTCTATACTCGAAAGCAAAGGGCTGTGGAAAAATCAGCACGTACTATCCGCACTGAATCAACGGGCAATAAATAAGAAAGTTTCATATTTTTTGTTTTATAATTTTTTATCAGTTTTTTAATTTAAAGCACATTCTTTATGGGAAGATATATTATACCAAACAGGTCTTTCATTTGTGTACGGTAGACGCTAAGGATCTCTCAATATGTTGCTAGCATGTTTCATGGATTTAAAATCGGTAATGTACGAGTAGTAACCAAGTAAACAATAATAATAATGATGATTATTATTGTTACTATGATAATCACCTGCAGTATAGAGCAATGACAAAATAAAACAGTGATTACAATGGGTTTTTCGATTATTACCTAGTGGTTATGAGCAAAACTTCTAAAAGGGTGATACAATAACTTATAGAAGATGATAATGACAAAACAGTGGGTAGTTTGGCCAATAAATGGATAGGATGATTACCCGTAACGTAGTAGGGCAAAGGAGCTGAGGGGGGGGTGTCCCAACAGGAGGACAAGGGCTCTGACGTGATAGGGCAAATGAATTTCTAGAGCTGTAATAATGGTCAGATACCCATCATATGGCACCTTTTCGGAAAGATGTCGCTCAAAACAAAACTTTCTATCGAAATAACAAATAACCAGAAAATTCCCCATTGATAATCCAGTAAGATCTTGAAAAATTGCAATCTATGCTAAACAAAACCAGAGGAAGAGTTGAAACCCAGCGCGTCGGGTTCGGGGTTCGCGTATTCTTGATCAAGCTGTATCTCGGAAGATCAAAAAAGCGTCGGTCAGCAAAGATGGATTGAAATGCCAAAAGCTTCATACCTCAGAACTCTCCAATAAGTACATGATGTGCCAGAAACAAGGAGAAATATCGAATACGATGCGCTATTAAGCTTTTTAATGCGTTTTTGAGCTCTAAGAAAAGTTTGAAAAGTTTTTCCATTTTTGGCCGAGTGACACATAATTTTAAAGATTTTTAGTGCTGAAAACGATAGCGAAACCAGAATTGCGACATCTCGGATCAGAGCTGATGAACCTTGAAGAAGCGCGATTTTTTCTAAAGATAGGTACTGACGGATAGGTAATATGTTTTTCGGCAAAAAATGGAAGAAAAAAATTATTGAAGTACCCAATACTCTTCCCTTTAGGTAGTCCAAAAACTTTTGGATTTTTTTTCTGATTTTTATATGTTGAAAACTCAGTATTTGGCACCCCCAAAACGCTCTCCCAGTTTCACTTCGATATCTCGAAAATTGTGGAAAAAAGTGGGGGAGGGGTTACTTTTGGGACACCCTGTATACGGCCCAAGGAAATCTGGCAACCAGTGCATCAAATTTTGGTTTACTTCAGCCTACGAAATGTTCCCTAATCGCTCTCCAGCTAATGGAAAAACCTTGTATAATACCGACTAACCGTCAAAGTGCAAGAAGTAATTGCGCTGTGGAGCATTGTTAGAGACTATTTGATTGATGAAGGTGAAAATTCAGACTGTTATAAAAGCCAATAACTTAGATGCCTTCACAAATCTCACGAATTAACGATATCCACACATTTAGACGCAGGTAAGCCCACCTACCCACTTCACGCTCTAATGGTTCTTCATCTAGCATTTTTGGTGTTTCTTTACAGGTCCGTTCACACACAGTGCGTTACTCCCAGGCCACCATTAAATTACTCATTCAAGGTCAGAATCAAAAGTGAACGAATCATGTAGGTACGTAATCGAAAAAAAAACCTGATGAATGAATACATACCTAATCTGCGAAAAGAAGTTCAACACAATGAACGAAAACTGATTTCTCCACCTAGAATAATAAGGTAAGTCCCACGGCTGAATAATTGACCACGTGGGATCTGAAAGTGAATTCTAGAGAAGAGCGCCTCCGTATTTAACCGAGAAAAAAGACTGTTAACGAAGGAGTTGATAGGCTCGCTGAAAAACGGAGGACGATCGATTTCGCGCCCCCGAAAGAGAAAAAAAAAACCTTTTCGGAGAGGAAAGTTCTACAAGAAGAAGCGATGTACGTGTTTTGGGGTTTCTCAAAGGTTTTTACCACGGCCTTCTGAAGGAGTCTTGCGTAGGAAAAAACACCCCTGACTTAGTACGGATGAGAGGGCGGGTAATGGGAACGTGATTATGGGAAGGCCTTCCGAAAAGAGTTTAGGGGTACAGAAAACCCGGTAAAGGCTTATTTCGAGAAACAGCCGACAATGGTCGGCAGGTTCACTGACCAGAACGTCTTAATGGCTCCAGAGTCCTCCGAAGTGGTGTGCACTTCGCCGGAAAAACGTAATATTTACTGAAAACATAATCGCCGTTGTTGTACAATTCAAAGCGTTGCTTTAGGAGTTGATGAGTTTTTTCTTAGTTGATGTCACAAGAAGCTATCGCAAACCAGTTGAGCTAAAAAGAACCGCTGCATCGGTGTGCACTGCAAAAACTACTGCGACGGCCTGAATGCATATATATAGGGTGTCCAACGGAAAGGAGACACCCCCCCTTCATTTCCCCTGAATTCAGCAGCCTAAAAAATTAGGACCAACGCATTTCTTCATAATTCTTTAGGTAGGTCTCCAGAAAAATACTTACGCGAACGCCACTTGCGCCAGAAGTGGCACAAATGACAAACGTTGTTTTATCAAATAGGGACCCCCAGTTTTTATTGCTGATTCTAATTCTACGTAAATTTTCATGAAGAAATTACCCATCACTCAATTTCTTAAGTGCGCGTAAAAGGGCGCAATTCCGCTCCAACATGTGAAATACATTCTATGCTAAAAAAAAAAAAAATTATAAATTTAACGAGTTTTGGCCGTTTTTAGTGATTTTTTGAAATTTGATCAATTTAATGTGCTCAAAAATTGTTGGCCAACAAACTCATCCTTCCGTTTGGAAAGCTTGATTTTTTGGCGCAAGAACGGGATTTTTATCTCAATCCTAAGGAGAGTTATCGTCTGGAACGATATATATATATATATATATATATATATATATATATATATATATATATACCTATATAATGACTAATGTTCTTGACCACTCAGTATTAAATTTTCGTATTTAGGTTCTTGAGGGTTGGTCTGTCCAAACCCTCAAGAACCTAAATACGAAAATTTATATATATATGAAAAAGCGCAAACTTCAGGAATCGTTTCAGAATGCCCCAAAACGAATTTCAACGGAGAAAATTTCCAAAAATTTTGATTTTAAAATCTTCCAAGCCATTGCAATAGCTTCATTTTCTACGAAAACTCGCTAAAAAGAATCCTGTTATCGGAGGGTAAGGATTCAGTCAAGAGTGTACATTCAGCCCGCAGGATATACTGCAATATTTGTCATCTTTCATTTCCTTTAGTAATAAATTATAACTGACTCTTAATAATAGAAGATTATTATGATCTTGACTATACGATGAGCCATAGAACTTCAGAACTTCATTCCCAAGGGGTTAGTTAAATATCATTATAAGTTTACGATTCGGAAATATTAAGGAAATGCTGCATATTATTGCACAGAGGTTTATTATTCCTGTATTAGATAGCTCTTCCACGCAGAACACAATATTGACTATTATCATTGTTCAAAATCAATCATACATAATCTAAATTTAATTGCAAAGGTGTAGACACCTACTGAGGAGTCATTAATTAAATTAAATAAAACAAATACAATTGGCTAGTCCTTTTGTATATTATAGCAACAGCAGACCTGACAACTGAAAATTATTAATAAGGTAAAACATATCACCTACCTACGATTTACAAGACCATCTATAGGTGACAGAAGTTACAATAAACTCGACTTCGCAAAGTGAGAATTCCACTGAAATTGTATCAGCTGATGAGATCGTCGTAGGTTTCAAGACGATTTCTACTATGTTTCACCAGAAGCGATTCACTCTCATGTTGGTTTCTTTTTTCCTGTCAATGTTCTAACAAAACTTCAATGTTCTAAACGGATAAACACAGCTACCCGGGAGGCATTCGATTCTTTGGGACGGTATCTTTAAATTACAACCAAAAAAACATTAGTTACCTACAGCAACCTTGAAAGTTTTCGAGATCTATTTTTACTAATATTGGAGCTTTTGTATACTATCCTTTAAGGTTGATCAAATGTGATACCGATGTTACCGGCCAATGTTAAATTGTTTAGCCAAATTTCATAAAGTTGGGTCTAATAGTTTCGGGTAAACTTTTTTCTTCTTTTTCGATTTTGGTTTATAATAACGAAAATAATAATTCAATAATGAAATGACTTTTGCAATCGACCAAGAAACAAAATTGTTTAACCCCCATCAAAATTTGTTGGATCAAGCTCCAAAATGCGTAGAATCTAAAAATTGAAAGAAAGAAAAAAAATGCCGTCTGTCCTCCGTCTAGAGCTTTTCTCAAGAACTACTGGACCAAAGTTTATGGATTTTGGCTCAAAAATCATACATCGGCCAGGGATGTGCTAAAATGTGATAAAGGGCAGTAATTAAGGGCTGAAATATAAAGAATCAAAATCTCAAAAACTTTAAAAGTTTTTTTTTTTTTTTTTTTGAAGGGGTCTCATTTATAGACACCATCCCAAAGAATCGGATGAAACCACCCGGGGCAATGTACGTTCATCCGTTTGCTCTCCCTATAACTAGAACTTTGGCAGGAAAAAATAAAAAAAAGTTCCAGTTTTATTGCCTGATCGTATGCCCGAATACCCGTAAATTATATAACTTTACATTGCCATGAAATGTGAGCACTTAAAGTTCAAACAAATAGCCAACTACACTTTATGGCAACAAAATTCGTTCTGAATTATATTTCATTTCGTTCTGAATAATAGTTTATTTGTTATGCTCAATTTTAAGTGTGTGTTGTTGGGGAGATCTGCAAGTGTTACCATTCGATTCAGCGTGAAAAATTACGTAGAAACCGGCCGCAAACTTGCATTTTCATAGAGGGTAATTTTTCACGAAAACCCTCGTTTTCATTGAAAAAAAAACCATGTTTTTCAACATTAAAGCATAATTTTTTTCTCTTCTAATTAGCAAAGTAAAAATAAAATTGACACCGTTGGAATGCTGAGATTTTGAGAAAGGGTTTCCCGTGCACAATAGTGAGTATCAAGAGCAAAAAGTAAAATTCTGAGAAATTTTCAAAATTTGCTTTTTGGCCTTTTTTGCGTATCAAGTCGGCTCCTAAAAAATATTGGTTCGGCTTCAGGTTGATAGGAAATTTAACACTCTTTCCAACTTCCTTTTTTTTTAGTTTATGGCTCATGGGAGAGTTAAGGCCGTTTTAATGTCATAAGGTACAAAACGCGAAAAAGTCTTAAAAATGGAATCATTGGAAAACAGATCGTTTAAACGACATCTCTAAAAGGAACTTTAGATAAGCAATACGCTCTAAAATCGATCCTTGAAGATTCGTTCGCCTTAAACCGAACATCCTGTATAAAACATAACGAAAAGACAAATAAGTTTGACTAATGTTTTCTAAGGAAAGATGAATTTAAAACCTACAAAATGCGTAGGCATGTGACATTGAATGTTCAAATATTGTTATTTTAGAAAACTCATACCTCATTGTATTGACTAGAATTTAGGACACACGAACCAACCAGAATGTGAGTAGGTCACGGACTGTGCTTGTCGCTATTTACGTTTTTCACGAGGAATAAGGGTGCAACAGGAGGACAAGATAATGTTTTCGTCAAAGAAAAGACGAGATAACGTGAAGAAACAGCCTGCTTCCCGTATCTTTATGGTTTTATGAATTGGGGCTAATTTGATAAGAGTACCTACCTAATCACATTTCAACAATGGGGAGACAAAAAGTAACACGTTATACGTGAAATGCGCGAAAAGGAGAAGAGTTCTCACACATTGTCTTGATCTACGAGTCAAGCTTAGGTTATCACACGAAGAAAAACTTTATTAATAGAATACAAATTCAGGAAATAGGTACTCACATCAAGCGGCGAAGGGACGTGGTAATTTGGTGAAGTATTTTTGGGATCGAAGTTACGAAAAAATAAGTTATGGAAAATTGGTAGTATCATTAATTAATTATTATGTAAGATGGGTACATGTCTTCCTCTTAGACGTTTACATGCTACCAGTAGATGAACTAGCAACACGACCGTAATTTCGAAATAATTGAAGGAGACAATACTGTTCAGCACACATTCTACATTCACATTTTTTCAAATTCTTCTCAAGACTATGGTAGGTATGTTTTCGGCCTGGAGATGAATAGAACCAAATGTATGACGCCATAGAGTAAACAAACAGCAAATTATTACGCGAAGGTTTACTATTTTTCCAGGTAGATAATCTTCTGATTATTTAGATGACGGTTGATTAGAAACGTAATAGCAAAACGAATCAAACTATAAAACGCTTGTTTGAAATAATTTTGATCAGTAACTGTGGTGCACTTAATTTTGCTAAGCTTCCAGAAAAATCTGTTTTCTGAATCTCAGGGAGAGAGAGCAGAAATTCTTTCGTAAAGTCTATTTTTACTATTTTTGTCTCTACCAGATCTGGATAGAAGTAAGGGTGAGTCCATCTACTACCTACTGTTCATCAGTTTCATAGCTACCCCTCGAGTATTTTTCTGTATTGAAGTGAACTGTTTTAGGACAAAGAAAGATAAACCAATATGTAAGGTGCGTATCGTTCTATATCTCGGTAGTGGTTGATAGATACGGTGGGCCTAGAAGGTCTGATGGATGAAATGTTACGATCTTTTATCGGTCGCGTGTTTTCTTGCCACTAGAACCAGGTGGTTCTGCATTATCCTAATTTGAACAATCTTGGGGTTCCATTATGTAATTCAACCAGCCAGTTTCAAGCAAAAATTCACTTTTTCGAAGTTTTGAAGAAGAATGCTATTATTGTGCTTCAATTAGCAACCAAGGTACATATTATTGTGATGTTCTTCTGCACAAATTCCACCTTGAAGATAAACTACTCTTGTAGAAGAATACACCTTTGTGGCGAAACTTTTTATTATTTACAGTGCTTAGTCTTAAAAAAAAAGTCACACATCTCGTTGTGGACTAGATTTCATTCCTCGTGTTTGCGATTGATATGATGAGTCAACAGAGAGTTGAGAGATCAGTAGAGGGTGAATACGGTCAACTAGATTGAGAAGGATGCGAAGAGGTACCTACATACCTATATCTACATTTGTCACAGGGATCTATGTTCCCATAAATATCCAGTTCCAGGGATTCATTGAGTCCATTCAGCGTTTCAAGGAAGGATTATGCTGGTATTGTGGACCTCCATTTACCAATCATCGGAATGGGTTCTGAAGTATTTTTGTACACATTTAGCTTTTAAGAAAAGCAACTTCGGAAAAAGAAAATGTCATTGGAGGACAAACCTATTGAGTGTAAAGCCTTAGGACAAAAGAAGCTACACATGTGGGATGGATTTCGTTTTCTCGGCAGGGGTTGTTTGAATAGGTGGCGATGAAGTTCGGGTTGAGTTTGAAGAGTACAAACCCAGTTGTTTGATAGTTGTGCGAACATATCTTACACTTCTATAATATTTTCCGAAGGATCATTCTTAGGCTTGATTGTGCCAGCCAGTTCCAAAGGAAGATTCTGTTCTTCAAGAGTTTTTAGGACGATCATTACTACCGACTATAATATAATATGAAGTTCATTAACACAAATTTCACTTCGTAAAGAGAAATTTTCGCCAATATAGGTACACATCTACAGATCCCATGTAAATGTAATAAATCTTATACATACAGTCATGAATTATGGGGAAACAGGGAGGCAGGCTTCACACTACTTTCCCAACATTGACCTAAAACTCAAAGTTTGTGGGTTCTTAATGATTACACGCTGAACAGTGCATCTAGATATTTTATTATTCTAGAAGGTAGGTACATCGCGCGTGTCACAGCTCGTTTTAATGTACCGTCCACGTCACAGTCTACCAAGTTGTACATCACTATTACATCACCTATTAATTTTTCCGTTAACTGAAGTTACCTTATTGAATAGTCTTGTTCATTCGTTGATAAATGCTGATGTATACAAAATCTATATTTGTTTAGTAAGTACCTATACTATCCACCGCTTGACCAGTTTATATTAAAACCCAACATGTGCATGCTCGTGGCAAATAAACTACCAACATGGTTAATATTTAGTGCATCAAAAAGTTGGATGACGCGGATGGAGGATATTTATATTGGGTACATTACAGCCCTCGAAATAAGAAGATAACATGTAGCCACATTTCATTAAAATCTCATGACCAGATAAACGAAAACTTGAAAAAAAAAAGAAAAAAATTCCAAGACTGCACTTTTATGAGAAAATTCTTCTACCAACCTTTTAACGATTCCTATACGTAGGTAATTTTTGTTCGGGAATTGAGCATTGATCGAGCAATATTAGGTTATGGTCAACCGAGCTAGAGAAAGAAGAAGAAATCGAACATTTTTGAAGTATGAAAATCCTTAACTACTCCTAAAAGTAGGAACCTATACCCATAGAAACAAAATTGTTCTAATTTTTATACATTTGTTACAGTTATCGCTAGAAGCTGAAAGTCCATTTTCTAGAAATCGTATAACATTATTGTGCGCAAGCCTTGATAACGTTAAATAGCTTACATACCTACTAATTTCATGTACCTACACTATAGTAAATACAGTTAGCGCATGGGGCCGTTGGGTGGCAATATGCCACGGCGCAACTTCATAAATAAAGAGACTCACACCCTTAACTTTTTTGCACAAATGTGCTCTCTTCGGAATAATCCTTTCATAATAGTAATACTTGACTTTTTTTGGAGAAAGAACGGATTTTGATCTCAATTTCAAAATTATATATCGTCTAGAAGGACATATATCTATATAAATAATAGGAATAACAGGTAATGTATAAATTAATATTGTTAGATACATAGGAAAATGTCAAAATTGAAGGTTCAAACGAAAGAACTTATTTATCTGAAGAATTAGAACCTTCAGGGCTGATTTTTTGGCAATGCTTCACCCTTGAGTAACAAAACTCAATCCTGCAACAGTAAGTTGTTGTTTGGATTCTCTTTATCAACTGCAGACTAAGTGGCTGGCAGAAACATATATATGTGAAATTCCCAGAAAACTTTCTGTCGAGCCGACGACAGAACTTTCCCTATGCCCTTCGGAGGGTTAGGAAAGTAATCATTTAAAGGTTTTCCGGGAGGACAGATGAAAGGCAGAAATAAAGTGGCGAGTGACCGCTGGGAAATGGAACAGCGGTCTGGATGCCGGCATACCTACCTGTTGCACCTGAGACCTCCTCCCGGCTAACCTAAACGTCCGATATTATCGGTTAGTGCAGTGCGATTTACCTGAAATGCAGTGTATCCAAGGTGGCTGGCGTTGATGAACTGATGGCACAAAAAAGAATCGATTTCGGCAGACACTTGTCACAAAAATTTTAGGCGCCGAAATAAAAAACCAATTTCAAAAATCGATCATTCAGAAGGAATCTTGGGAAATTGACTACATCAATGATACGGAGGGGGATGACCCTTCGAGGAAACGGAAACCGAGACGATGCGACGTCTCCACAACGCCGGCCAGGTGCTAACTGGTCGGGGAAAGAATGCAACTCGAACGTAATTCCCGCGTGAGCCGCTTGGCGTCGCTGCCGGCGCATAAGGTACGTCGCCGTATGCGGGTGGGGGAGCTGAGAACGCAGGCCAGAGAGGAGACTTGGCAATCCTTCCGATTCGCCATAGGTTGATTTTTTTTTGTTTTTGTTTTATTTCTTTCACACACCCACGCTTGAGCAGTTCTGCAGCAACAGAGTTTATGCGTTTATTACAATTTTTATTTCCCTGGGTCGCGGGTTATCTGGGTCGTAATGAAACAAAGAAATGAGTTTTTTGATGATGTGGGTGCAGCAACTGCAAGATAGAACATCTGCTTTCGTATTTACCTTCATGGGTGCCATTGACATTTTTCTGTGTGAAACCATGAAAACCACCTTTTGACATCCTCCATGTCAAACTTCATGTACTTTGGCACCCGGGGAAATTCATACATTTTGGGGCAAAACGTAACGAGCGAGACAAAAAATCGTCACGAATTGACTTAGGTACCCCATGAATAAAGCCTATGAAAATACAAACGATTGTTTTTATTTTGAGCTGAGCACATCTTTGGATGTCCTCTATCTATGACTATCCTCTATCTATGACTGGTGTCCTCTATCTGCTAACCTCAAAACACGAGTTCAATTGGAAATAAATGATTAATCAATCAATCAATTCAAAATTGAAGATAGACTTTTAGAACGCTTTCTGGGCTCTTCCTCATGACTTTCCCCTTTTATCCATAAGAAAATTGGATTGAATCTTTATTGAATCTAAATTGTTATTGTGATTAATGGTTTTGATTTGTACCCATCACAATTAACAGGGTGCAAACTGATAATTTGAATTTCCGCGCTTCGACGTTGTACAGTACCTACTGCATGTCACACATGCACTGGAACAAACGAAATGCAACCGTTCGACTATATGGGATGATTTAAGATGATAATTTGAGAAAACCTTCGCACACATTCGTCTTAATGATTCATAGCAGCATCCTTGTAGCAGCTGCAGCAGATTTATTTAAAAACATGTTGTTTACAGAAAGATGTTGCTGTTGAAGAGGTATTAGGGGAGTAGCCGGTCAGTTCCAAGGTAGGTAGGTACCTACCTATTTTCTTTCAACAAGTTTCAATTAATAATCCACAGTTCAGTTCTGACAAACCGGCACCTATCGAAGCTATTCAATGTATTTATTTTATTTATTTTTAATTTTATTTATTTTATTCATTTATTTATTTATTTTATTTTTATTTATTTATTTTATTATTATTTTTTTTTTTTTTGAACGGTTACCTAAATACTTGGAGGAAAGGTAGAAAATAGTGTTTGAAGTAAGCAACTGCTGCTTACTTGAGCGTCATCAAGAAACGTATATTATAACTTTATTGTAAGATCTTTTGCATCGTACGTAGAAGGATCTTCTGTATTGTCTGTATATACGGAAGATTCATTATAACGTGTCCATGGACAAGGATAAAGTTTCTTGGTGGTTACGGACACGCCTAGACTGTAAGCAAATAAATGATTTTTATCGAAACAGCTGTATTCAACCATTTGTTACTAGAATCTCGAGGTTTAGGATAGGTATATAAATTATATTTTGCTTCCGTGTCTACCATTAGGAAGTAGAAACATTTTTTTCAATTTTGGGAGATTACTTTTTTTATTCTTTTCAAAAATCAAATTTTTCACTCGCATTTCACGTAATAGACCATTCTGATTTCTGAACTACTTTCGTTTCGTGTCTGTCTGTGTATGTATTCGCATATCCTTACAAAGCGTGCTAATAACTTTTACGGTTTTCATCCGATTTTTATGGGAATCTGCGAGTTAGGCTGTAAATGGTCCTTTTAAAGTTTCAATACTCACAAATTAATAAATTATTCTGTGCGAGCGCAAACGTAAAAACTATCAAGCATAATTTTTTCACGTTCTAGTCGTCTGACCTGGTTCAAATTTGGAGGATAGTAAGGAAAAGCCGAGTTGATCATCTCATCATTTTCATCCATATTAGTGGCTGAAGCGCATACGCGATTGTGACGTCTTTCCAAAACTCATAACTTTTACAGTTTCAATTTGAATTTTGATTTTCTGATCGTTTCTTTAATAGCTCCTGCGCATGCGCGAATCTTAAATCTTTGTAAGAGCATGACTACTAAAGTTCGCTCATGATTTCTGGGATTGAATGGCTCATTTTCAAGATCACCTATTTAAAATTGCAATGATCTATACTTTCATGTAACGGATACGAGGAAGCTATGTAGGTTCATATTAGATGTAAGTTATGCGCCTGTGCAACACACGGTTCTTTGAGTGGTTTTCCGTTACATTTTTGGTGTCAGTGAAAGATAGGAAAGTGGTGAATTTAATAATTTAATAAAAATTAGGTATCAAAATCGGTCTATAAGGGAGTTTGGCAACGTTTACCAGAAACCTCACAAATCAAAACTAGGTAAACTTCACCAATCTTTATAGATTATCAAAATTTTCAAAATCAGTAGGTATAGCCCTATAAACTCGAAGAAAATATAGTACGAGGTAGTAGGCAGTACCAAGGCGCTGTGAATCTAGTTAAAAAAGCAGTAACTGAAGGACCTATTGAAGGCCACGGAGAAATACATTCGGAATCAATACCTATCACTAATCATTGAAACGTTTCACCGTCTGAGGGGCTGTATTAGAAAAAACAAAATATTTCGAAAGAAAGAATGAGGCAGTGACGAAACGACTAAGACGATTTTTTTCCCTTCGGGAACCTGTAATTTGACTCAAAGTCGAGAGTCAATAGAGCACGCAGTCTTTTCGGATTGGATGGATGAACTTATTCTATAACGACGCCATTGCGAAACTCGGACGTATACCAACATTTTGGGTTTATCGGTACCGACCAATTTCTACAAGGACCCACAGTTATAGCTCTTACATAACACAAACGGAGAGAAGAAGGCAGTGAAGAAATAATATCCGGGCGCGTTGTTAACACTCATTACTTTTTTCGGGCTTTTGTTTAAGTTTGGTTCCAGTTCGGTTTTAAAATGAGCCTAACCGGGCCGGTTTAGGGTTGGCAGTGAACCTGCTGAACCTGTATGGGCGCGAAAGGTCTGTGCTCGCACCCGTTGCAGACTCGCAAAACATGACTACTAAATCACTACAAAATTCGCTCTCTTGCATCCGCAGAAATTTCGATTAACGATTTTAAAAAAGTTTAGTTTTTGCGAGTTGTCGAAAAAAATAAAGTATTGCAATTGCTCAACAAAAAAAAGTTTACTATGGAACATGCTTTGTTCAACCATAGCCCCCCCCCCCCCCTCCCCGCGGGGATCAACTGACAGAAAAATTATTTCCAGTTCACCCTAGGAAGTTGAAATTCGATAGGGAGCCTCTCTCGATGAATGAAATGAAAGGTTCCATCTTGATCAGCTGAATGAGGCAAATTATCTCCTTTTCCGAGGACGTTTGAAATTTGACGCCTCTCTGGGACATCAAGAACTAATGATGTTCTCCAATCTGATCAGATCAGAGTGGGATAATTATCTTCTGTTCTCCTAAGAAGTTGAAATTTGACAAAAATGCTACTGGGACAACGAAATGCGAAAGAAATTTTGATCAGAGGAGCGAGCAAGTACTCCAAACTGCAGGCCCGTATCAAGAAACGACGTCGCAAAGGCATTTGATACTGTAAGCTCTTTTGCCAGACCGTTGTTCTTCGAGGTGACAGGGCACTGTGCATTTAATTATGTTGCCTGTCTGTACCACGAAGTTGTGACAGTAATCGAGTCAGAGGGTGAGATGTCAGGGGATGTTGTCACTCCCTGTCCACCTGGCCATGAATATGGCCTTGGGTAAGCTGCTGACTGAGCGTTTGACCTCACTCCTGGGGCGCGAGAAGGCGCATTGACTTTTGCTGATGATGTCATCCTGCTCACTGAAACCTGTGCGGGCTTGCAGATCGCCCTCAGTGTCTTTGCTGAGTAGCAGCCAGGTGGGGTTTGGTGGTCAACCCAGATCAGTGTGGGTCCATCTTTTTGGCATTGTTAGATCGCCAGCACAATGTGAAGGTTGTGGATGAGGTGTGCTTTGCCATAGGACAGTTTCCCTTCCCCGCCTGATCTGTGCTGGTGGTACCTTGGGTTTGGCCACCATTGCTGCAAGCCTTGTAGACTTTGGTGGAATAATGGCTTGTGTGACCAGAGCTCCATTGAAACCACCAAAGAAACTACTCCTCCTTTACACGCCCTTACGGCCAAGCTAGTAGATGGGTTAGTTTTAGCAGGCTTACTGAAGGCAGTTAGATAGCGAAGATTCCACTGCTATCTCATGTTAGCTAGAATCCTCACATGGTGCCTCAAGTGCCAAGGGGCCGGTGGGCTTGGAATTGTCTCGCTTTCAGCCAACATGCCATCTTCATTCCACCAGCAGTTGCTCACTCTTATTGGCTCGAAGGGAGATTGCCCCAACCGCTCCGCTACTAACCACGACTTCTTCAAACAGCAGTTGTTGTGGAGCTACCAACCAACACCAACTGCTCCAAAACCCAGCTCATCTACTGAGCTCACAGCTGCACTGCATGAATGGTGGACGTTAAAGAACTCTGGCAGTTCTCTGAATCTCTCATTTCTTCCTAATGGGTAGAGGAAGCTTCAGAGAGCATTGGGTCCTGTGACTATCTGTTTTCATGCCATCTGGATGACTACATTAGCCACCTCTGTGAGGTGTTCTGGGGGTAGACATCGGACATTCACCCATGTGCCTTGGCTGTCGGGGTTGAACTGAGTACTTGTGTCAAGAGGTGTTTTTATTTAGCTTTGTCGTTTTTAAGTACTGGTGTTCCCCTTCCGTATTTGAAGGAAGTTTTGTAAAACTATGTGCGCGCAGAAGAAAGTAATGCTTGTTACAATGTTTTCACACCCATGGGCGAGCAGCAGCTATACAAATGATACGATCTTGATGAAATTCATACGATATAATTATAAATCGTCTTTTTCTACTACCCTTTGGATTTGAGCGAGATCGGACGACTAAACCGTGCGAAAGTGATGCTTGGTGGATTGGTTAGCGCATGCGTAAAGGGAAGTATTGAACTGTATTAAGCAATGCAACTGGGAGGAGACGGTCTATCTGCAGCATAACTTGCAAAGTCCCGGAAAATTTCATCAAAATATGATGAAAAACGTACCTAGTAATTACAGACACATAAACACACACACAGACTTAGATGGCGCAATTGAAGGGCTATCCAACACAGAATGATAAACTTTTCTATAATTAGCAGTTTTTTTATCTGCCATTCTCTCTGGCACTAAGTGAGTAATGTGGAATCATTCAGGTTGATGATCCGCTGTACATTCCATCGCTGGATACATAATTTAACATAATTCAGCTTCAGTAGAGAAAACAAAAAAGGAATGTATCATCCGTCCATTTATTGTGAATGCTCATGCTGATTATAAAACGGAAAAAAACCATCTCCTGTCGAGGCGAAGAGCCACCAATTAAAGAAGTGAAATTTAAATAACAATGGGTTGCGTGTCAATTTTGGGAGGAGTGCCGAATAATAATTTTGCTTCTTCACTGCCAGCTTTGAATTCTTGCGGGAAGAGAAACATTTTGTTTTTTTAGACTCCTAAAAATTGAAATTTCCTCTTGCTTTTCGAGTTTGACTGGCTTCTAAACAATTTCAAATTTGTGAAAATTGTTAACCAAATATGGAAGATTCGATTTTTAAAGATTAAAATGCAATTGTTTCCTTTTCTTCGAAAAATCGCTAAAAATTACCTTTATGTATGTCACGTAAATAACGATAGATAACAGTGTGCAATAATTAATTCCTCACATAATTATATGAAATATTGGCCCTTCACAGCTGACCCGTCTGATGTGCTCTTTTAATTGCATTCCCTCGCAACTAAACACATTTCATGTCGGCTAAACCTGCGATAGCTTCTCCGACAATCTACTTTTTGTACTTTTGCTTCCTCACTGCTACCGAAGGCAGGGAAGCTTTGTGTTCGTACGCTCGAAAAAAATGTTGTCCTCCAAAATCAAAATTTCCTCTAGCTTTTTGCGTTTCGGAGCTTGCTGATCAATTTTGGTTCCGTGTGTCTGTGGTCTTGTCACACCCAAAACTATACCAAGTTTTAGTTCAATTTCGGTGACATTTTCAGGGATGGTGCGGATTAGCTCCTAGAAGGTCCCCTTTCACTTTCATTGCCGTTAGATCTACTTTAAACTGTACGCATGCGCAAACATGAATATCTTATAACGTCGATTTCTCATCATGCATTGATCCGATTTCGTTGAAACTTGAGGGATAGTTGGGTATATGTTCCAAGAAGATACCCTATGAATTAAATTGCAATTGGAGGAGTAATAACCATTGCATATAAAGATGGCTTAATTTGAAATTTTACTATACGTAGCAAAGATGTAGAGCAAAGCGATTCGACCAAAAAAACGATGAATTACCGAAAATAAGGGAATTAAGGACAATCGAAAATCAGGCTATTTTATTAAGGTACTATCCTCCCCCGTCTACACTTTTGCCCTTAAAAATCACCTGGCTGCTTCAATGTTGGTCTGATTCAGTTCTGCCGAACCCCATTTGATTTAGGGTTAAATAGTTTCCAAAGTTCATATCGAGCAATTTTTGCTCGGACAGTTTCCCATTAATGTACAAAGTAAATTAATGGCCGAATTTCGGAAAGCATAAAATTTAATCTTGAGTAGAATGAGCTTTGTCAGACTGAAGTCAGACCAATATTAATGCCACTAGGTGATTTTTAAGGGCAAACGTCCAGACGGGGAGAGGAGAGGACTGACCCAAAATTAGCACGTTTTTCAATTGTTTGTATTTAGCTCATTTTAATAGATAATTCAGTTTCGGGATCATTTTTTTCAATGCTCTACGGTTTGGCTTTGTATAAAAATTTCTGTATGTTTTAAATTATTAGCGAAAACCTTTAAAATGGGCAAATTAAGCCATCTTTATGAGGCCGCCATTTTGTATTCCACCAATTTCGAGATGGCAGACAAAGATTTTCTCACTTGGAACGGGCTACATTTTTAAAATACAATCTCAAACCTTCTCCCAAAGTGCTACCTATTTTCGGCCTTGGCTCCAGGATTAAGAAGGTCCCGTATAAATTTCTGTGAATTTCTTATAACGTCGATTTCTCATGATCTATCAGTCCAATTTCGTTCAAACTTGGGGGGTTGTTGGGTCCAGGATGGTGCTCTTTGAATTTTATTGCATTAGGTTGAACAATAACTAGGCATTGCGCTTGCGAAAAACTAATATTCGTTGACACTCCGAGAATAATGGACGGATTTTAATGAAAATGTCATTATTGTGCGGCTTAACTTCTAGACAATATGCGCATGCGCAAACAAATTATAACTCTATTTTGCATTCTAGCATGTATAAACATGTATTAACTACTGTATCGTATTGCATCCAATCATTTCGACTCGTACCCTGTTCTTCAACTAATTCTATTCCATGTTACAATATGTGAGGAAGCTATACTACCCACCCAACTAGGCAGACGTTTGTCATCATTGAATATGAGTGACTATTTCTAAGACTAGATCCCTTAAAATCGGTTATTAACCGAAAAAGTTAGCGGATTCGATGACAAATACGAGACCGAAATTGGTTTGTAAAGCTCTAAAAGGCGAATAACTGAAACACAAGATTAGATTATAGGGGGAAAAGTATACTAAGAAAGTAACGATCTGGTTGATTTGAAAGCTAAACATAAAATCACTACTTTATTAGATTATAATGAAGCTTTGATTCCGAATTTCATCTTTCAGTTTCCTACCCATTTCAGTTTATTACAGCAAAAATTTCGTAAATACACGTTGTGGTCTTACGTTTTCTCCATAAGCCATGAAGATATTTAAGATGGAATGTCAGCAAGGAAACACTGGATCTTATCTTTTATATCACCGCGGATCAAATATTTGAGACGACACCAGAAGAATAATAACCTCGTCATTTGCAAGGTGAGACCCCATTGTTCTTCACGCTGTTACCAACTACGGGTACTGCAATGGTTACAGCCCGAGGAATTTTCTCTCGATGATTACGCTCAGAAATATTCCATCACGATCATAAGAATTCCAGGGATGACATCATTCAGTAATATCAATGTTATACACAACCGGAAATACAGCAGTAAAATAACTTGGTGAATTTAATAATGACGCAGTGGCGTAGTTTGAGAAGGGACAAGGGTGGGCAGAGCCCCTCCATAAATCTTAGAGGTCCATGAATCATAGGCAGAAGTTCGTTGTATGGATACAATCCAAATTAATAATTTTACGCTTCTAACTTCAGTAGGTATCTAACACATCTAATTTATCGAAGAATGCAATTAGCATGATTATAAGAATCCGGTTTCTAGCAACTTTAGACGCTTTTAGAAATAATGAAACTCTTATGTTCGTTTGTGTTAAGGGCATAATTGACAATGGCGTGGAAATTGTACAGCCCCGCGGAGAGGAGTCAAATCACCTAATCAACAAAACGGAAATGTGGATACCCCAAACTGAAATCAAGTCGTTCCCCACTACTTTCTGGGGCTAGCTATGCGATTTTTCCCTAGAAAAATATCCATAGTTAAGTATCTACCAAAATTCCCCTACGAACTTCAACTACTCTTTTCACCTAATCATGCCTGTTCTCTCGATCAATTACGAGAGATGGAGGAGGTGGGCGGTTCAATGGATAAGGATGGATTCGCCTTACGGTATTCCCTGGCTGAATGTGGCGGGTGGTGGAGAGCCTACTAGTCCTAGGGGCGAGCGGATTGAGGCACTACATCGGTCGCTCTTGCATCCTGGCAGCAGGAATGACGCTGGGGGACGCTGACGTCAAGGCCCCGACTGTCCGGTTCAAAACCGGACACCTGAGGCCTGTTTCATAAAACAACATGTTACAAGTGTACAAGTTAACAAGTACAGGTCCTTGTGATGCACGGTAAACTAGATCAAGTGTTTCACCAAAACAATGAGTACAAGTGTAGAAAAGCTACACTTACTTGTAGAAGCTAAGTTTACAAGTGTAGCAGGAAAAAAAATGGTGGGTGGAGACAAAGGAAATGAACAACGTCATGTGGGATGCCAAAATTGAAGTTTTGTCAGTGAATCATAATGTAAAAACGGTGCTAAGAACACAGTAGGCTGTTTATCGTGCATGACTAGGTGTAATGATTGGAAGACAGACAAATTGTAAACTGAAAAGTGGAGAAAGTGTGTATTTTATATACTGATGGCTGGAATAATCGGATTTTTCTCTTCCGTTCAGCGGAAATAATCAGTTTCTCAAGTCTTAATGCTGTTAGGTTAAGAAAGTCAACTGTAACTTCGAAATGATCTTCACTTTGTTCTTCAATGATGGGGAGATCGTCAATCCGCGATCAGGAAAAATTGCACAGGGTCACATAGCATTTGAATCTTTCACGGGTCTCGGAAGACATCCCAAATCTCTTATTAAACTCAAAAATATCCACTAAATGAGCGTTTATTCGTGGTTAAAAAATCACAGCAGAAGATGATTCCCACATATTAAACACCGAAATAGTCAACTAACAATGCTGGAAAATGACAAGTTTACAGATGAATAGACGTAGGTTAAAAATCGGCTATTTTTTACGACTGTGACACAGTGACTTGTACAAAATGGTAGGCAAACACTGGTAAATTGTCCAAATTCGCCTGTACACTTGTTAATTTTCACTGTGTATTACAAGTATACATTTGTACCTTTATGAAACAATTGCACACTCATTTTTTACAACTTGCACATAAAATCGGCTCGTAACTTGTCACTTGCTGCTTTATGAAATAGGGCCCTGGCGACCCTGTCCATACCGACCACTGAATTATTCATGTAGAGTCCTCCTTTTGAGAAAAATGCACACATCTATGCTCAGGCTAGCCCAAGGCCACACCAGCTCACTCTTCCAATGAAAAAGGGAGTTGTTGTAAGAGCTTCAGCCACGTCGACGGTTCTTCCAAGAATGCTGTCGTCGAGGCCGCAAAAATAAATTAAAGGATAAACTCAACCCTCTATTACAGAACTCACTAAATGTCAAAATTGTCGAGCGCATGCATGATTGAAAGGTATCATTACAACAGTACCTATAGTTACTTTCACAGTGACAATGATCCCTTCTATTTGAAAATTTCTCTCCGTAAAATGTCCGTAGCAAGACGTAAGTGCAGGCCGACATTGCGGTACAGCCCAGCCAGGTTTTCTACGATTCGCCGCTAATTAGTTTTTGTACCTCGGACGGCTTGTGATAGTGTGACAAATAAAATTTACGGCAAAGGTGTCACGATGAGCAGGAAAAATAGCGGAACTTTTCATTTGCGTTACTATGCAAAAACAAAGTGGCGTGACAGCGCAGACCACATGGTTCTGTCAGAACGAGTGTGCTACAAAGGGAAAAAACTCCGTCAACGCTCCGAATCTTTTTGCCGCGATAAACACCGGAATCAAAATGTCCCTGACTAACACGAAACAGCCCCTTTTTGTCGAGACAAAACAACGTCGAGGGAGAGGCGAAATGAAATGAAAAGGTGCAAAAGGTTTCCGTTTGAAGAAAAAAGGGCTTTAAAGATAATGAAACTATTTAACCATTAAAACGTATTTGTTTTAGGGAGAGCCCTCCCTTACCGCGGTCGCTGAGGTACGAGTAGGTAGGTATAAAGGACCACCCAAGTCGTGTCGGCAGGTAGCAGCTTTTTCTCCTTTGAACATTATCGCTCCTAAACAGCAGGGGATCCCCTGAGATGGAAATTATAGCCAATTAAGTTAGCTCTGCAAAAAACAATCACTTTCCACTTTCAAATGTATGGTATTGATAGAATTGCTCTGGATGATATCCTACTACAAAATATTCCCAGCATTTTTCACTTTTTAGCGATTACTGGCGGTTTTGTTTTTCTAAAACGACAGATTTCGTCTCAATCCTATTCTTTCTCATCTAGGCTTGTATATTCTTAGGCCTACCTTCACAAAACAAGTAGATCAGTGCTCACAAAGTGAGTCAGATGATAGCGCATTTTCTTGTGAGGAGATCCTCGTGAAATAGACGCTTCCTGCGTTAAATAGGATACAAAATTGCTTTGGAACTGACTCAGCTGATCACTGACCTTTCAGTCGTCTTCAGCATTCTCCCTTGAGCCTCCCACTCGAATTTCAGCTTTCTGCGTTGAATAGGAGACAAAATGGCTTTGGAGCTAACTCAGCTGATCGATGACCACTCATACTTTCCTTGAGCCTCCCTCACAAATTTCAGCTTCCAGCTGAATCAGCTTCGGCTGTTTAGGCCGAGAACTTTAATGATGAAGAATGTAACGTTTTGGTGCTTAAGCATTCCCCCTTGAGCCTCCCTCTCAAATGTCAGCTTCCTCCGTTGAATAGGAGACTACACGGCTTTGGATCCCACTCAGCTGATCAATGACCTCACGGTCGTCCACCATTCTCCCCTTTCCAATTTCGGCTTCCTGCGTTTAGTAGGAGACAAAATGGCTTTGGAGCACACTCAGCTGATCATTCGTCAGCAGCCCCTGATACATCTTTATCCTCGCCATGTTAAGCCGCGTTTACACTAGCGAAACTTCCTCGCGAAACAGTTGCGCGAGGACGTTGCGCGAGACAGACTCGCCCATGTAGACGCCCCTCCACCCGCGAAACGTTTCGGGGTGAGGACGCTCGCTGTGAGCCGGAGGGCAGTCGGTTTTCGTCCGCGCATCAAAGTGTTTCGCGCGAAACAAACTCGCTGGTGTAAACGCGGCTTAAACGTTTCGCGAGTAAAATGAACCAGGAGGATAGCTTGAAGGCTTGAGCTTGGTGAGGCCGCTCACCCTACTCGCGCAACGTCTCGCTCTGAGTTGCGCTCTGTTTTGGGAGGTGCGAAATTTCTCTCGTAGCGAGGAAGTTTCGCGAGAAAGTTTCGCTAGTGTAAACGCAGCTTTACAGTTTACATTAATACCAAATTCCATCAAAATCGGACGTCGGGAAGTGGCATTTAAAACTATTTTAGGAGGACATACACACACATGCATACATACATACGTACATCAACGGACAAAGTGAACACAATAGCTCATTTTTTCTTTTTTTAAAAGAAAATGCGCTAAAAAATATTTAATGGAGTTCAGTCAAACCCCAATAAATTAATCTCGACGATTCAATCTTGGAATTTTTCACCAACTCAAAACTTGAGCAAACTCTTTTTGGAATACCGAAGTTTACCTACCTAACGGAGTTTAGAAAAAGACCAATGAAAAGTTGGACAAATCGAAGTATCGGGTCAGTAAAATCGTCACTGCGACCATTACCCCTCACCTGCTGACCACTCTCGTTTCCATTTTGATTACCAAATGAGAACATTATTTCAGACTTTCACTCTGCACATGAGAAAATGTAAAATCTATCAGGAATCACTTTCTCTCGGTCTAGTAATTCGACCTCGCTTAAATTCGAAGAGCAGTATGAAAAAAAAAGAGTAAGTACCCTAACTTGGTACTGCATTCCAACTTGGGACCAAAAAGAGAATTATGTTCTGGTGTGTTGGTTAGTATCCCTGGGTATAGACACAGTCTATACTTGAAAAAGTCCAGTCATGCAGCATGACCCCATGAGCGAATTTTTGAAGAAATCTTCGACATTTCAGTCCCTATTGATCGTGTTGAGAAATTTTAGTTTATGATTTTGATAGACAAACATGGAATCAAATTATTAAAAATAATAAGGAGGTACTATTACTTTATTATTATTAAACTAATCTTGTAGATTTAAAGACAAATGTAGGTAAATAATCACAGATCCCAATGTGGTCAGTATTGAAGGCAGTTGAAATCTTAACAGTATCCTATCATAACATCATCAAATCTTGACATAAAATAAAATAACATACCGACGTCATATGAAAGAAACGTATTTCCACAGCCAATCGATGATCGAGAGAATCGGAGGACGGAATATTTCACAGAGTAAACTCATCAGTTGTGATTACTTTCTTTTTTTTTTTTTTTTTTTTTTTTTTTTTTTTTTTTTTAACAAGCACCTACTACCTACGTTTTAAACAGCATGGTTCTAGGATTGGTTATACAGGGTGAATTTGGACAATGTTTCATGCAAATATTACCGATTTTTCCAACTAGCGAACGGCATTATTTCGATTTTTGACTGATTTTTCAACTTTGAAATTTTTGAAAACTTGATACATATTCTTATAGGAAATTTTACGCTGATTCCGAATATACCAAATGTTAGTATGGTGAAAAAATTATTTCGCACAACAAATCGCAAAAAACGGGCTATTTTGAAATTTTTGACTACATTTTTGAAAATTTCAACCCGAAGATATAATCCTATCATGCTGGCCAACGAACTTGAACTTTCGTTTTGTGTCCTTAACATTTTAAAATTTGTTTGAAGTTTCTAGCACAATTCTACGAACAGTTATCGTCTGGAATGACACATACATACATACATACAAAAAAAAATGCGTTAAACTTCAGAATATGATTCAGAATAGCCTGAAACGGATTTCTGCATAAAATGTTTTCAAAAATTCACATTCTACAAATTTCGAGGCGAGAGCAATAGCTTAATTTTTTCAAAAATTCGCTAAAAGGTTATTTTGTGTACTGAGTGAACCACAAAATTTTTGCATTATTTTTGGCTGCCTGATCACAAGGATAGAGATTATGTGCCTTATCGTGAACGGAAAACACTACTGCGCATGTGCGGGGAAATGAGGCAAATCTCCAATAAGACAAATTTATTTCACCTAAACATTCCCGAACCAACCTATCTCATCTCTTCCTCCCTATAGCAACGAAACCTTACACACCGATAACAGTAATATTCATTTCTTGTTGCTATTCACGATTCATGAAAATTATATTCATTTCTTGTTAATATTCATGATTCATGAAAATTATATTCATTTCTTGTTGGTATTCATGATTCATGAAAATTATATTCATTTCTTGTAGGTATTCATGATTCCTGAAAATTATATTCATTTGCTAGTTCATAAATTTTCAAAATCTGCCATTGCGAAACCTTTGTGAATAAGAAAAGAACTAGGAAACTAAGAAGTTTCTGGAACTTTTAGAAGTGTTGGAAACTGAACACACGGTATAGGCGGGAAAATCCTCTTGGTGGTTCAGCGTTACTTGACGATAAGTAGCGTCACTTTAAGGCAAAACACTAATTCGACCCTCTTGACTTTATCAGGTTAGCATCCTCAGTGGCACGCCTCAAATGATAAAATCCCCAAGCACCTTATCCCAATTGGCTTATGGTTTAGGAAATCTCTAATAACTATGCATATTTGTCCATATCACAATGAGGGAGGAAGCAATATTGCTTACTCAACTTGACAAGACGTTTTCGAATGAAGCTTTATTACTTAACCTATCTGAACAAAGCCCCTCCTTCGGTGTATAATAGAGAGGAAGAGAAATATGTTCTGTCAAGGTGAAGACCACATCTAATTCAACTTGATTGAATCCAACATGACAGCGCTTTGCTATGAGAAGGGAAGAATCTTACCGCAGAAATGCCATCAAACCCGTTAACGAGGAAGCGTGCGGTTGCCGTCGTAATTTTTGCGAATACAGGGAAACCGCGGGCAGCTGATCAACAAACCAACCGCGGTTTCGCAACGAGATAACCTCTCGGAAGAGCCAACGATTCGCCGAAAAGGTTGAGCATCAGAGAGATGTGACCTTAGATAACCAACTAGGTAGGTATAAATAATTATAGTCTTCCATTTCTTTATTCCAAGAAGATTTATTGACAATTATTTGAAATAAACAAAACGCGAATTACTTCACAAAGTAAAAGCCATTCTGTGCAGATTATCGGTATGAAGTGGAAATATAGGTGTATATGTATATAATACCTATACAGGGTGTCTCAAGGAAAGGTTGCACCCCCCTTCATTTCCCCTGAATTCAGCGTAAAAAATTGGGACCAACTCGGGAAAACACCGAGTGAACTACATTTTAGTACGCTTTGTGCTGTGTGGAAATGAGTAGGAAAATGCTGGTCGACTTTTCGGTGTTTTCTCAAGTTGGTGTTGCAAATATCAATAAAATAACATCATTTTGAGAAAAAATATCCTAAAATCATGCAATTATTAATACAAATCCGTCTCCCCTCTACATTACATACACTGTCAGTTTATATCAGCTTTTTGTGAAACTGTCGAGAAAAGTAAGAGTAAGGTTGTATGAGATAGTCCCCCTATCTCTCTAATGGCGAACTTTCATATGTTGGAATTTTACAATTTTAACCTAAAATTCGGATCAGTTCACTTGAAAACCGCCAAGTACCAATTTTCAGCTCAAAAGACTATTTAGTTTGGCCAATAAACGGGTAGGAAGATCACGCGTGACGTAGTAGTAGTGCAAGACTGCTGAGGATTCCCCCAGGCGGCGAAGGCCGTGACGTCATCGTGCAAATTAATTTCAAGAGCTGTATTAATGGTCAGATACCCATCATACAGCTCCTTTTTGGAAAGCTCTCGCTCAGATCTTTGTTGAGCTAATAAAAAATAAACACGAAAATTCTCCATTGCTCACTAATCAATACTTCACTCTGCACATGCGCAAACGTAAAATCTATCAGGAATCACTTTCTCTCGGTCTAGTAATTTGAACTCGCTCAAAATTGGAGGGCTGTAGGAAAAATACGGTTTAATGATTTTAATTTGAACATTTGTAGTTGCGTAACGATAACTACAGCGTACAGTTTTTTCGTATTCTACGCATCAATTTTGGAGCGGAAGGGGGGGGATTTAAACTTTTTTTCTTATTCTATTACAAAGATTCAAAATTCAAAATAATATCTACATCAAAATCGCTTTATAAACTACAACGATCGTATCTACTGATTACTTCCAATGGAATTTTCACTCCACAAAATCGTTTTGGTATCGTTGAATTTGATATCGAAATTTTCTTATGCGTGAATCCCATCAAGTTCTGACGTAAAAAGTTCGACGTATGACTAACTAGTTTTTCCTTAATTCCAAAGTTGTCTACCCAGGCGAAGTCGTTAGGGAAAGCCGAGTTCTCGATGAGGGAGTAAGTCTAGAGGATAGTAATATAGCCTAAAACCATCCCTGGAACTTGCTGATAATTTCGAAAAAACCCCACGTTAAACTCGGTTGAGCCGATTGTCACAAACAAAACAAAATTCCCATTTATATAATAGATTATGTATTGGTAAAACTGTAAATGATAACAAGCAAATAATATTACTGTAAATTATGACAAGAATTTTAACGAATTGGAAGTGTAAAAATGCACAAAAGACTGACTTGCTGTAGTTGAAAGTTTATCACTGGATATCTGGTATGAAACCTACCCATTTCACTATTTCGCTACCGCACACCAAACCTATTTTACTGAAACCTCTGATCTCCCTGTTCTCCATGATAAAGAGATAAACGAATTTATCAAAACTTTGGCGTAGATAAGATCATTTCTATTCAGACAGACTCTCAAGAATCCACAAAATTTAGTCTCGAGCCGTCAAGAAAAAAAAAGGAAATAATAAACTTTTGAGTGATAATTTGCAGCGTTTTTTACTTGATAATCGTTGAACTTGAACCCTAGAACATCTCCATTTCCTTTTCTTGGTTGTTTTTATTAGAAGAATGCAAAGAGCGTTAAGAGGGACCTTTCACCGTGAAGAAAACCCCAGAGGTCTAGGACAGGAAAGGGCGAGGAAAGGAGTTGGGTTTTTAAACTTCTAGAAGGAAACGTGAAATCGACTGTCTTTGACCCGTGGAAGCGGCCGGGGGTTACTGACATAAGACGAGGGAAGGTCACATCTGTCACTGCCTCCAGCTCCAGCGTTGGGCGGGAGCTTCCAGCTTCGAGGGAATCAACAGGTGTCGAAGGCAGCGGAGCGGCCCGGCAGAGCATTCTTCTTCTTCTTCTTCTTCCGCGAACTCCTTCTTCCATCTCGCCGCCTTCGCCCTACCCGCGCCTCCCACAGCCTCCCCTAAAGCCTCATAGTCCGAGAGCCGAACACACAGTGGTTTTTGGCTAGAAAAAACCTCAAAATGTTGAATCATAGAATGAGTATATTTGGGTTTACTAACAGTTTTGCTTCCAAGTCTACCTAAAGATAGCGGCAGCATTGTTTTCACTTTCGAGAGAAACAAATTTGTTGGTCTCCAAAATCAAAATTTCCACTCGTATTTTACGTTTTAGACCATTTCGAACAACTTTGGTTCCGCGTCTGTCTGTCTGTGTTTGTCTGTCGTGTGTCCGCAAATCCTTGTAACAAGTTTATTTTCCACAGTTTTAATCCGATTAGGATGACATTTTCATCAGGAGATTTGCGGGCTAGGGGATAGACGGTCCCCTATCAGTTTCATCGTTCTTGACTCAATACCTCACTCTGCGCATGAGCAAACGTAAATTCTACCAAGCACCAAGCAAGCTGCCACCTCCCTCCTGCCCTGCAGCCCGTGGTTCGGGCGGGATTAGAAAATTTTAAAATCGCTTATGCTCCCTTTCGGAAAAACCCTAGAGGATCCCACCACTCATAGACTCCCGCCATTCAGCCGTGCATAGCATGGACAAACAGACAGACAGACAGAGTTTCTTTCTTATAAATTTATAACAGAGATTAAGCAGGTATAGCTATTCGATTAAAAAGTAATTATACATTTTCGAGGTGCTATTGTTACATACTCGTACATACCATCCTTGGGATGACTCATAGAAATGAGTGCTTACCAACCTGAAACACAAAAAAATAATATTCTAATAGATATTTAAAAAACCTACATATATAAGATGATTGTTCTGGTTGATATATAAACAATTACATTATAGACATAATATATCAATTTCAAGGTATCAACAGTAAGAGCTTATTGAATATTTCTGGTATTCATCGATATATATCAATTAAAATAAACCAATAAAAACGTATTCCAATGTTAATCCACCTATCTTGTTGATTTTAAAATACTTGTAACATAATCTGATGCCTTTTAATTTTCCCACCTTCTGGAGCACAGAGCAAAATCCAGTCTCGGGTAGGTTCACGAACTCAAGAGAAGCACTTATACAAAAATCAGCTTAGTTTTCATAGCAGGAAAATCGTTCGCCACTTTTTGGAATGCTCTAATTTTATCACAACACACTGTGTGAAGGAAAGCTGATTTACTACGCTACGTTATAAAATAATATTGCTATGTATCCATCGTGAACTAATAATGCGAAAAGTTGGCACTACATGGTAGTAACTACTGAATAGTAGGAACGTAGTTGTAAGCGGTAGGTAAACTAAACATTGCATAGAACTCTGACCAGCTGATTGACTCCCCAAGCTGATTTTTATGGTATTTAATCTCTGAAGATGAAATTTGAACCAGGGCCTGTATGAGACATGTAGAATAGAATTTCAACGTGCGGAACCACCATAATCTGCTGATAGAGCTCGTAAGCTAATTTCTATGCCGATTCATATATATGAAGCTGAAATTTTAAACAGAACCTCTATGAGGCATCACATCCTCAGTCGATGTGATATTTTTCAGCCGCTTTAACTCTGGTAGGATAAATTTGGTTTTCAGTTCTGGATGGTCCACTGGCCCCTCAAATTTTGAGGGGTTAGTTTTATTTTCTTCATTGAAAGAAACAACAAAAAGTTCCAGTCATGCAGCATGATCGTATGAGCGAATTTTCATAAATGGTCGTATTACATTTATGTTAAATTCTGTTGAAATTTGAGCACTTTGGGGACAAATAAAAATTTTATTATACATTTCATAGCAAACTAACTTTTTGTCAGTAATATTCCAATGAACAAACGATTTTGTGGATTTTTACAATTTTTTCAAGTGTTCCTATCGATTTTTAGCTTATTTTAATGAAATTTAAGTACATTTTTCAGTACAATTTTGTGCTTAAATTTTTAAATGTCCTAGTTCATGTTCGATTAATTTTTTTTCGAGTAGCATTCTACTAAAAAATAGAAATGTGTTAATTTTTAGCGGTTTTTTGCCTTTTTTAGTGATTTTTTAAGTACGTTTTTTTGAAATTTGACCAATTTAATGTGCTCAAAAAGTGTTGTCCAACGAACTCATCCTTTCTTTTGAAATGCTTGATTTTTTGGCGAAAGAACGAAGTTTTTATCTCAATTCTATCGAGAGTTATCGACTGGAATGACACATACATATATATATATATATATAAATACATATATATATATAAATACATATATATATATATATATATATATATATATATATATATATATATATATATATATATATATATATATATATATATATATATATATATATATATATAAAAGCGTTAAAATCCAGGAATCATTTCAGAATGCCTCAAAACAGATTTCGATGAAGAAAATTTTTGAAAATTTTTATTTTAAAATTTTTGGAGCCATTGCAATAGCTTTATTTTATAAGAAAATTCGCTAAAAGAAGGGAATTTGATGAACATTGCCCTTGTTACATGAGAAAAATGTAAGACGTCACGTACATTGTTAGGTATAAATTTAGTCATGGAAATTAAGATGTCATAGCTACTATGTTATCGAGCGTAATTTCTCCTCGTACCTCTAATCTTTCAAATTTATCACGTCGCAAAGTCAAGCACCCAAGCAAAAGAACAATGAAAAATTCAACATTAGCGTCAGTAATTTTCTTCTCTCCCTGAATCGGCAGGTCGTTTCAAAGCCGAATCCCAGATCAAACCAGTAAGATAGAGATCACAGCGGAAAAAAACCTTACCAGGGCAGTTTCGAAGTTCTTTTATTTATACAGCCAAACAACCCGGGGCCTGTTTGTCGACATAAGTTTATGACGTGATTTTTTTTTCATCTCATAATTATTACCACCATTAATCAGCGTTGAGCAAAAAGGCTTTGGGTTATGCTCAATAACCTCACCTTCCTTCCCGCTGACTTTTGCTAGAGGTTTAGAGATAACGCACTATTCAGAGCAAGGCCGCAGTTGCACAAGGGAAAGATTAATGGCCAGGCGGACACAAAGACGCTCATTGGTTTTAATTAGGTTTCTTATCGAAGCAGCAGCGTCTTTATCTAGTGCAACGTGTAGCTTACATTTTGGTTTATTATTTACAATAATGAACCTTCGTGATCGACCAAGAACAAAAAATCAGCTGCCAAGTTGGGGGTGGCACACAGCTTCCTTGTATCCATCAGAGTTGGGCAGCATCTAGTTACCTGAGTATCTGGATACTTTTTAGGATACTTCTGATAAATTTGGGGAATTCTTGCCGGAAAAGGTGCCGAATCAGCCGAATCATCAA
>CM061044.1:88126974-88148417 GCA_030762985.1 Adelphocoris suturalis
CCTGTAATGATGGAGAAGAGAACTTCTAATTTGGTCCAACTTGTCCTACAACTCCCACAAATACAGTAAATACCTACGTCACAGTATTAACAACAGACCTGAGGAAGAAAGAACTTTGCTTGACAATATCCAACTCTCGTCAAACAAGATTGCTCTTCTCCAGGTCCCACACTCGGCATTGAATATTGGTACAAACTGAGGAACCCAAAACTTCATGTTAAAGTGTTCATCATTTAGATAACTGCAGGGAAAATTGGAGATCTCGATTATCCTCATTCATTCCCCGTTCACCGGTTTCACGCACGAATGTTTTCATTTGGAGGTATCAGGTGAAATCGGTCCTAACCAACTTGTTCCTAGTGACCATCAGATGGAGAGAAGTCAACTCTCCTGTTGATTACTGCTGTGAATATTTTAGCCCAAGTACGTTCTCATTCATTCCCCCACCATACTCTTGTGCTGAAAATGCCCTAAGGGTTACATCCCATGCCACTCCCTACGTCTATTTGCTGCTTTCTAACTGTACATCCCTTTACAAACAGCAGTTTATACTAACTTCTGGATCAGACAACTGGGCAAGCAACGATTTTTCAATGAGAAATTTTAATTATTGACGATTTGTATGAAGATCCCTACCATATCATTTCAATTTTATTTTATTCGAAGCCCAACGAATTCATAATGTTTCCGAGAGGAATATCATCCTCATATGATCATGTGATGGGGAAATTGTGCCCAGCTTGGGTTTGAAGTACATCATCCGGAGAAACTTCCTTTTAAAGTTGTTAAAGGTATGAATACCTTAATCCTGGCTGTTGGGAAAGTGTTGCTGTCATTTATTTCCAATCGTTAGCGATATGTTTTGGCGAGCATATCAAAGTATCTTCCTATCCGGGGAGGTCTGATCGACAAAGGAACCCCATTTCGTAGGCGGTTATGGGAGTGAACACGAACGACGGGATGGAGACGTTGAGAGACGTCCTCAGTCCTCATCCAGACGAGTCGGTCGTCGCCGTCGTAAAACTTGATGGTCCGTCGGCGGCTTCGCGGTCCCGCAGACCATGTAATTGACAAAAGTTGGCCCACAGCGTTTTATTATTCAATCTACGGGCCGCGACTCGAGCCCTGGGCTGATCCCAGGGCTTTACAGGGGGCTCGGTGGGTGTTGAGGTTTTGTTTGAAGGTAATTGAATTTGACAACGGTCGCCTCATACCATCTGGTACACAGACCTGTCAAGAACAGAAATTCCGCGAAAGCTTGTAATTTGTATAGTAATGGGCAACTTTCGTGTCTCGAAATTTTTCATTTTTGATCTAAGAATCGAATTCGGTATCGGCAAAAACTCACAACAGCACATTTGCAGCTCAAACCTCTCAATGGTTTGGTCAAAACTCAGATAGAAAGAAAACTATTTGAGTCATAGGTGAAAGGCGCAGAGGTTCTTCCGCGTGACCCAGTGGTGACGTCATTCAGCTCCTTGTAAATGTCACTTAGTTATGTTTACACTGCTGTTTCGGCCACTTCCAATAATTCAATACCCTTCATATGGCACCTTTTCGAAAAGCTTCCGTTGAGACTTTTTAGTTAATGGAGTTAGTAAAATAGTTGGTATTGCCCATTATATACTTAACGTCGAGAGAACGAAATTCATTAAATTTAGTTTAAGATCTACTTCGATCAGTGCAATAAGAGTGGATTTCAAACTTAAGATAGTTTGAGCCGTTCGAAAAATGAAAGGATTCACTCCATATACTATTTAGCAGAGCATGGAAGTGGAAAACACATTGCAATTGCAGTAACGAAATTGAGAAAACTTGTGGTAAACATCAACTATTAGGATAACAGTATTGCTATTAAAATAAGTTCAGGTTTAAGGCAACCAGGTCTAACGCGCTATTCGAAAATGATAATATTCATTTAACAGACTAATTTATATAAACTCTATGAACGACAATCATTTCCCTTCTTACGATTCTGCAAATGAGGTATTTCAAAAATAACATTGGTAGGTAATTTCAACCTCCCAGGATGAAAAGGTTGGCAGGTTTTTAGTATTTAGTAGCTCTTATTTAATACTTAATAGTACCTACTTTACCATGTAGTCAACGAAGTTAGTATTCCTAAGGGATAATTCCATGTTTAAACCCAAAACTATTTAGTTTAGGTTGTTTGGTTTTTATTTACTTTCGGATTTGTTGATCAAATTTAGGTTTCTTTCTAGATAAAATGTACAATTTAATGACTGATGATGAATGAATGTTTGTTTCACCCAACTTTTCATAGAAAAGGGGAATTACAGCTGTCGGCACGGCGGCACTTGGGGGTGAGGATGCATTTTCTTTGCGTTAAGAGGGTGTTCACGTCATTCATTTTCAGATTTATATATATATATATATATATATATATATATATATATATATATATATATATATATAATGGACAAAATGTTGTGCTCACTACTCATCCGAAACCGCTAGTCCGATTCGGACCAAATTTTAATATGTTGTGTTACCACGTCGGAACTTATGCCTCGCCGACTTCAGTGAGGATCCGCCGACCACGAGCCGTAATATCAATCATAATGATTGTAAAATCGTGCTTAAATCTCTCCTATTCATCGTAGGATGCCGAAATTTGATTTTGAGCCTCTTTGGGGCAAAAGAGACGAATGACCTTAAAGGGTACATCCTCATCAGTTGAGTATGCTGTCGATAATCAACTATATTGAGTACAGTTAAGATGTACTCAATCCTGTCAGTTAAACTATCCATCCTGATCGGTTATGTTGTCTGTCTGATCACGACGAAATTTGATAGGGAGCCACTCTAGGACATCAAGGAACGAATAAAATGACAGCTTCACCCTAAGCTCTAGTTGACCGATTCGCGTGGCGTTTTTCACAACATGCTCCGCGAATCAGCGGTACATAAATAGAAAAGCATTTTGTAAACAAATTTTCCTGTGAATAAGTAAAAATTACTATTAACCGCGGTTCACCTAGCGGCAAATAATCACCGAAATTGGTTCAGTGAAACTTGACATTCGCATATGACTTTTCGTGAATGAAGCTTGAATTTTCACTTACCTACATATATTTTACCTATCTATATTCGAAAAGTTGGTTCTGCTTACTCGAACCGCGTAAGCGGTTTTTTTTTTTTTTTTTTTTTTAAATTGGTGGAGCCAAGTTTTTAGACTCCCATCCTTGTATTGAAGAGGCCATAAATTTATTTCGCAATAGCAGGCAACATTACTGTTACTCCACTCAATGAAGAGCCCCTATACAGGCCGTTCGAAGAAGCAATGAATAGCGAAATAAGCAAACAAGCAATAGTCCACCTCGCTTCAATCTGTTATCCCTTCAGGGAAGAGGCCAATATTCAGACTGTTTGAATAGTTTGTTGCGCCTCATGAAAAAGCGTTCCCTTATCGGCTACCACAGAAGCTACCATTGCGCCCTCATGCTCCCGACAAATAGTTCAATGCCCTTTCAACCCTCTGAATGAAGCTCTTGTTTATTGAGGCGGCTCACGTCTGGAAGTTGGAGTTCAATAGAGTTTTATATGGGCAGGCCGGGGCGGCAGGGCTACACCTAGCTGCGGTCTCCAGCTTCCCTGTCTACACCTACTCCGCCCTGAGGTCTTGCAAAAACGGATCGAACAAGGAGCCCGTCCTTGAACCTAAGGTCTAAAAGGGTTTTAAAAGCAAGTTTATTGCAACAGTAAAGCGTTCGCAATCAACTCATTTCGCTAGACTGAGTTTTCGTACAATAAACGGCTCCTGCATTCAGACGGGTGTGTTCCAGACAAACTAATAACAAAGTATAAGTGAAATTGTTGAGACTTGAAGTAAGCAAAGTTTTGAGTGTTTCCGTATAAATGTCTCCCAGACGAGTCTCCAAACAGTCCCAAGGCCCATCAAGGGCCATTTTCATGTGGTGATGTTTGACGCTGAATGCTGTAGAATCCATAAGTAATCTATGATAGGAAATTCAAACGCGAAAAAAAAAGCTCCTATCTATTCGTAAATCACGAGCTTAATTGGTTACCTCTACTGATTGCAGTCCTTATAACTAAACAACTAACCAATCTATACGTTTTGTGGGCTTTATTTATAAGAGTAGTTTTGTTTTTATTCTTCTATTGTAAGAATTTATCCCTTTAACAAGTGGAGCAGCGTCTAGAGCGAGTGAACTGATGCTAATCTCTTCACGTAATTTCCACACGTACATTCGGAAAAGCAAACGATTAAGAGATGGTGTCGTCAACGATTTTCTTGAATTTGGGATCTAGTAGAAGAACTTTGAATTCATTTTGTTGTGTGATTGATCAGGTAACAGGTGGATACAAAGGCACGGGATGACTAGATTCGAGTAAATTGTCCGTCAGACCAGGTATATCTATCAACCTTCTCGCGCCACCATTCGCCAACGGCAATAACACATGAGAGAATAACCAAATACGAGAATAACCAAACGCTAACGTTACGCCATTGTTTCTTTAGTATTTCTACTTTAACGGTTCGCTTCAGTTCGTGATTGAGTGGAATAAGTTTGAATTCATATTCTCTACCAGCGATATACCTACATAGGCATGGGATAGACAGGTTCGAGTTATATCAGGCCTAGGGAAGATATCATTCTCCTAGTATTCGCCAACGGCCATATCTAGTTGAATACATCGGGTTTCGGCTGGATCATCGTTATGCTTGATTAGTGCTTGGATGAGGTGTGACCACCTGGGAACACGCATGCCGTTGACGTCTTTTTTAGCCTCTTTTATCATTAAGTTTTTAATCTATATTCCCCGAATTCACTTAATCAGGCCTAGTGAAGTAGTTCGTTTTGAGTGCCTTCTCTACTCCATCATATCAAAAAACCGAACTACTCAATTTGGTATTGAACCGACCATCCTTCTCTTCGTAAATTGTTCGTCTACTTCTCATATTCACAGCTGCTCGCTGTCTAACTTTTTTGAGTTGGAAGATACGGTACGAAATGTGCACGCGCATGCTGACGAAAAACACAACTTAAACAACTACGATTAAGTCCAAAATCGAAGAAGTATCGACAACTGCGTTCACCCTCGAATTGGTAACAGTGGATATCAGGCTGTAAAACGAAGTACGTCGCTTACGTAATCAACAAAATTGTATTTGTTAGTACAATTGAAGCTATTACGGCAGTTCAAAGGTAGAACCGAATTTCCTAGAACTGAGGTTCCCTTTGCGTACTGTTATGCTGACTGTAAAGAACAACGAATGTCCCCATAATGTCTGAAATTTCAATTTTAGTCAGTTATCATGCACACCGTTAAACCTTTCAAGATTAAATTTTGGGAATAGTTCTAGATGTAATCTTTGAGTGTTGAGATGAAGTTTTTTGTCTTTTTCTAAATCTCCACCAAAAAAAGTTGTATTCAAATTTTTGGGAAATTTCGAAATTGGACGTCATCTAAACTTGTAAAATTGACTCTTGAAGAAGTAAATCTGTAAGCTATTTGTCGATCAGGTTGAAAGCAAAGGATATGATCAATCAAAACGTACCTAACAGCCCAGGTGCGACGGGCCCTTAATGGACAAAAATCTCTATATACTCAACCGTATATAGAGTATATATCATCTCAATCGTATGTAAAGTATATATCATCCCAACCATATTTATTATCCAATGTATCATCTCATTGTATATATCATCTAACCGTATATATCATCTCAACCGTATATACTATCTAATATATCATCTCACCGTATATATTATCTCAATGATACTTAACCATAGAAATCGCCATATGTATCATCTAACCGTATATATCATCTCAATGATACTCAACCGCAGGAATCACCGTTTCAATTCCAGTAAATTCTATCCGTTACAACAGTCGGTGACTCGGACCTTATAGAAGGTTGTGTAATTATGTTTCTTGTAATTTCTACTGTAATTTGCCAAGGGCATAGGTCTGACATGGTAAATGCCCTTATTAGTGACACACGTCAAACCATAAGATAACTGACTGCTTGGATATGTAAGCGATGCAGAATAGAATAGTCACGATTCCGAACTTTTCAGTTACGCCGTATTATAAAATCGGTATCGTTTCTCGTTGCGCAAATGTTAACGATGATTGCTTCGCTTACCGACGAATAGAAAAAAGCGGCCCAGATGGCTCGAACATGAGAGTCCTACCGACCTTGGAATCGAAAATGATGAAAGTTGCGAGCCTTTCATTACTGTTTGTCATCTCAATCAGGAGGCTCCTTGACCTTAGTGTGAACGAGTGAAGCACGCCAAAGGTATACGTACTTGAATCTTGGAGCAATCAAGAACGGTCTCTTGAGTTTCCAGTTAGCGCAATATCCCCTATAAAGTCATAGATGATAAAATTCTTCAGAATAAGTACTTAGAAACAATGGGCTCTGAGAGATGTGACTGAAGGAGTGCAAAACAACGTATAGAAAACTAATAGACACGCTCTTATAGAATAAAAGTTCCAGTTATGCATCATGATAGTATGAGCGAATTTTCCTAAATTATCGTAGCATTGTTACTGGTAGATGACCAGAAGAGGGCAGAGTCAGCTTCTGCAGGAGTTTTGGGGACTCTCATCTATCTATACTATTAATAAGAATGAAACTCCGTCTGTTTGTCTGTCTGTCTGTCGTGTCTATGCACGGCCAAACGGCTGAGTGGGGGGAGTCTACGAGTGGGGGGATCTTTTTGGGATTTTCCGATAGGGTGTATCTATCTCTATCTCTACTATTTATAAGAATGAAACTCCGTCTGTTTGTCTGTCTGTCTGTCGTGTCTATGCACGGCCAAACGGCTGAGTGGGGGGAGTCTACGAGTGGGGGGATCTTTTTGGGATTTTCCGATAGGGTGTATAAGCGAATTTAAAATTTTCTAATCCCACCCGAACCATGGGCCGTAGGGCGGGAGGGGGGTCGAAGTAATAATTAATGTGCGCTTTTTGGACTTCCCCGCTTCCCCTACCCCTCTAAACGGCCGTTGACAATTCCGGAAAAATACGGGTTTCGTAGGTTTTCCTACGAGGAAGACGACGGCGCGATCGGATCGCGAAAAAAGTATCGGGAAATGCGTTAAAAAAATGCGAGAGTACGGACCCGTTTTCTCGAAAAGTCCGCCGAAAAACTTGGTTTTTTCCGATTAAAATATACCCCATAAAGGTACGTTTTTCGGAACGGTTTTCGCGGGCGAAATACAGCTTTGGGTCCGCCGAATCTGAATCCGAAATCGGATATCGAAAAAAGTGACGTTAAGTCGGTCAAATCGCGAGCGGAAGCGAGAAGAAGCGTTTAACATCAGAAATTAATTTTGCCGTGTTCGCGAGAAGGCTCTACGAAGTCAGGGGTTCGATGAGGCGGGGCTTGCACCTGACGGGAACGGGTTGCGAGCAGGTACACGCACTTACGTCTTGAAGGGTATACAGGTATACCTTGCGAGCGAAGCGAGAGCCATGTCAACAGAATAAATTCGGATTTTTTCCTACAAATATACAGCAATACCTTGCGAGCGAAGCGAGCAACATCCCCGAATAAACTTTTTGTGGTTCCACGTAGTTTCATAAGATTTAATTTGTTTGTAAGAATTTCCAACAGAAAAAAACGTCTGCCAAGTTGGGTGGGCAGTATAACTTCCTCAAGGATATACAGGTATACCTTGCGAGCGAAGCGAGCAACATCCCCTAATAAAATTTTCGTGGTTCCACGTAGTTATATAAGATTTAATTTGTTTGTAAGAATTTCCAACAGAAAAAAACGTCTGCCAAGTTGGGTGGGCAGTATAACTTCCTCAAGCGAGCGGAGCGAGCAACATCCCCTACAGAAGTTAAAACTACCCTTAGAGATCTACCGTTTGCGAGCAACATCCCCTACACGTTTCAATTGTAATACATCGCACGTATACAGCCACACTTTGCGAGCGAAGCGAGCAACGTTCCCTACATGCCACACTTTGCAACATTCCCTAATAAAATTTTCGTGGTTCCACGTAGTTTTATAAGATTTAATTTGTTTGTAAGAATTTCCAACAGAAAAAAACGTCTGCCAAGTTGGGTGGGCAGTATAACTTCCTCAAGCGAGCGGAGCGAGCAACATCCCCTACAGAAGTTAAAACTACCCTTAGAGATCTACCGTTTGCGAGCGAAGCGAGCAACATCCCCTACACGTTTCAATTGTAATACATCGCATGTATACAGCCACACTTTGCGAGCGAAGCGAGCAACATTCCCTACATGCCACACTTTGCGAGCGAAGCGAGCAATTTAATGGGGGGTCCGGGGGGCTTGCCCCCCGGCTGGACGTGGAGGCGAGCGTAGCGAGCCGGAGCGGCTAGTAAAATATAATTTGTAGCGTTTGTCCATGATCATCGGAATTATTTTACAATGACAGCTCACCATATCCTACACGTGATGCTAATAATGTAGTGGTTCCATTCTGTAGGTTGAATGCAACCCAAAATGTACCACATTGGTGGGGCGTAAAGTTCTTCAATACCATACTAGAAAATGTTCGTCAACTTCAAAAAATAAACCTTTTACGCGGTATATTTCAATTTTTTTGCGTGACCTTGCCTCTTACACTTTTGATAAATATTTCGAATCAATCAATTGTGCAAATTTAATTACTTATTATATTTTTTTTAAATCTATAAAAGTATTTGTGCTTGAATCTTGGAGCAATCAAGAACGGTCTCTCGTGTTTCCATTTAGCGCAATACGCTCTATGAAGTCACAGATAAAAAAATTCTTTAGGAAAAGTACTTAGAAACGATGCCCCTCAAGAGATGTGAATGAAGGATAGCAAAACAACGTATAGAAAACTAATAGATACGATCTTATGGAATAAAAGTTCCCATCATGCAGCATGATCGTATGAGCGAGTTTTCGTAAATTACCGTATTGTGTTACATTGTTAAGAAATTGGAGTGCAAAGAAATTGTTAAAAAACTACCTACTTCTAAATGATATTCAGCGAGAAAGAAAAGATTTTTGAATTTTAGCTATTTTTTGTAAATGTTATCATTTGTCAGCAAAAATTAAAGAAATTTAAGTAAATTTTTCAACATAATTTTGTGAAAAAAATTTATAATGTCATAACTAGTTCATTGGTTTTTTTTTTTTTTTTACTAAAAGTCTGTTGAAAAGAATAACGTGTAAATTTTTAGCCGTTTTTAGACTTTCTAAAAGTGCTGGCCAACAAAAACTCATTTAGGAACTCATCCTTTCATTTCGGAAACTTGATCTTTTGGCGCACAAACAGGTAATAACTGCGTCGATAACTTTGTTATGCTAATAACGTAAAGAGTGACAAACGTATTTCAAAAGTGGCTGTAAGCGATTACACACTAATTAAAATAAATTTTTAGATTATTCAGACATAGATAGTAAATTTATTTTGTCTACAAGGCGGTAGTTTACGTGAAATAATGGCGAAATTGGTTGTATGCACCAAACATTGAAAATCGCGGTGGGTAACGCATTGTTGTATATTTTTCATTAATGACAGGGAGATAATATCGAAATGCCTTTCATACGATAGAGATGTTCATAGCAAAAGTATTAGATCAAGTTTGACGGATTGAAATGGATCATACACTCATATAATGAATGGATGATTGCAAAGTTGCACTTGTGACATATTTAACTTCGAGTACTTCACGATTCGTGTTTCATTGACGCAGTTTCTCTCCGTCCTTACAACTAGGCTCTGCTCCGAATAGATCAGTACGTCATACGTGACGAGAAACCAACAATCAACTCGTAAATAAATGTTGTCTCCTTCATCAATCTATCGTCAGCCCAACAAAACCAACGAGCCGTTTCGCTGACGTCGTGTTCCCCGGCGGCAATCGTTGCTGCATACGTCGGGCTAAGAGGGAGAAAAATAGCAATCCCTTTAACAAAGACCTTAACATCAACAATCAAATTGAAACCGTTTATTACGGTTCTGGCAACTCATTATTACCAAGACCTTGAAGATCTTGACTTAGATGCAGTTCCCACATTGTGTAAGATTGTTTTAGAACTCTCCAGAACCACTATTCTAAAATCTTATTAACGTACTACAGGTCTGACGAGGTGCCGATGGTTGAGCAAGAATTTGATTTAGCGTCGAACGAGTAGATTTGTATCACCGGAAGGTCATCCGCTGTTTTTAATAGCACCACTGTCACGAAGCTCTTCTTTGAATGACCCTTTCACTTCTCGAGTCATGAAATTAATAACGCCTCAGGCCGTTAATCGAACCCGGTTGTCGTTACTATCCGTCATTAATTCAAAGGATACGTTTCAATTAAGAACATCTGGGCAATGGAAAAAATAGGTAACTAACAGATCTAACTGTTTTACATTAGGTAGTATTGTGTTGACAATACTCTGCTATTGAAATTCTGAACTTCAATCTAGTGGGAATACAATCCATAATCAATTTAATTGAAGCCATTGGTGCATGG
Organism: Adelphocoris suturalis; assembly: GCA_030762985.1. Classification (NCBI taxonomy): domain Eukaryota; kingdom Metazoa; phylum Arthropoda; class Insecta; order Hemiptera; family Miridae; genus Adelphocoris; species Adelphocoris suturalis. Next base: position 88,137,444 of record CM061044.1, read on the forward strand.
CCTCTTTCAACATTCCACGCTATAGGTAACTAACGGTTGTTAATACTTTGGGTTGAGTCACGAGATTCTGGCGTATTTACTATTTACCGTTAATTATGACGGCCACGTTTTTCTCTTATTATGCCCTTCGTTCGTTCATTTACTTCAATTTTTACAATCTATAAACAGCTCTAAACTCATTTTCCTAAGGTAATGATGTATTTAATACGTATAATCAGATAAACTTCTGAGTTTGATTCTTACTTGAGATTGCCAGGCGTTTTATAGTGATATTTGCCTTAACTATTTTCCCCTCCTATATAAAAATAATGCAACTATTTAAAATTTACAGGAATTCAATATGTGGGATAGATCGAGAAATGGCATCAACCAGATTGCACGTTTCTAGACAGTTTGTGTTTCCTGGGATGGGGTGATCTCGATCGAGATGCGTCTATGTGGAGCGTGCGCTGAGCCTGCGGTGTCGCAGAAGACGGAAATGCGCTGCTTTGGCGAAATCACTTTCTTTTCTAATTAAGTATGTATCCGAATTTCATCCCCCGCACGATTTTTTTAATCATAGATCAATCAACGATGAATAACTTTTCTTATAATAAATTACTCCCTTATTCTTCTCTTCTCCTCTTCTCTAGATGTGGCTCCATTTCATTGGTTTTTGGTTTTCATCTTCAGCGGTCTGCTTCTTCCGTGTTCCACAGCAACTGGATGCCACCCCAATATCTAACCCTCAGAAGCCAGCTATTGAAGCCTGTTTACCTGCCTACTCGCTACAGTTTATGATATTTTAAATATTTATATAGATATATAATGTAAATGGATTTTTGATTCTGGACTCCAGCAGTCCTCTACTGCTGCCCGAAAACTCAATTGTTGATTGCCTCCAGGCTGCATTTGTCCAATGAAACGGGTTTTAATAAAACGGAGATGAGTGGCATCTAACACCTCGGAAATATCATCAGGGTTAAGAAATCATTTCCAAGGATATCATATCTGTTTCAACAAGAAGTGCATCGCTGTAGCACATGTTAGGTTCGGCATCCTCTGGAATATATCCATAATCAATCCTTTTAATTCAAAAACCGAATGGCGCGAGGCTACCCGCAATTTATCTTGCTTTTGGCATTTCACGGTTGATAGCATTCGCCTGGTGTGTTTACCGTGAATTAATTTTTTTGATCAATTTACGCCCAATCGTATATTTACTCCAGTTTAGAAGTGCTCTAATTACAAAGCAATTCTACATAATATGATACGAAAAAGATAAAATTTTTCTAAATATACGACCGTGCTGCAAGACTGGACCTTTTTTTTTTTTTTTTTTTGTTAGTACGTTTTAAAGACATTCAAGTAGGTTTTTCAGCACGATTCCCTGCAACAATTTTTGAATTTTCTAGTTGATAAACTTTTTTCTGATCAATATTCCGCTATAAAATTATAAATTGAGCTGTTCTTTAAACCGTTTGTAGTGATTTTTTGAAGCACAATATTATTAAAACTTGTCATTTATTGTACTACTTAAAAGGAGAACCAATTTTTCATCTCAATCCTAAGTAGTGATAACGTCTGCAATGACTTTTTTACACCTAAATTTTAAAAAAGTAAGCAACTACACGTAAGCACGAATGCAAGCTTCCAGGCGGGAACAAGGACTTTGACCTACACAAAGCACCGTTGCCCACCAGACCACACCTGTATTCATTTAATATACATCATGTACACAAATAAGAAAATTTATAAGTGTGTTTAGTGTAAATGTGTGTCAAAACCGATTCCCATGAAGTCAATTCTGCGAGATTTTAGTTTCAATATTTTGGAGTCTTCATTTTATTTGAAAGCAATAGTAAAACATATACCTCTAATCAGCAAAGTAAAAGTTCACTTGATAGTTAGTACCAACCTATATTATTAAGCATTTATGTATTATTGTCAAATAACATTTTCTTTTTCTTCATTATCTAATCATCAGTTTGATATTCAAATAATATTTGAAATTCTTGCCTGACAAGCCTAAACATGCAAATCAATTCGGTAGGTAAACAGATTTCTATCTTTGATTGGAATGTTGTACCTCTGGCGTTGATCTTCCGAATTACATCATTTCCGTTGCATTCCTCGATTTAATTGAATTATAAAACGCTCCCCAGTTGCTCAACACCGCCCACTGTTTACTCCGAGCAAAATAAAACGGATTCTCCTCCAGATTTATATCACCGGAGCAGTCACTTTAAACAGTATGTATGTTACCTACGGTACGACGATCCGAATCCGAATGCATTACACCTCAAGGCCCCCTTATATGAACACCGTAACAATTATTATAATTATAATTGTGGACCACCATTCCAACGAGGTGATAGCTGTCTTCAACTTTCACTTCGGGATTATTGATAGAGCTATTAATGCCGATGAAAGCTCACTGGGTAACGGACTATTTCAGAGTATTGTATTATAGGAGAATGAAACAAATTTAAAAAAGACAACTCCTAGTGGATTAAGGCGCCCGTATCGAATTACGAACAGTTCGGTCGATTGAATTCGAATAAGGTCCGTGTCGTGTTTTATTTGTTCGATTTGTCTTCTTCTTTTTTTCTTTCTTTTTTTCGTGGGAGTTTCAGGTTCCCGTGACGTCCGCACCTTTCAAGGTTGATATAAAAACGCTTAAAAATTCAGCTGGAGGTCTAAGGAAAGGTTGATGATAGTGCTGAATCTTTCCGATTATACTTGACCTGCAGGAGAGTTCCATTCCACTAAACCCACGGAGTAGCTCTAAGAAATGATATTGAATTAATTTTGTTTTATTGCATTTAGGAATGAACGTTTGAAACTGACCAAGGAAATATGTTTTATCCCCACTTAAAAATTTGTTGGTTTACGTTGCAAGGAGCTTAGATTATGAAACATATATATGTATATGCATCAGTCTGTCTGACATGCAGTGCTTAGGTACAAGACTTTACCAACAAGGCCTTTCTGTTGTCCTTAAATTAGTTTTTAATAATCTGAACTCACCAAATAAAGAAACGTTGACGTACAGCCTATCAATTGTTGGGGAAAGTCGGAAAAAAATCTGACCAGTAGATATAATGCAAAAAATTAAATGCAAAAAGACACAGATATTAAACAGATAGAAACAGATATTACTTTGTTATTACAACATCAGAATTATTGTAATTTGAAATATGAGCTCGGTGCAAGTTCCGTTTGCGCATGCGCAGCAGCTACTAATGATACAGTCATGTTGAAATTGATATAGAATGCTCAAATCGTCTTCTCCCAACTACCTTCCAAATTTGAGCGAGATCACTACTAGGACGTGAGGAAATTATGCTTGATGAAATTTACGTTTGCGCGAAACGTACGTGAAATATTCATTTGGGAACACAGAAACTGATAGGGGACCATTATTTTACACTCTAAACCACAAATTCTCTGATAATTTCATCATACCGGACGAAAACTGTGGGATTTAAGTTTGTTACAAGCAATTCACATTTGAGCAAGTAGAGGAGCTACTACTGCTAATGCTAAGACCGGGTTTAAATTGATGTGGAAATGTTCAAATCGTCTTTTCCCACCCAAATATGAGCGAGATCGGACGACAAGAGTGGGAGAAGTGGTGATTGACGGAATTTACTTTTGCGTTTGCTCATACGCATAGTGAAGTATTGAGTTCGAACAATGAAACTGATACGGTACCATCTACACTATCTGAAAATTTCATGATAATCGGATGAAAAGAGTGCTTGTTACAATGATTTGCGGACACACGACAGACACACTAACAGACACGGAACGAAAGTTGCTCAGAATGGTCTAAAACGTAAAATGCGAGTGGAAATTTTGACTTTGGGGACAAAAAGTTTTTCATCTCCTGAAAGGGAAAACAATGCTTCCGCTGCCGATCGGAAGCAAAATCGTAAACTTTCTCCTGACTGGGAAAACCGTCATGAATATGTCGATTCAAACTAGAAAGTCCCAATAGTGGTTGCAATCATGTTTAAATAATTATTAAGAAGGATCACTTGTATTAAAGAAAATTATTCACACAACCACGCTCATTAATCTCAAATTGTTAGCCACGCACTGCGCGGAGCTTTCCGATAAATAGCGAACGATTATTGTGCGATGAAGACAACAGGAGTTACATTTCCCTAGAAACTCATTGGTTGTAAGTGAAAATCATCGGAAAACAAGGTACTATTTAGGGCATCTAACAGAATTTTAGAATAACCCCAGCGATAAGACATATTCATACCAAAGGGGGGTACATAATGAATTACAGGGTTGAACTGTGGAGTTCGTTCAGAGATGCGTCGTTACATTTAATTAGGAACTATACCAGGTTCCCTCCTGCTTGATTTCCTTATCAGAAAGCCCTCAGAATAGCAGTCCGACGCTTGATTACCATGATGATGAAATCTAACATAAAATCTGACGTGACCATTGGATTCAGCGCGATCTAGCGCTCCTCAAGGACAGTGTAAACCGCAGGAAGACAATGTATTGTTCGTGTAACATCGCTTGTGTCTAAATCATGAACGGAGTACCGGGGATCGTCTGGAATTTTGTCCTGTATCTCAACAAGTAAGATACGTAAAATCTGACTTTACCACTGGATTCAGCGTGAAAAAACCTATATGAGTACTACATATACTACAAAAAAAGTTGAAAAAAGAAAAAGAAATCAGCGCCGTAGGATTTTTTTCCAGCTAGCTTAGTATTAAGTATAGACCACATTGGGCGGGTGGGGGCCGTGACGTCATCGAGCAAATGAATTTCAAGAGCCGTTTTACTGGGTCAGCTACCCATCATATAGCTCCTTTCTACAAAGCTCTCGCTCAGATCTTTCTATTAGCCAAAAAAAAATCATAATAATAAATAAATAAAATATTAAACATAATAATAATAAAAATAAATAAATAAAAATAAACATGCAAATTCCTCATCCTCGCATACCGATTATCAATTCTATATAAGACTATCCTCCGAAAGAAAAACTGCAGATCACGATACACTTTTACCTCCAATTGTTCGAAATTAATAACGGCGAAACTAATTCCCTTATCTAGATGAGTTCTGACCTTCCGTTGCGTCCACCATAAAACAAAAGTCGGCAAAGACGATCGAGCGGCACGAGTCACGAAACGGAAGGCGGACCGGGGAAATGAAAATGGGAAATATGAAGTTACTCGGCCAAGACAGCGGTGGGGGCAAAGATGGGGCTTGAAGTTCACGAGGTCCAGGGGGGGCCTTTAATTTACCGGAAATGGCCGAACTCCCACGAAAGGGGTCGAACACGAAAAGATAAAAGAGAGATTTACAACTTCAATTAGGAAAGGAGGTTTTCCTTTTTTTTTAGTTCCATCGGGATCAGGGCTAAAAAAGACGTCGACATTTTTAGTCGAGCTACTTCTGTCCGTTTCGGATTCTATTACGGAATTTTATTGGTCGTTTGAAGTGGAGGCCACGATTTTTAGAACGTTGGTCGTTAACGTTCGATTGTCGAGGGATTCGGGCTGGTGAGAGTGGGCCCGGAAAGTAAATTTGAGAGGTTCTCGGCCACCTACAGGGCTTCGGGAACGTATGGCATCCGATCAGTTCCGACTTGTGAAAATGCTGGGAACGGGGTCAAGGCGGTGAAATTCGCCCTCGTTGCGGTTATATATTGGGACTTTGGGAATATATATGCCGCTTCCCTGATTTGCATCGTTTGGAAGGTTAACTGTATTCGGAAGAAAAATGTAAGGAAACGCCTTTGTGAACCAGTTTTATCTTTTCGCATGAGCAGTAGTTATTACTTTACCAATCGCAATCAAATTCTTAGGGTACCATCTAGAAACTCATACCCAACTATACACTACCCAAGTCTAAACGAAATAATTGCAGATAGATCATGAGAAATCGACTTTTAAGAAATTTAAGTTTGCGGATTCACACAGATTTCTTTTTATCCGACGGCAATGAAATCAAGGAGCTAACCCGCACAATACCAAAACGTCTGCGAAGGTGGGTGTGGCACATAACTTCCTCGTTTACCTATCATCTTCTTCCAACTTTCACCCAAATTTAAGCGAACTCGAACAACTAGAGAGTAAAACGATGGAACATGATGGAAGTTACGTTTGCGCATGCGCAGAATGAAATATTGATTTGGCAGCAATGAAACTGATAGAGGACCGTTTACACCCATTGGGGAACCGTCTGCATTGCCTAAAATTTTCATCCAGATTGGTTGAAAACTGAGGAAAATAAGCTTGTTACAAGGATTTCATATTTGCGCATGCGCAGTAGTTATTAATGATACAGTCATGTTAAATTGATAAAAGATGATCAAATTGTCGTCCCCCAATTATCATCCAAATTCGAGCGAGATCGAACGACTAGGGCGTGAGAAAATGATGCTTGGTAGAATATACGTTTGCGCATGTGAAAAATGACCTTTTGAGTTTGAGGTTAGTTTCTACCCCCTTTATCCTCCCTTACTTTACCCCTTCATATTCTCTCTCGTCCATCATGGAATTCATAATTTTCGAGGTTTGTAGCACAGCTAGACCGAAATTGGGATCGAACAAAGACAGAATCTCGTAAATCCAGTTGAGGATTGAGGCCTGGACAGCGTCGACAAAATTTGTCACAAATACACACACTCACTCACTTTCGTCGTACACCTATGGTTTTTTCCACGGATTCGGTCTTAGAATGGTCTGAAACGGATTTATATGTGTTTTTTCATTTTTTCTCATGCTTGTCCCCCACCCCACTGGACCATTTCCAATAGGCGTTATGCGTTAGGTGTTATTAACGAAGCCTTTCTTGTAAGACGTAGCTTCAGACGGACGTCATAAACTGGTTTAGAGCTACCAAAATTTTAACAACTTTCCGAGGGAGGACCCCCTTGTTCTGGGGCAGACTGGAAGAGTGTAAGGGGTGGCAATGTGGGAGAGGGGTTCCAAATAGGCAAGGCAGGGGTATGTTTTCTTAGTTTTTAGTTTAATGAGTTATTGCCCATTTTGCCTATTAGAGGGGGGGGGGGGGGTGCCAGGACATTCATTAATATACTGGCTGGGTGGGAGTGAGGGTGTGGCTCGAAACCGAGCTCTGCTAATATGTAACATCGAGAGGTGATGAAAGAGCGTATTCCTCCTTCAAAGGTGAGAGGCGATTAACCTGCTACACCCAGAGGTTGTCCTGTTCGTTGTATAAACCGTCAGGCATATCCACAAATGCAGCATTCAAGAATCTAGAAGGAGGAACCACTCCTATCCATCACATGCCTTATCTCATCAGTGCGCAGGTTTCATATGTGACAAATATGGCAACCCTAACCCTTTATAATGGAGATACCTGCTGCGTGAATGGAACTTGTTCCATCCCTTCTGCCCCTCAATTGCGCGGCCCCTCAGGAAGAGCTGAACGCTAGAAACAAGAGTTCAGCAAGTGGCCGTCGACCCCTCGAGCTGGCCACTATATTTCCTACAAGGGGGTAAAGAGTTGAAGGAGCGTTAATATAATTTAGCGAAGAGACTTGCGGTTAGGTCAACCTGTAGAGCGCAGAGGGGAGGGAGGCTACCGTGCGCCGGCCGCCCCATTGTTTCCAACCGGTTTTTCTGGAGAGGCCGTCTCAAGACCGTCGTTCCCCCTTCTTCACCCGAACGACTATCAATCGGCAACAAGATTCAGCGGCCTTTCGTAATTGGTTTTATCTTCCCCCAGTATTGGCGACAAGGTTGGTAGTTGAATGTACTTATTGCGTATAAAATTAAGAGATTCAATGTGTGGGTGTGAACTTAATGAACATGTCACTGATTATTATTCTCTATTATTATTAATAAGAATGAAACTCCGTCTGTCGCTCTGTCGCTCTGTCGTGTCTATGCACGGCCAAACGGCTGAGTGGGCCGGATCTACGAGTGGGGGGATCTTTTTGGGATTTTCCGATAGGGTGTATAAGCGAATTTAAAATTTTCTAATCCCACCCGAACCATGGGCCGTAGGGCGGGAGGGGGGGTCGAAGTAAGAATTAATGTGCGCTTTTTCCACTTCCCCGCTTCCCCTACCCCTCTAAACGGCCGTTGACAATTCCGGAAAAATACGGGTTTCGTAGGTTTTCCTACGAGGAAGACGACGGCGCGATCGGATCGCGAAAAAAGTATCGGGAAATGCGTCAAAAAAATGCGAGAGTACGGACCCGTTTTCTCGAAAAGTCTCCGATTAAAATATACCCCATAAAGGTACGTTTTTCGGAACGGTTTTCGCGGGCGAAATACAGCTTTGGGTCCGCCGAATCTGAATCCGAAATCGGATAGCGAAAAAAGTGACGAGAACTCGGTCGAATTACCAGCGGAAGCGAGCAAAGCGATTAAAATGATTCTGCCGTGGACGAGAGAAGGCTCAAGAATTGACGTGAAGGGTTCGATGTCACAACGTTGCGAGGCGAGCAGGTATGCCTACATAGGTACCTACCTTGCGAGCGAAGCGAGAGCCATTTCAAATAATAAATACGGACTTTGTCCTACACATATACAGGTATACCTTGCGAGCGAAGCGAGCAACATCCCCGAATAAACTTTTCGTGGTTCCACGTAGTTTTATAAGATTTAATTTGTTTGTAATAATTCCCAACTGAAAAAAAACGTCCCCTATAACTTCTTCAAGCGAGCGAAGCGAGCAGCATCCCCTACAGAATAAATACGGACTTGCGAGCGAAGCGAGCAACATCCCCTAATAAACTTTTCGTGGTTCCACGTACTCGTAGTTTTATAAGATTTAATTTGTAAGTAAGAATTCCCCAACAGAAAAAAACGTCTGCCAAGTTGGGTGGGCAGTATAACTTCCTCAAGCGAGCGTAGCGAGCAGCATCCCCTACAGAAGTTAAACCTATCCTTAGGGATCTACCGTTTGCGAGCAAAGCGAGTAAAATTCCCTACATCCCACATTTTGCGAGCGAAGCGAGCAATTTAATGGGGGGTCCGGGGGCAGTATAACTTCCTCAAGTGAGCGAAGCGAGCATCATCCCCTACAGAAGTTAAACCTACCCTTAGAGACCTACCGTTTACGAGCGAACCGAGCAACATCCCTAAATGCCATACTTTGCGAGCGAAGCAGCGAAGCGAGCAACATTTTCTACATGCCAGACTTTGCGAGCGAAGCGAGCAACATATCCTACATGCCAGACTTTGCGAGCGAAGCGAGCAATATTCCCTACACGCCACGTGGAGGCGAGCGTAGCGAGCCGGAGCGGCTAGTTATTAATAAGAATGAAACTCCGTCTGTCTGTTTGTTTGTTTGTTTGTCGTGTCTATGCACGGCCAAACGGCTGAGTGGGCCGGATCTACGAGTGGGGGGATCTTCTTGGGATTTTCCGAAAGGGGGAGCGAGCGAATTTAAAATTTTCTAATCCCACCCGAACCATGGGCCGTAGGGCGGGAGGGGGGTCGAAGTAAGAATTAATGTGCGCTTTTTGGACTTCCCCGCTTCCCCTACCCCTCTAAACGGGCGTTGAAAATTCTGGAAAAATACCGGTTTTGTAGGTTTTTGAACGAGAAAGACGACGGCGCAATCGGATCGCGAAAAAAGTATCGGGAAATGCGTCAAAAAAATGCGAGAGTACGGACCCGTTTTCTCGAGAAGTCCGCCGAAAAACTTCAACGTCGCTTACCAGAAGGGACTCGACTTCTACGCAATACCTTGCGAGCGAAGCGAGAGCCATTTCAACAGAATAAATTCGGATTTTTTCCTACAAATATACAGCAATAACTTGCGAGCGAAGCGAGCAACATCCCCGAATAAACTTTTTGTGGTTCCACGTAGTTTTATAAGATTTAATTTGTTTGTAAGAATTTCCAACCGAAAAAAACGTCTGCCAAGTTGGGTGGGCAGTATAACCTCCTCAAGCGAGCGAAGCGAGCAGCATCCCTTACAGAAGTTAAACCTACCCTTAGGGATCTATCGTTTGCGAGCGAAGCGAGCAACATCCCCTACATGTTTCAATTGTAATACATCGCATCTGCGCCGCCACACCTTGCGAGCGAAGTGAGCAACATTTCCTACATGCCACACTTTGCGAGCAGAAGCGAGCAAAGCGATTAAAATGATTCTGCCGTGGACGAGAGAAGGCCCAAGAATTGACGTGAAGGCTTCGATGTCACAACATTGCGAGGCGAGCAGGTATGCCTACATAGGTACCTACCTTGCGAGCGAAGCGAGAGCCATTTCAAAAAATAAATACGGACTTTGTCCTACACATATACAGGTATACCTTGCGAGCGAAGCGAGCAACATCCCCGAATAAACTTTTCGTGGTTCCACGTAGTTTTATAAGATTTAATTTGTTTGTAATAATTCCCAACAGAAAAACGCTGCAAATTATTTCACAAAGGTTTATTATTTTTCCAATTGAGTATGATCATAGTTTTTAGTTGGCTTGCGTTCGTCATAAGGCCCGTCCAGACTCCTCGGCGTATCCTATTTCGAGTTGCCACAACCTATACTTCTATAATTATATACGCATGTTTTATATTTCTCGATTTGAGCTCCAATCTATTCAAATAGTTATTGGCCTTAATAATATCATTATCTAAGCACGTACGAAAAAGTCGAGAGGATATGTTATTAAATATGCGTAGGAAAAGCTTAAAAAAAACCTCGAAGGAACGCCGGCGCCGTACCCACCACAAGGTGCTGCGGCGCCGGCGCCTCCTCTCACTCCACCGCCCGCTCACCACCCCTCACCACCCACCGTGACCCCCTGCCAAGCGTGCCAGGCGTGCGCGTGTAGAAAAACACACTTTTTCGCCCGTTTTTGGCCCATAGCATCTATGCGAGTAAAGCGATCGGGATGGTTAAACGTTAGGACCAACTAGACCCCAAATGGAGTCTATGTGCGAAAGAACGGGTTTTTTAAGTCAATTCTTAGGCATTTTATGGCCCGGACGGCAGACGGACATTTCAAATTTGGATTCTACGCACCTTGAA